>JAGDYQ010000186.1:620736-1028236 GCA_021962125.1 Bulinus truncatus
CATACACATAATGGTGACACCAAAATATTAGAAAGAACTCGGTCTAGTCGGGTATTACAACCGATCATATATAAAAACATGAGTAGTAGCACATGGTGCCACCATGCAGATCAATAGCCTAGTGGGCCACCATGCAGATCAGTAGAACAGGGTGTCACCATGCAGATCAGTAGCCTAGTGGGCCACCATGCAGATCAGTAGCACATGGTGCCACCATGCAGATCAGTAGAACAGGGTGCCACCATGCAGATCAGTAGCCTAGTGGGCCACAATGCAGATCAGTAGCACAGGGTGTCACCATGAAGATCAGTAGAACAGGGTGTCACCATGCAGATCAGTAGAACAGGGTGCCACCATGCAGATCAGTAGCCTTGTGTGCCACCATGCAAATCAGTAGCACATGGTGCCACCATGCATATCAGTAGCCTAGTGTGCCGCCATGCAGATCAGTAGCACAAGGTGCCACCATGTAGATCAGTAGCACAGGGTGCTGCCATGCAGATCAGTAGTACTGTGTGACAGTAATTGAATACAATTCTTGAGATGGTTGAGATGATTTTGAATATGACTCAGAGACCTAATGAGGACCTAATGAGGACCTAATGAGGACAATTTACATGTACAAGAGTGCAAACCACTCCAAGCTCCGCGCATAAGATGGGCCACGTATAAAGTGATTCTATCATCACCAGGTTGTAGAAAAATAAAACTCTAGGCCCAGCGTACATTACTTGACCAGGGACAAAGCTCATAGCCCCTCCCCCCCCTCCCCGAGGTCGTGTCTGCTTAATGTGTGATTACATTTGTGTCCAAAAAGCATTTGATAGGGCGAATATAGTATTGACATTGTATGTACTCAATATATAGTTCATTCAATACACTCAATACGTGTGCCTCTGTATGTGTCTATGTTTGTGTCTAAGTATCTGTCTGTGTGCGTCTGTGTGTGTGTCTATGTATGTGTCTATGTATGTGTCTATGTGAGTCTATGTATGTGTCTGTGTGCGTCTATGTGTGTCTATGTATGTCTATGTATTTGTCTATATATGTGTCTGTGTGCGTATGTGTATGTGTCTATGTATCTATCTATGCATGTGTCTATGTGTGTGTGTCTATGTATGTGTTTCAATGTGTCTGTGTGTGTGTCTATGTATGTGTCTCAATGTGTCTATGTATGTGTCTAAGAAATGCAGGCAATAAACACAATCTATTTATACACGTCTGATATCATCACTAAATAATAAAAAAAAAATACGATCCATTTCCTTGCTGTTAATTAAACAAAAACTAAAATTGTCCAAAAGCTTTTTTTTTTCAATATTAATCAAAACAAAACAAAATATTAAAGAAAAACAAACAAAAAAATGAGATCTAGTTTTTTTTTTTTTAAGTATTAATTTTAGCGTCAAAAAAGTTCGTTGAATTAACTTTCTTAATGTATGAATATTGTCACGCTAATCCATTCATTCTCAGAATCTGGTGTTTGAATTCTTAAGTTGGATAAGTGGTTCTCAAAGTGGGCGATATCGCCCCCTCCCTCACAGCCGGGGGAGATGGAACCATTTGGGGGGGGGGGAGCGATTATCCAAACCAAGTGGGACAATGAAAGCTTATGGGGAAAAATACTTTGTTCATTTTTTTTTATGATATGAAAATATTTTTTTACTAAATAATTTTTTTTTTCCGTTAAATAAACATGTGTTACTTACTTTTTTTAATGACATAGAAAGTTACAAGGCAACTTCATAGATTGCCTGCACCACTGTACATGTTTTGAGTGAGCTTACTCCTCCTATTATTTTACTTATCGAAGAAGTGGTGTGTAAAGTCCCTGTAAGGATGAGATGAAATCTCTTAGATCCTATCAACCACTCATGGTACGGATTTTTATTGTGTCCTTCTTTCATCCCAACCATAGCAGATAGTGCAGTGGCCATGGAGGCACCACGGGAGGTACAGCAGGGACTTTAACCATAACCTGAAATATCCGGCTACCCTCAGGTTTGACAGTCGAGCGCTTTACCACACGACCTTTGAAGAATTGGTAACATGGATTATTAATGAGGATCTAGACAATGTTAAACAAAACATGGCTTTTGATATTATCAAACGTATTCGTCTGAGCAAAGTAAGGCACAAATCACAATTGAAGACATGACTCAATACGTATAATATTCCTTTTGTGATTATTATAAAAACTAGCTGTACCCTGCAAAACCTTTGCATAGAGTTACATCCCCTTAAGCTTGAATGGTAGGCTAGGTTATTTTTGGTTTCGGGCACATCCGATTTTTTCATGATTGTATTTTGAACTGGAATACTGTTGTATGAATTATTTACTTTCGATTTAACGCTGAACCCACACCGCTATTATATTAATAGATGTAAATGCTCTGTACAGCTTAATGAATGAACTTAGCCAGGATGTGAAGCCTTATCTTCAGCAAACGTAAAATTTAAAAAAAAAGAAGTGATAATTAATCAAGAGTTTATCCTCGGTAAACATTCACCCATTGATACCAAATGTAAATTAATATTCCAGGTGTTCAGAGAGCTGGGTTTTTTTTTTCAGAAAAAGAAATACCCATTTAAAAATATTCTCTCAGTTGCTACGGACGGTGCACCACTAAACTAAACAGCGTTTCAGTAAAGCGGTCAACAGAATCAACCGCAATCCCTTAAAAGACTTTGTTTCGACAACTATGATATGAAAATTTTGAAGAATTTGATCTCTTGTTGCTTCATACCGAAGAAGTCCGTCCTGGATATCAAAATGCGTGTGTTAGACTAGATTGTATTGTCTCTTTCACTCGGTGCTACAGTTTTCATAAAAACGGAGATTGTGCTTTAAGATCTAACTTGGTTTCTTTAAAAAATGGCATTGGCTTATTTTACGGACATATTAAAAAAAATTTCATTGTAGTAAGCCTACAGCTTCAATGTGATGAACTAAATTTAATAAAAACAAAATGTTATTTCTGCTTTTACAACAAAACATCTTATGTGTAAACGTAATTTAAGACCAAGAAAATTCAGACAGTTTTGAAATTTACTGAAGAAGAAAATCTGGATGAAGATGTGAGATCGTATTGTCAGCAGCTTGAGACATGTTATTACTTTGTATGTCTACATTGACATGTTGTTTATTTTGTATGTCTACATTGACATATTGTTATTTTGTATGTCTGTCTACATTGACATGTTGTTACTTTGTATGTCTACATTGACATATTGTTACTTTGTATGTCTACATTGACATGTTGTTACTTTATATGTCTTATTGTCTGCATATTTTTTTGTTCGAAAAAGGGGAGAGGGGGATAGGCGAACAAAGATTAAGAATCGCTGAGCTAGATTTCGTGAACACAGGAGCAATTAATTATGCAAGAATGCAATACAAATAAAAAAAGTCAACAATGAAATGTGCAAAACCATTTATTTGAAATGGACTTGGTTTTTTCTTCTTTTTTTTTATTTTGTAAATTGGAGCTTTCATTTTTAATTCTGCTTTTATACTTTTAATAGAATACAATTTCAAATCGCAAATTTAATTGCAGTCTATAAAATAAAAAAAAAAACTCTAATTAAAATGCACTAAAAATTAATAAAAAAAATTCTTAATCATACAAATATACTAAAATATATAGGCTATGTGTGTGGGTGCCCATCTATAAATAGATTATTTATTTATCAACGAATACAAAGACATATTTAGCCGAGTGTAATGTTTTCACCCATGCATTAAAATAAAAGCTTTATTAAAAAAAAATATTTTATATATTTTTGTTATTTTATACGTTTTAGCTTCAAAAGAATGAAACTTTTTGATTTTGGGTTTTGCGCACATTATCATAATTTAATTGGTCTACAAAAGACTAAAAATAGTTTGTGTTCTATTTTGCACACTTATGCACCGGTGCTACGCTTCGCACCTATGATCTATGACAATCTCAAGGTGATTTTTTTTTTACATTTTAAACATTTGTATATAACTGGGGGCCTAGACAGTGACTTCCAGAGATGTTTAGCAGATTCTGGCCAAGTAGCCTACCTTTTTTATGGGCACACCTAGCATTGATCTAGTGTGACGGATGGCTGAGTTGTGTAGATGCTTGACTGGCGACCTGAGAGTCTTGGGTTCGATCCTCTATGAAACCAAGGGAATTTTTCCAGGTTATGGTGAAATTCGGTTTAAGTCCCACAAGTCCGCCCAGCTTCAAATGGGTATCTGACACACAATCCGTTTAAATGGGTAACTGACACACAACCCCTTTAATTGGGTAACGGACACACAATCCCTTTAAATGGGTAACTGACACACAATCCCTTTAAATGGGTAACTGACACACAATCCCTTTCAATGGGTAACGGACACACAATCCCTTTAAATGGGTAACGGACACACAATCCCTTTAAATGGGTATCTGACACACAATCCCTTTAAATGGGTAACGGACACACAATCCCTTTAAATGGGTAACGGACACACAATCCCTTTAAATGGGTAACTGACACACAATCCCTTTAATGGCCGAAGGTTACACTTCATCTGCCCCAATTACCCTTTAGGTTTAAGGGGACTTTATTAGCATCGGTCTTAGGAATTATTACATGCAGTAGGGGGCTCCTAGCGGTGACCTATTTTGCCTATCCATAGCAACGGCTCTGAATTTGACATATCAGTTCATTCTATACAGATTGAGAGTTGTTTTAACGGTTTGTTGGATGTATACTGATGTATTCTGCGTCAGTCCGTCAAATTAGTCTTATCAGTCTGTGTATAACAGGACTGTATTCAATCACAGCTCACTAATAAGCTTTGTTTCTTGATATGTACAGCTGACAAGACGCAATTTGCAATATTTTTTCTTTCCGTTTTTCTATATTTTTAGTTTGTGCGTGTATGTAAAATTGTAAGTTGATTTAGTTTCGAAGGACGGAAGGCCGAGTGGTATAGACAGTACCGCCGAGGGGGGGGAGGGGGTAAATGCCCAGGGTCCCCGGCGAGTTTTAAGGGCCCGAACTGAGCGGGACAATCAACTTTTGAAAATATTATTATCAGCACGGGGGCCCGTGATAGCCCTGCCCAGGGGCCCGAAATTTCTGTCGGTTGGCCTGGGTATAGATGCATGACTGTTAACCTGAAAGCCCTAGGTTCGATTCTCAGTGAATTTTTCAAGGTCCTGGTGAAAATGGTTTAAGTCTCACAAGTTCACCACACTTTTAATGGGTACATGGTTTAAGTTGGGGAAGTAAAGGCGGCTGGACGTTGTGCTAACTACTCAACCACTTTATAAGCCGAGGTAATAGAAACAGGTGAATTATACACTTCGTCTGCCCCGACGGCCCTTAAAGGCTGATGGAACTTTTCTTTCTTGGGGTACTCGGGGCAGAGTTTTTCTAAGACGTTTGGGGTCCCAATGGCAAAAATACCTATCGGGACCTTGCTAGCAAAACGTTTAATAATATTTAATTCTTGAAGGGATTAAGGGTCTCAGAGTGTAGACTAATTAGCATATTCTGTGATTTAAGGGTTCGAATCCCAGTGTGTCCTACAATCTACTGTCTTCTGTGGTGCTTTTATGGTAATTGCATTATCGTCAATGTTGTGGATGAAAGGAGGGAACTACAAAACCGTCCGACTAGTGGCATATAGATATACACATATGATCCAAGAAGTAAACATCTCACTCTTTCAGAGACTTTACATTAGTGGTTTATATGATCTACAAAGTAAACATCTTATCCTTAAGAAAAAGAAAAAAAAACGAGAGGATAAACCGGATTTAAAAACTCCATCTTTTAAAAGTCCCGACTTGCGTGTATATATATATATATATATATATATATATATATATATATATATATATATATATCTCACATATTCCCATAAGCTCATACATATTCTCATTAGCTCCTACATATTCCCATAAGCTCATACATATTCACATAAGCTCACTAAAAATCCCATAAGCTCCCATTATATTGCCATACGCTCCTACATATTCCCATAAGCTCTTAATATTCCCATAAGATCCTACATATTCCCATAAGCTCCTACAAATTCCCATAAGCTCCAACATATTCCCATAAGATTTTACATATTCCCATAAGCTCCCACATATTCCCATAAGCTTTTACATATTTCCATAAGCTCTCACATATTCCCATTAACTCCCATTATATTCACATAAGCTAGTTTATATTCCCATAAGCTTCTAAGATTCCCATCAGCTCCCAAAATTTCGCATAATCTCCCAAATATTCACATAAGCTTCTACATATTCCCTTAAGCTCATACATATTCCCATAAGCTCATACATATTTCCATAAACTAATAAATATTCCTATTAGCTCATAATATTTCCATAAGCTCCTTCATATTCCCATAAGCTCCTAATATTCCCATATGCTCCTACATATTCCCATAAGCTCCTACATATTCCCATATGTTCCCAATATTCCAATAAGCTCATACATATTCCCATAAGCTCTCAAAAATTCACAAAAGCTCCAATATATTCCCATAAGCCCATACATATTTCCATAAGCTCTCAAAATTTCCCATAAGCTCCCATATATTCCCATAAGCTCCTACATATTCCCATAAGCTCCTACATATTTCCATATTTAATATATATATATATATATAAGGGATTTGGGCACTGCGTTAAATCAAATGTAAAGAATTAATACAACAGTTTTCCAGTTTAAAATCATGAACAAATTTGATCTTCCCGAAACCAAAGATAAACTACACTACCAATCAAACATAGAGCAAATTTATGCAAAGGTTTTGCAGGGTAAAGCTAGTATAGATTTTTTTTTTAATCTCACATATTCCCATAAGTTCCCATATATTCCTATTCTCTATTTCTATCTTTCTCTCTCTCTCTCTCTCTCTCTCTCTCTCTCTCTCTCTCTCTCTCTCTCTCTCTCTCTCTCTCTCTCTATGTTTCTTTTTCTTTTTTTTTCTATAATTGACATAGAGAAGAAACTACTTATGAATGGCAGTTGATCACTGTATAGCAGAAAATTGAAACGAAGCTTATAGTCCGTTTCAATTCTTGAAAAATAGGAGTAGAATTTACTGATGCGTAAAACTTTGACCTTACGTAATTGAAAATAAACACATAGCCTAGTCCCATTCACCAAATACTAAACAGGAGTAGAATGAATTGGTACATATTCCCATAAGAACCTACTTATTCCGATCAGCTCCTACATATTCCCATAATCTCCTACACATTCCCTACCATAAGCTCCTACATATTTCCATAAGCTCCCAAATATTCCCATAAGCTCCTACATATTCCCATAAGCTCCAAAACTTTCCATAAGCTCCAATATATTCTCATAAGCTGCTACATATTCCCATATGCTCCTACATATTCCAATAAGCTCCTTCATATTCACATAAGCTACTACATATTCACATAAGCTCATACATATTCCCATAAGCTCCCTAAGATTCGCATAAGCTCCCAGGTATTTCCATAAGCACCTATATATTCCCATAAGCTACTACATATTTACATAAGCTCATACATATTCCCTTAAGCTCCCTAAGATTCGCATAAGCTCCCATGTATTCCCATAAGCTTCTACATATTCACATAAGCTTCTACATATTCCCATAAGCTCCTACATATTCCCATAACCTCCTACATATTTCCACAAGCTCCTACATATTCCCATAAGCTCCCACATATTTCTATAAGATCATACATATTCCCATATGCTTCAAAAATTCCCGTAAGCTCCTACATGTTCCGATAAGCTCCTACATATTCACAAAAGCTCCTAGATATTTCCATATATATATATATATATATATATATATATATATATTTATATCTCACATATTCCAATAAGCTCCCGCATATTTCTATAAGTTCCCATATAGTCATATTCTCTATTTCTCTATTTCTCTCTCTCTCTCTCTCTCTCTTTCCTTATATCTCTTTTTCGATAATTGACATAGAGTAGAAACTATGTATGCATGGCAGTTGATCATTGTATAGCAGAAAATTAAAACGAAGCTTATAGTCTGCTTCAATTATTGACAAATAGGAGTAGAATCTACTGATGCGTAAAAATTTGACCTTACGTGGTTTGAAATAAACACAAAGCCTATAGTCCCATTCGCCAAATACTAGAATCTATTGGCACACACTCCCAAAAGCTCCAATATATTCCAATAAGCTCCTACATATTCCCATAAGCTCCTTCATATTCCCATAAGTTCCTACATATTTATATAAGCTCATACATATTCCCATAAGCTCCCAAAATTTCCTATAAGCTCTTTTATATTCCCATAAGCTTCTACATATTCACAAAAGCTCCTACATATTCCAATAAGCTCCTACATATTCCCATAACCTCCTACATATTCTCATAAGCTCCTACACATTCCCATAAGCTCCCACATATTTCCATAAGCTCATACATATTTCCATAAGCTTTAAAAATTCCCGTAAGCTCCTACATATTCCGATAAGCTCCTACATATTCCCATAAGCTCCTAGATATTTCCATATATATATATATATATATATATATATATATATATATTTATTTATTTATTTCTCACATATACCAATACGCTCCCGCATATTTCCATAAGTTCCCATATATTTCTATTCTTTATTTCTCTATTTCTCTCTCTCTCTCTCTCTCTCCCCCCCTCTCTCTCTCTCTTTCCTTATATCTATTTATGCATGGCAGTTGATCAATATATAGCAGAAAATTAAAATGAAGCTTATAGTCTGTTTCAATTATTAAAAAAAATGGGAGTAGAATTTACTGATGCGTAAAATTTTGACCTTACGTAGTTGAAAATAAACACAAAGCCTATAGTCCCATTCGCCAAATACTAAACAGGAGTAGAATCTATTGGCACACACCCCCATAAGCTCCCACCTATTTCCATAAGCTCCTACATATTTCCATAAGCTCCTACATAATTGCATAAGCTCATACATATTCTCATAAGCTCCCAAATTCGCCATAAGCTCCCATATATTCCCATAAGCTCATGCACATTGCCATAAGCTCCTACATATTCCCATAAGCTCATATATATTCCCATAAGCTCTCTAAAAATCCCATCATCTCCCATAAATTCCCATACGCTCCTACATATTCCCATAGGCTCTTAATATTCCCATAAGCTCCAACATATTCCCTTAAGCTCCTACATATTCCCATAAGCTCTAACATATTCCCATAATCTCTTACATAATCCCAAAAGCTCTCAAAAATTCCCATAAGCTCCTATTATATTCCCGTAAGCTCCTACATATTCCCATAAGCTCTTAATATTCCCATAAGCTCCTACAAATTCCCATAAGCTCCCACATATTCCCATAATCTTTTACATATTCCCATAAGCTCCTACATATTCCCATAAGCTCCTAATATTCCCATATGCTCCTACATATTCACATAAGCTCCTACATATTCCCATATGTTCCCACATATTCCAATATGCTCATACATATTCCCATAAGCTCTCAAAAAATCACATAAGCTCCAATATATTCCAATAAGCTCATACATATTTCCATAATCTCTCAAAATTTCCCATAAGATCCCATATATTCCCATAAGCTCCTACATATTTCCATAAGCTCCTACATAATTACATGAGCTCATACATATTCCCATAAGCTCCAAAACTTCCCATAAGCTCCCACATATTCTCAAAAGCTCCTACATATTCCCATAAGCTCCTACATATTCCCATAAGCTCCTAATATTCCCTTAAGCTCCTACATATTTCCATAAGCTCTCACATATTCCCATAAGCTCCTACATATGTACATAAGTTCCCACATATTCCCATAATCTCATACATATTCCCATAAGCTCCCATATATTCCCATAAGCTCCTACATATTCCCATAAGCTCCTACATATTCCCATAAGCTCCAAAATATTCCCTTTCTCTCTCTCTCTCTCTCTCTCTCTCTCTCTCTCCTTCTCTGTGTATCTCTCTCTCTATCTTTCTCTCTCTCTCCTTCTCTGTGTATCTCTCTCTCTCTATCTTTCTCTCTCTCTCACACTCATATATATATATATATATATATATTTATACAGTATACACACTTTGAACTTCCACAGAAAATTTATTTACCATTCTACAAAGTTAAAGTTCAGGAAATTAGAAAGCTGAAAGTCCAATGTAAATGAAACATAAGTATGCGTGTAATTGATAATCTAGAAGGTGGTTCTGTATCATACTCCCTTCTCCACTGTCTTTGAACTTCATTTACATTCTCAAACTTCCAGTACGTCCCCCATGTTGATATTACAAATTCCAACTGACAATATAACATAGAGGGACGATTATGCTGGCACCTGGCGAAGAAATATAACATTAGCCTTGTAGAGCTGGAAAACTACAATAGTTTAAAGTGTGTACACATTTTTTTGAAGCACCCTGTATATATATATATATAAATATATATATATATATATATATATATATATATATTATATATATAAATATATATATATATACATATATATATATATATATATATATATATATATATATATATATGCGACGAGCTTCTGGTGTGAAATTGTTATAAGTAATAGTTTTGTAAATTTACTTGTAAACGGTATCCCACCTAATGTATGCTTTGCAGAAAAAACGTTTGAAGAAAGAACGCCGCATCTACCACTGCACTTCTCGGAACACGTAGGCATACGAAAAAACGCAATGTTATCGTGATATCAATTTTTAAACAAATAGTCTCATCCTGCTAGAGATGTAACTGATTAAGACAAATTAGTGTCATCTTGTTTCTGTTTTTTTTAATCACTTACTTTTATATTTATTGTTAAATAGAAGATATTGCTGTGAAACGGTTCAACCCTGTATGAGGGGTACCACTGTATAAGATGTACCACGGTATGAAGTGTACCAGTGTATGAGATGTACCACTGTATGAAGTGTACCAGTGTAATAGATGTACCACTGTATGAAATGTACCAATGTATGAGATGTACCACTGTATGAGATGTACCAGTGTATGAGATGTACCTGTATATGAGATGTACCACTGTATGAGATGTACTACTATATGATATGTATCACTGTATGAGATGTACCCGTTTATGGGGGTAGCATTGTATAAGATGGCAGGGGGGGGGAAGGGTACGACTATATGAGTGCTCAAGTCATAGTATTTGACCTGATTTTTGTGCACAATTCCTAAGCTTTTTTTGGTGTTCATCGTCAAACCACCATATTCAGGATTGAGAAAAAAAAGTGTTTGTTTTACGTTGTGCGTCCCTCGTTTTATAAATAAATCTGGGATGTGCACCCAATATTTATTCCAGCCCTTTCATTTAGCCTTTGGAAAGTTATGATTATTAGATCTTCACATCAATCATGCATGTGCTTTTATCCCGTCTTACTGTCAACTTATCGCTTTCTTTTATTTCTCCATTATCATTGATGAAAATATTGTTTTCTATTTTTCTATTTCCCACACCCCTTGCTAATAGCTTTGCATTACTCCGACTGACATTACTCCAACTGACGTTACTTCATTACTCCGACTGGCATTACTCCGACTGACGTTACTTCATTACTCCGACTGGCATTACTCCGACTGACGTTACTTCATTACTCCGACTGGCATTACTCCGACTGACGTTACTTCATTACTCCGACTGGCATTACTCCGAATGGCATTACTCCGACTGACGTTACTTCATTACTCCGACTGACATTACTCCGACTGACATTACTCCGACTGACATTACTCCGACTGACATTACTCCGACTGGCATTACTCCGAGTGACAATACTTCATTACTCCGACTGACATTACTCCGACTGGCATTACTCCGACTGACGTTACTTCATTACTCCGACTGATATTACTTTAAGTGACATTAGTCAGATTGCTAGTAAATTTCGAGACGTGTTTTTGTCTGGTGCACCTTACTGAATCTTAGACAAAATGTTTTAAAAGTTGATAATTTACTCTTTGTGGATGAAGAAACCAATCAGTTTGTACATAGACCTATGTCTGTGTCAACACTTTGACCACTGTAGCTGTAAATGAAATATTTTCTTCTATTCCTTCTTCTTTTCTATAACACATCATATTACCCCCCTCCCGCTCTCTATCTCCTTATCCCCCCCCCCCTCTCTCTCTCTCTCCCTCCATCTATCTACCCCTCTCAACCCCATTCTCTCTCTCTCACCTGGCCTTTTCTCCTGACTGATTTATTTTAATTATTTCTCTGTTCTAGGATACAAGATTGTTTAGATTAAATAACTGGTTCTATCTATCTATCTATCTATCTATCTATCTATCTATCTATCTATCTATCTATCTATCTATCTATCTATCTATCTATCTATCTATCTATCTATCTATCTATCTATCTATCTATCTATCTATCTATCTATCTATCTATCTATCTATCTATCTATCTATCTATCTATCTATCTATCTATCTATCTATCTATCTATCTATCTATCTGTCTGTCTATCTATCTGTCTATCTGTCTATATATCTAACTGTCTATCTATCTATTTGTGTGTCTATCTATCTATCTATTTGTGTGTCTATCTAACCTATCTACCTATATATCTATCTATATCTATCTATGCCCATGTTTTGTCTATCTGCCTGCACAATTGTCTCTCTTTCTATTTAATTAATATATGATGTGTGCAATAGCTAACACACACACACACGCGCACACATACTATATAATAGTTATTGTTGTCCTTCTATTTACATAGTTGTCTCAATGTTTTAGTATCATACCTATCATATATTATAAACATGTACACTGTACACATTAACTGTCATTATTGATCATATACACAGTAACAACAGCCAATTGTGTACAGTTTAGTTTTATTTTATGAAAAGCTACAAACAAAAAAATATCTTGTTGCCATTAGTTTCACGTTTCATTGAAATTAAAACATTTTCTCGACGTGCGCGTTTGTAGCATCGTGACGATAGACACAACCAAGTTTCTGGTGTCTCCATCTGTAGAGATGTATTCAGGCTCCTTAATACAACACGATGTTCCCCAGTTATTGGATAGTCTATGCATTAGGATTACAAGTCGATATTTCAAAGTATACTAGAAATTTTTAAACATTTTTTTTTAAAATGATATGAACAAATTGGCTTATTTCTCGTGGTTGTGAAATAAAACAGTAGTCTACTTACTGATGTTGAATGTTGTGAGATGTTGGACAAACTGTTGATTGAGGCTGATGGTTTTAAACCGCGGATCTCAACGAATGGTAACCGTACCACAATGGGTACGGTAAAGTTTATATAGGTGCATGCAGCGACATATAATTGTCGTTTAAAAAAAGCCAATAATTTGAAGAACTTATGTGTCAGGGGGTACCGGCGGGATACTTTGGCACATAATAAGGTACATTCATAAAAAAAAGGTTGACAACCGCGGGTTTAAAATATAATATAGATTTTGAGTTGTTGTTGTTGTAAGCTGTCAGTGAGACTATTAAATGTGAGAATGGCTTGTGATGTAAGAGTAAACTTGGCACTGGTGGACGAGGTT
This sequence comes from Bulinus truncatus, assembly GCA_021962125.1. Taxonomy (NCBI): domain Eukaryota; kingdom Metazoa; phylum Mollusca; class Gastropoda; family Planorbidae; genus Bulinus; species Bulinus truncatus. The sequence continues at coordinate 634,319 of JAGDYQ010000186.1, forward strand.
TGATGTTAGAGTAAAGTTGGCACTGGTGGACGAGGTTTGATGTTAGAGTAAACTTGGCACTGGTGGACGAGGTTTGATGTTAGAGTAAAGTTGGCACTGGTGGACGAGGTTTGATGTTAGAGTAAACTTGGCACTGGTGGACGAGGTTTGATGTTAGAGTAAACTTGGCACTGGTGGACGAGGTTTGATGTTAGAGTAAACTTGGCACTGGTGGACGAGGTTTGATGTTAGAGTAAACTTGGCACTGGTGGATGAGGTTTGATGTTAGAGTAAACTGGGCACTGGTGGACGAGGTTTGATGTTAGAGTAAACTTGGCACTGGTGGGCGAGGTTTGATGTTAGAGTAAACTTGGCACTGGTGGACGAGGTTTGATGTTAGAGTAAACTTGGCACTGGCGGACGAGGTTTGATGTTAGAGTAAACTTGGCACTGGTGGACGAGGCTTGATGTTAGAGTAAACTTGGCACTGGTGGACGAGGCTTGATGTTAGGGTAAACTTGGCACTGGTGGACGAGGTTTGATGTTAGAATAAACTTGGCACTGGTGGACGAGGTTTGATGTTAGAGTAAACTTGGCACTGGTGGACGAGGTTTGATGTTAAGAGTAAACTTGGCACTAGTGGACGAGGTTTGATTTAGAGTAAACTTGGCACTGGTGGACGAGGAAATACTGTCATCTATCAATTATTTTGTTTTGAACAGAGAACAATCTCACTGATAATTTATTACCATACTAAACCTACCGTCTAATAGGTGGTCAATTGTCCATGGGTCACCAGATCACTATTTACTGTAGTTATTTTGAAAAGCTAGTCACGGGATGTGTTATTAAGAAGTATTTCATTACGTAAGTCGATTGGCAGAACCGTTTCTGGGTCCCCCAACTCCGAGATGTTTAGGGGCCCCTTGGCAAAATTAAGTGTTGGTGCACCTATTGTATAAGATTTTATATACATTATTACTTTAAGATGCCCCTTGGCATTGAGGGCCCAATGTGGTTTCCTAGTTTGTCTGTTCATAAGAACTATGTAAGGACGAAGCTCCCACACTAAATATAACATTGTTAAAACATCCGTTTTTTTAATTACAAAAAGCCTACTTCCTTGTATTTTGTTCAAAAAGGAGAAAATTTGTTAACGGTGAAATTTTTTCATGATCTGTATTAGATTTTAAAAAAAGAATCATTTTTTTACATGGAATGTTTAACAATTTGACCCCATTCCTCATTTCGATCCTATATTCTGTAATCACATGTCTCAGCATGTTGATTGAAGGTCAACATGAACTTGATGTCAGTAATTAAGGCCAAAAAGGTCGCATAGAGAGGAGGAAACATTATGAATGAAGGGTCTTAATGTGACGAGTCTATCGAGAAATGAAATCCATAAAATTGGCGTTGATGATATTTAAAAGAATATCGATGAATATCTTTAAAAGTGGAAGAGATGGAGAGAGAGAGAGATAAAGAGAGAGAGGGAGGGAGGGAGGGAGGGAGGAAGGGAGTTGAGAGAGAAAGAGAGAGAGAGAGAGAGAGGAAGAGAGTTGAGAGAGAAAGAGAGAGGGAGAGGGACGGAGTGAGTTGAGAGAGAAAGAGAGAGAGGTAGGGAGTTAAGAGAGATAGAGAGGGTGAGGGAGTTGAGAGACAGAGGGAGTGAGTTGAGAGAGAGAGAAAGAAGGAGTGAGATGAGAGAAAGAGAGAGGGAGCGATTTGAGAGAGAGAGAGAGAGACAGACAGAGAGAGGGAGTTGAGAGAGAGAGAGGGGGGGAGTTGAGAGATTAGAGGGAGAAGGTGAGTTGAGTAGAGAGATGAGAGAGAAAGGTCATTTGCTCGTTTGTACTTGCTATACATAAACATTGACAAGGTGTTAACTTTCAATCCGTTACACAAAACAAAATGTCTACATTAGTAATGGAATGACTACAAGTGTAATGGAATGTCTACAAGTGTAATGGAAAGTCTACAAATGACCAAATGGTCATTCATACAAGTTAGTAATGCTCTGTCCAAATGGTCATCATACAAGTTAGTGATGCTCTGTCCATTAAATTCTTTGATCTAACATTTTTAAATTAATAAAAGTATTTCTCTCTCTCTCTCTTTATATATATATATATATATATATATATATATATATATATATATCTGTGTATGTTACCAGAGCTGTTCTTGTAAATAGGTAAACTGAACGGATACCAAGCCCCCCTCCCATGTATATAAGGGAGTTGGAGTTGTATTTCTCAAATCACAAAGAAGAGCAAACTTGTCAGAGACATCGGCAAAAATATAATTTAACAGTTTAGGTAGTTATGGCCGCATGTTTCAAATATTATTAAGGGCCTAATATTTGTAAGCGTTGGCCCAACAGTATTTTACTCCAGTGTTTCTAAATTACCCTTGCTAAGGACGAAGTGTAGCATTCAATAATTCAATATCATGGCAGGTTTAAGTTGAAACATTCTAGTTAAATCAAACCATTAATCTATCAATATAGACTGCAACCCGAGCTCAGATTTACTTAATTTTTGCCTTTATTTTTTAACGTGATGTAAAGCCATTATAGAGGGCTATTTTTTTCATAATATTTTTTTTAAACTTCAATTGAAATCCTTATTGATGGGTAGATTTATTCCCCCCAAGTTTCAGAAACTTTAGCAGACTTGCCAGATTTCTCTGATCGATACTCTGAAATGGAAAATCGTCCAACTTCTGACTCTTCCGGCCATAGTTACGTAGAAAGTCGTGATCAGAAAGTGATGACGCCATTTCAAATGATAGTAAGGCTAAAGTTTAACGACCCAAGACCCCCCCCCTGGTCAATAAAACAAAGATTTAAGTTAAATCTGTAATTCAGTTCTTAAAAAAATAATCCTGAGATTCTAGGAGAAATCTGATTCAAGCCAAAGTATGTATACAAATTAGGTCTTTTTTTACCTGATATATCAACAACATATGCGATTTTTCTATTTTTATGTAGTTCAACGATGAAATCAAGCCAAACAATCTGTGTTCTTTTTTGCTCTAATACCAATATTAAATTTTAAATTTTGGGTAAAAAAAAAGTTTCTTTTCAATGAATTGTTAAATTATGGTGTGCATATACACAAAGCCTTTCTAATGGACAAACAAACTGGGAGGCCCATATTTCCCAGATTTTTAGGGGTCATTGTTTGCTAGTGGCGAGCTCAACAGCCCTTTCATCAAGTTCCTCCCAAACTTAACTTCCCTAGGGCGCCAAAATTTACCTATGCCTTCCGAAATGAAAGTTTGAATGAAGTCTCCAAATTTAACTTTGCATAAAGTCCGAAAAGTAACTGTCAAGGGCCCCCAAATGTACATTTGATAGGGCATCAAAAGTACCCCTCTAAATTAACCCAAATGTACCTTCGTCTAGGGCATCAAATGTAGGTATGATACAAAACATGTCACCTTATGTAACTCTCATTGGTCGTCTAGTGATATTGTTTATTGTATTTGTTATTTGGATTGATATTTTATGACTCCTAAACCAACATAGCTACATTTAAAGTTACAAAAGAATCTTAAAGCACAGGGTCTCCAATCAAGGGCGTGGCATGAGGCGGTATCCCTTGGATCCGCCCCAATAAGCGCCACCATTTGTATCGAAAACCATTAAAATTAGAACACAGAAAAAATATTTGTGTAAATAGTCAAATAAAAATCTAAGTTTTAATGAAATGTTATTAAAGATGACGCTGAGATAATCATTTCCGAACAGTATGAAATGATCAGGAGAGTCACGAGAATATTTCAGTATGAAATGATCAGGAGAGTCACGAGAATATTTCTGTATGAAATGATCAAGAGTCGCGAGAATATTTCATTACAATTGCGGAAGTTTACAGTTACAAACAACTCATTTTTTTCCCTCTTCTTACAAAGATGTTAATTTTGTTGACGGTTTCCTAGTGAAACTTTACAATGGAAGTAAACATAATATGTACAAGAAATGTTTTGTCTGAGACTGTTGGACTTGGGTGAAATAGATTAAACTAATACACAGAGTCGAACCTTATAGAGCTTCATGAACTTTAAAAAAAAATGTTTTGGAACAAGAACTTTTGTGTGAGATAACGTTGAAATCATTGCGATCTAAAGCATAAACAAACGTCACAGTCCAGGCTTGCGGAGCCGGAGCCGGAGCCGAAGAGCCGGGAGCCGCTACTTTTTGCTGGAGCCGGAGCCGGAGCCGGAGCCGAAAAATCTGGCGGCTCCACGGCTCCCAAATGTTTTTTTTTTATAGCAGAATTTTTTTTTTAGCTTTAAAATTGCAAATTTGTTCGTTTGTTTGCCTCCTACAATTTGAAATGTTGTCATGTTTTACGAACGCCACAACAATAACAGGCACATCACCACAAGAAATCTTTAATGGGGAATCGTTTTGTGTTCGTTTTAAATTTTGTTTACCCTCCGAAATCTTTTTAATGGCATGTTATTTTGTTATATATAAAGTTACAACTGTTTTATTTCATAGAATAATTGTATCAATCATTTAAAAATAAATTTTTACTACGACGACAAATAGAACGCGTCAATTTGTGTATTATTTGATCGCGAATTCGTAATAGACGAAAAACAAAATGTTAGCTTTCTGTATTTAACAATTTTATTATAAACAGAATATCTGAAATAGAGCAGATAAATTTATAAGGCTGTGGCTATTCGGACCCGCGTCCCAATAAAATTCGATTGTTATTCGGACCCGTGGCAAATATGCACTAAGCCTAGCTATATTTAAACTTTATTAGACGGAACCCGTAAAAATAATAATACAGAGTCCGCTTAGTGGAACCCTAGACACTGAGTAACGATTAAATCATACAATTCAAACAATTATAAAAATAATAAACAAAAAACAATAATAAAGTTTATGTATAGCTAAGCTGAGTGCATATTTGCCACGGGTCCGAATAACAATCAGACTTAATTGGGACGGGGTCCGAATAAAAATCGGAGATTATTGGTACCCGGGTCCAGGCCCGTAGCCAGAGGGGGGGGCTAGTGGGGCTGACCCCCCCCCCGTTCATGACCTGAGCTCCCCCCCCCCGTACATGATTTGAGCTTTTTGACAAAATTTTAATAATAACGGCTATAAAACATCAATCATTTTGCTCAATTTAGTTTTAGGGGCCCGGACTGAGCTGGCCAATCAACTTTTTAAAATATTAATATCAGCACGGGGGCCCGTGTCACCACTGCCCAGGTACCCGAAATTTCTGTCGGTGGGCCTGTTCGCAACCTTGTAATAGTTTTATAATTATAATAATTGCGACTGGTCAATTTGTTGTTGATAGATCTGTTCTTTGTTTTCAATATTTTATAAGAAATATCAAACAAATAGCTAAGCTATATTCGAGATCTTTGTCGTTTTTGCCGGGTTGTACGTTTAACCTACAGTATAATTATATAAATCAGGTATCTATTATGTAACAATTGTGTAGCAGAACAAATGGTCAATATATTTATAACAGGAATTAGAAATTGCTCAGCCTCAATAAATTTTTATCATTAAAACTCTTTACTATTTAAATTATTTTTAACAAAACTGCAACATGCCATGCATTATTGAAACGTAGTTAAAATTATATATTTCGAATTAATAGCTAAACAATCGGTACTAAAATGCACTATTCCAGATATGGAACTGCAAAAAATTTCTTGGGGAGGGGACTCACTGAGGCCCCTCCCAAAACCCTTCCTCTCCGTTCGCAAGCTTTCGGCGCTTCGCACCTCCATCTTCGCCCCCCCCTGCACATTTCTTCTACCCCACCAGGGGCGGAATTAGGGGGAAGGGCCATCCTCCCCCCCCCCCCGTTATCGCAAGTTTAGGTAATACATCATTAAATTATCGAAATATTTTTTGTTCAAAGACCAATTTTCAACAATGAAAACAGTTTCGCCCCCCACCCCCCCGTCAAAGTTGTCTAGATCCGCCGCTGTACCCCAGAATCAGTTCTTCGGCACCCCCCCCCCCGGACCGGAAAAAATTTCTTCGCCCCCCCCCCCCCCCAATGCAATAATCCTGGCTATAAATAATAAATATAAATACTGAAGTCTTTAAAATATTTTAAACAATGTATCATTTTACTATTGGCTAATTCGATCATTGAAATAACTTTTTAGTACTTATGAAAATGGCGACTAGTGAAACCTAGATCGAAAATAATATGTTTCTGGATGCACTGAAATGGTTTGTTTTTAGTAAAACCGACAATGCGTATATTTTTCAAGTTCCTGACTGAGGGGGTGAACGCGGCAAAATTTGCATAACTTTTTATCAGCGGCATGTTTGCATGGCGCAATTACAAAAAATTTTGTCTCGTGTGATACTATCTTAATAGGGAGCCGGAGCCGGAGCCGTCAAATTTGTGGGAGCCGGAGCCGAAAAATAATATGGCGGCTCCGCAAGCCTGCGTCACACTAGAGACAATCATCTGTCACACCAGAGAAAATCATCTGTCACATCAGAAAAAATCATTTGTAACAATACAAATATTTAAAATAATGATGCAGTTATAATGAGAAGGTAGTCATGAAAAATACCAGTTTAATGAAGCAAGTGACACATAACGAAAAATACGCTCCATCTGTTTTATTTCAAAGAAGTAAAACAGAAAACAACACATTGTTTTATTTAAGGGGGGAAATAAAATACTCCATTCAGATAATTTTTTGTTTATATTTAATGGAACATCAACAAATGGAGTCATATAAATAAAACGAAAAATGTGTTATATGTTCCACTGAAATATGTGTACTGTTGAGACCTGCTGATTGAAGACAACTGAAAACACGTGTAACCATTTTGTACATGCTGTAAATTGGCGATGATATGAGACCCATGAGACACAAGGAGCGACATGTAAGAGCCCTAACAAAGGACCTTAAACGGATATATTTTTACAAGTAAAACCAGGGACCCCCCTGGTCCTATTTCATAGGACACCAAATGTACTTGATATGACTCCAAATGTACCTATGATAGGGCCCCCAAATGTTCTTGTCAGGACACCAAATGTACCTATGATAGGGCCCCTAAATGTTCTTGTCAGGACACCAAATGTACCTATGATAGGGCCCCCAAATGTTCTTGTCAGGACACCAAATGTACCTATGATAGGGCCCCCAAATGTTCTTGTTAGGACCCCAAATATAAATTTGATAGAACCCCAAATGTACCTTTCCCTAAATCCTCCAATTAAACTTTTCCAAATGGCCTGCACACGTACATTTGTCAAAGGTCCCAACTGTACCTTCACCTAGGGCCCCCATTTGTACCTTTCACAGGGCTCCTCCAATAACATACGTTAGCCTTGGTATTAAAAAAAGTTGGAACGGTTCTGCATATACCAGAAAAGAAATAAGTTATAAAATCGACCTTAACTGTACAGCTTTCACGGGTTTAAAGTATGCATTATCAAAGATAATATGTTGCTAGGAAAGCTGCTACTTATATCTGTTGCTAGTAAAGCTGCTACTTATATCTGTTGCTAGTAAAGCTGGTACTTATATCTGTTGCTAGTAAAGTTGCTACTTATAATCTGTTGTTAGTAAAGCTGCTACTTATATCTGTTGCTAGTAAAGCTGCTACTTATTCTAAAAAGCTACTGACCCTTGACTCCTGTATCAAACGGTTCCATTCCAATACGATCAGACAGTTGTCTGTTTGACCGGAGAACGTGATGTCAAGACTGTCCGGGTAGAGAGGATTCTGTCATTCAAATGGAAATGTGACATGAATTTACACACATGAAGGCCCCTCTAACAGGAAGCTAGTTTTTTTTTTGTTTTAAAACCGTACGTGTATTTCAACCTCATGTATCAGTTGTTGGTGTTTAAAAAAAAAAAAACTTATGTAAAATAGCTACAAAAATACCCATATGCTGGTCGCTAAAGGCGGCGACATGCAGTACATGTATATTGAAGTGAGTGGTTGGATTCAGAGAAAACAGTTTAGACAATCTAAGAGAACTAAGTCTTAAAGAACACAGCCAAAGGTCCATAGTCATTGAAAAACTTGTGTTATAGACACAATAGAGCTATGTCATTATCATACCCTTAACCAGGCCCACCGACAGAAATTTCGGGCCCCTGGGCAGGGCTGTCACGGGCCCCACCCCCCGTGCTGATAATAATATTTTTTCAAAAGTTGATTGGCCAGGTCAGTACGGGCCCCTAAAACTCCCCTGGCCTCTAGGCATTTGCCTCACTGCCCCCCTCTCGGCGGCACTCCCCTTAACCGATATGGTCGTTCAACAGACATATTTCTACAAAGTAGCTGCCTATCATCTGAGGCTGTGTTCATGGGCGTCGCTAGGAATTTTTCCGGGGGTGGAGGGTGCAAAAATTTTCCGGGGGGGGTGGGCAAATAACATTTTTATGAATTTTTTTTTAATGTAAGGGAAGAGAAAATGCCCCCCTCTTATATGACATTTTTTCAAAATGTAAGGGGGGGGGCAAATGCCCCCCTCTTGCCCCCCCCCCCATGAATACGCCCATGGCTGTGTTAAGTTCATTCATTGGTGTATCAGAAGTCCCTGTAATGATGAGAATAAATCTCTTAGATCCTATAAACCACCAATGAGCGATATTTATGGTGCCCTTCTTTCATCTCCACTATAGCCGATAGTGCAACGACCATTGGAGATATAACGGGAAACCTTAGCCATCGACCTGAAATGCCCACTGGTCCTCACCCCGGTGATCGAACCAGGAACCATCTGGTTGACAGTCAAGCACTTTACCACACGAACCACCCGTTTCATTAATTAATATCCCTGTCCATTCTTTGATATTGTCAAACCAACATTTCCGATGGCGCCCTCCGCGACAGCCCCCCCCCCGCCCCCTCTTTCTAGAAACCCTTGGAGAATTGTTTTTTTTTTTGGCGGGCTATCACATGTCCGAACCATGTCATCTTGCGTCGCTTTATTGTTGCCATTATCGTTTCCTGTGTTGTTAACATATTCAAAAGTAACATATTTCATTCTATAAATAACAAATCGTGATGCTATTAAATCAACACTAAAAACAATTCACAAAAAAAAATACAAACAATGAGCGAGGTAGTATAAAGATCAGATCTATAAATAGTCAACGGAAACGGACGATGACAGGTAACCCAAGTGTGAGAGTTCTATTTCTCGATGACGTCATTTGTTTGTTCAAAAATAGAAATTAATAAAGAAGTAATTAAAAAATAATAATGACCTTTGCATTGATAAATGAATATATTGCTGTACTTCTCTCCAATCGATAACTCAAACTCTCGAATGTCCAACTGTTGTGTATCTCAACTATGTGTACATACATCTGTACGGACATGGCGTCATATTTAGATTTTAAATATAATTACCCTTTAGTGTACGCAGAACGTATGGAACTCTCTTTAATTATCAGAAAGATGATAAGTATTGGCGTAGTTACTGGAGAGGGCCGAAGGCTTGGAGCCCGGGGGTCATGTGATCAGGGCCGCTTTATCCACTAGGCATAGTAGGCACTGTGCCTAGGGCTTACGGACTTTTCAAGGGCCTACGAAAGCCAGAACATAAAGTGAAAATAAACTCAGAATGCCAATAAAATTTAATAATAATTGTATTCATGTAACTATATATAACCGTGTGAGATGAGCAAGCCAAGCTGCAGCGCTGTAGATCTGTAAATTACATTATGTTAAGTTTTCGGCTCTTTGTCTTAGCAAAGTCATATATGACGTCCTCAAAGTTTATTTAGATTTCAAATTGCAAAGAAGTACGGGTGCTTTTTTGAAACAAAAATAAAAATGAAGTTGGGGAGGGCCTACGACTTTGAAAGTGCCTAGGGCCTACGATGACCTTAAAACGGCCCTGGATGTGATATATCAATCTTGGTTACTCCATGACATCAGTATATTTAGTAGGTGGCAGCGCCGTTTGGGGGGGGGATATTGAATACATTCTATCTTTTCATGAAATTAGCCCCTTGTTTGATACAGACTCCACATTTCTAGAGAATGGACACACCCATGCGACCAATGTCTAACGGAACAAATCAATGACGTCTCATTCTTCACAACGATCAATGGGCGGATCCTGGCATTTTTACCACTGGAGTGGAAATGCGAAGAGTGAAATATTTTTTCTCGCTCTTACGGGACATGAAAAATAATTTTAAAAAAAAATTAAATTAATATACATTAAAAATAAAAGTGAAAACTTTTGCGAAACTGTCGATATTCAAACCAAACCTTTCATCATTAGGTTTATGTTCAACTTTTTAAATTGCTAAATTATTGAACCCCCACCCATGATCTGCTTGTGTTCAATCAGTATCTTACCGTTCATTTTGTTTACATCAGTGGGTCTCAAACTTGTGTCCTGCAGTAGACAGTTTCAGTGACAGGACCGTAAAACGGATAACTCATTTTGAAGTTATAAGTTTGAGCTCGATGCGATTATCGCCAACTCCTGATAGTTTTAATTTGTGTGTGTCATCAAGCCAACTATTTTTCGTTCAAGTTAAGCCCTCAAGGGAAGAGAAAGGTTAACTCCTACATATGGCCTAGAGTGGATGGCTAGAATGAAGAAAAAAAGCCGTGGAGGGGGGGGGTGAAAGGCTATCCAGGAACCGAGTGCTGTTTAGAGTGGTGTCGGTAATGCCCTTTGCTCCATGTGGCTATTAGCTAACCATTAAACTAGTTGTACTCACCAATAGGCAGGAAATCCTTTACAAATTGAGAGCCACTGTACTACAGTATTTAACCCTTTCCCTGTATCTCTCCATTTTTCTCCATCTCTGCATATCTCTCCTCTCCATCTCTGTACATCTCTCCTCTCCATCTCTGTATATCTCTTCTCTCCATCTCTGTATATCTCTTCTCTCCATCTCTGTATATCTCTTCTCTCCATCTCTGTATATCTCTTCTCTCCATCTCTACATTTCTCCTCTCCATCTCTGCATATCTCTCCTCTCCATCTCTGTATATCTCTCCTCTCCATCTCTGTACATCTCTCCTCTCCATCTCGGTATATCTCTCCTCTCCATCTCTGTATATCTCTTCTCTCCATCTCTGTATATCTCTTCTCTCCATCTCTGTATATCTCTTCTCTCCATCTCTGTATATCTCTTCTCTCCATCTCTGTATATCTCTTCTCTCCATCTCTGTACATTTCTCCTCTCCATCTCTGCATATCTCTCCTCTCCATCTCTGTATATCTCACCTCTCAATCTCTGTATATCTCTTCTCTCCATCTCTGTATATCTCTTCTCTCCATCTCTGTATATCTCTTCTCTCCATCTCTGTATATCTCTTCTCTCCATCTTTGTATATCTCTTCTCTCCATCTCTGTATATCTCTTCTCTCCATCTCTGTATATCTCTTCTCTCCATCTCTGTATATCTCACCTCTCCATCTCTGTATATCTCTTCTCTCCATCTCTGTATATTCCCCTTCCCACCCCCCCACCCTTTGGTCTTGAATCCATGCATGGTGGAACCTATTATCTTATTGTGCCAGTAACCACCTCTGTCCACCACACGAAATAGGTCAGTTTAGTCCGACTGCTTGACATTTATCAAGGCCTTGATCGTGTAGACACAACTATTATTTCAATCAAAACAATAAAATATGACATCAATGTTTATTGGTGCACTTTAACAGCCGCGTCATTTAAGACAAACAACAAAAAAAAAAAACAAACACATTTCAGGAACGCAAGATATTCAGTTGAATTATGGGATTTGTGGAATTGAGTCGATGAAAAAAAAGATACATGGCATAGATTGGGATCAACAGGACAGAACATGTACATTTAAATCTGAACTAAAAGATTCGATTTCTTTAATCTATTGTCTTGTAAATATTCGGATTATTTTTTTTTTTATCATTATAATTTTTCTTTTTCTGCTATTTTTTTTTTCAAATCGTCTACACTTTTAAAGACAAATTTTAAATAAAGCTTCGTTTTTTACAAGTAAAATAAAAATGTTTGTTAAACTAAAATGAAAGTAGATCATTTGGTTAATAAAGAGTGTTATAAAAAAAAAGGTACCAGCCAAACTAAGTGCAGGCTACTACTGGTATATACAAAGAGACGGGTTGCTTCCCTTCACGTCCACCAAAAGAGGAGACGTGTCACCGGACGCGACCCATTTACTTGACTAATGGAGTAGGCTGCATGGTGTTTACAAATGGCTGCTGGCCAAAGGCACATCTAATGCTTCCTTTCTATCAAGCCGTCCAGAACTCATCTTCTACTTTCGTTGTTTTTTTTTAAACTGGCCAGCACGTCTAGGGACAACATCCTGTATTGGAGTGTGATGGTTAAACGACGATGGCGTGGAGTGTGATGGTTAAACGACGATGGTGTGGAGTGTGATGGTTAAACGACGATGGTGTGGAGTGTGATGGTTAAACGACGATGGTGTGGAGTGTGATGGTTAAACGACGATGGTGTGGAGTGTGATGGTTAAACGACGATGGTGTGGAGTGTGATGGTTAAACGACGATGGTGTGGAGTGTGATGGTTAAACGACGATGGTGTGGAATGCGATGGTTAAACGATGATGGTATGGAGTGTGATGGTTAAATGACGACGGTCTGGAGTGTGATGGTTAAACGACGATGGTGTGGAGTGTGATGGTTAAACGACGATGGTGTGGAGTGTGATGGTTAAACGACGATGGTCTAGAGTGTGATGGTTAAACGACGATGGTGTGGAGTGTGATGGTTAAACGACGATGGTGTGGAGTGTGATGGTTAAACGACGATGGTGTGGAGTGTGATGGTTAAACGACGATGGTCTAGAGTGTGATGGTTAAACGTCTAGGGACAACATCCTGTATTGGAGTGTGATGGTTAAACGACGATGGCGTGGAGTGTGATGGTTAAACGACGATGGTGTGGAGTGTGATGGTTAAACGACGATGGTGTGGAGTGTGATGGTTAAACGACGATGGTGTGGAGTGTGATGGTTAAACGACGATGGTGTGGAGTGTGATGGTTAAACGACGATGGTGTGGAGTGTGATGGTTAAACGACGATGGTGTGGAGTGTGATGGTTAAACGACGATGGTGTGGAGTGTGATGGTTAAACGACGATGGTGTGGAGTGTGATGGTTAAACGACGATGGTGTGGAGTGTGATGGTTAAACGACGATGGTGTGGAGTGTGATGGTTAAACGATGATGGTATGGAGTGTGATGGTTAAACGACGATGGTCTATAGTGTGATGGTTAAACGACGATGGTGTGGAGTGTGATGGTTAAACGACGATGGTGTGGAGTGTGATGGTTAAACGACGATGGTGTGGAGTGTGATGGTTAAACGACGATGGTCTAGAGTGTGATGGTTAAACGACGATGGTCTAGAGTGTGATGGTTAAACGACGATTGTCTGAAGTGTGATGGTTAAACGACGATGGTCTAGAGTGTGATGGTTAAACGACGATTGTCTGGAGTGTGATGGTTAAACGACGATGGTGTGGAATGCGATGGTTAAACGATGATGGTATGGAGTGTGATGGTTAAATGACGACGGTCTGGAGTGTGATGGTTAAACGACGATGGTGTGGAGTGTGATTGTTAAACGACGATGGTGTGGAGTGTGATGGTTAAACGACGATGGTCTAGAGTGTGATGGTTAAACGACGATGGTGTGGAGTGTGATGGTTAAACGACGATGGTGTGGAGTGTGATGGTTAAACGACGACGGTCTGGAGTGTGATGGTTAAACGACGCTGGTCCTATTATACCGGTCATTGTCAGTGCGGACTGACTGTTTATACTGTAACAATGACCGATTTTCCCACAAACCCTTTCTTCAAAAAAGTCATCCCTTTCTTTCTAAACACTTTATTGTTGAGTGTGTTATCCAGAGAGATTCTAAACATGACGGGAAAAAAACATAATAACAAATAACAAAACAAACAAATACAAATAAGGTTTACGACACCGAACGACATTCCATTCTACTGTAGATGAAAAACATTTCTAATATACCAACACACAATTTTATTAAAATTTGTGACTCACGTTTCCTGAAATGAAAATATTTTACTACAATTCCATTCACGCTAAATTCTAGGTTATGATTGGTCTGTTAATCACCCAGACCTGTTTACCAGGACATAAGAATATGTTTATTTTAATATATTTTCCCCACTATTCACATTTTTGTTAGCTTTAAAAAAAATTGTATAGTCTATTGTACATTATTTTAATCTCTTTGTTGTCAACTCCAGTCTATTCAAAAACTAATAAGAAATGTCTGCAAAGTAATCGTCTCAGTGGGTACAAATTAAAAGTCATAGATACGTTCTAAAAGATTATATTTGACTGATACAAGTTTAAGATCATTCTTTTCAGCTACGAGTGTAAAAAAAAAATGCTAAACTTATTTTTCTTCAATTTTTCTAATAACGAGAACATTATGAATTCATTATTGGCGAGTATAATATCCGTGAATTAGGCTATCCTTGATCAAAATGTTGTCTTACAGTTGTAGAAGTTAACTACAATAGCAATTGAATGAAATGAACTTTAAACCATACACAGAGGACGATAGCAGTGGCGTAGCGAGGGGTGGGCAAGATGGGGGCGTCATGCCCCGGGCGCTACTCACAAAGTGGCGAAAAATGGTATATTTTACAAATAGTATTATGTGGGGGGGGGGCGCTAAAATGGTATTGTGCCCCGGGCGGGAGTTAATCTCGTTACGCCACTGGACGATATACAGAAACATATTGTGATTTTGTAACAAATAAAGAAAATATGACATCATGTTAATAAAAAAATAATTACATGGACCTACGGGGAGGCGAGGGGGAGTTTAGATGTACGTCACTAAATAATATATATTTCAGAATAAAATTTAAAAAAGTTAAAATGTCATCATGGAAATTAAATAATTAACGGTTCCTGCCGATGGAGTTTTATTGTTATTTGGTTCAATAATAACTGACAAAAATAAAAGTGGGTGAAAGTAAATAACACAATAATTATTTAATTATGTATGTAACACACAGAGCATATTTTCATATCATATGGCCGCTAGCTACACTTTGACATTTTTTCAAATATATTTATGGAAAATGGAACTAGGTGATAGACTAGGCTTCCCATTGTTTAAAAGGGCCCAGGCTCCCATTGTTTAAAGGGGCCCAGGCTCTCCATTGTTTAAAGGGGCACAGTCTCCCCATTGTTTAAAGGGGTCCAGGCTTCCCATTGTTTAAAGGGGCCCAGTCTCCGTATTGTTTAAAGGGGTCCATGCTCCCCATTGTTTAAAGGGGCCCAGTCTCCGTATTGTTTAAAGGGGCCCATGCTCCCCATTGTTTAAAGGGGCCCAGTCTCCGTATTGTTTGAAGGGGCCCAGTCTCCCCATTGTTTAAAGGGACCCAGGCTCCCCATTGTTTTGAGGGGTCCAGGCTCTCCATTGTTTAAAGGGGTCCAGGCTCTCCATTGTTTAAAGGGGTCCAGGCTCCCCATTGTTTAAAGGGCCCCAGGCTCTCCATTCTTTAAAGGGGTCCAGGCTCCCCATTGTTTAAAGGGGCTCAGGCTCCCCATTGTTTAAAGGGACCCAGGCTCCCCATTGTTTAAAGGGGCCCAGGCTCCCCATTGTTTAAAGGGACCCAGGCTCCCCATTGTTTAAATGGGCCCAGGCTCTCAATTGTTTAAAGGGGTCCAGGCTCCCATTGTTTGAAGGGGGCCAGCCTCCGTATTGTTTAAATGGGCCCAGTCTCCCCATTGTTTAAAGGGGCCCAGGCTCCCCATTGTTTTAAGGGGCGCAGGCTCCCCAGTCTCCGCATTGATGGAAGAGACCATGGCTTCTCATTGCTGGAAGGGGCCCCTCTTCAAGTATCCATTCTTTAAATAAATTTTAAAATAAACTCCGTCAAATACTCCTCCTATGGCCTCCAAACATTTGTGATAGTCTCGGCCACCAAGGACTAAAAGGGCCCTGGTGTAAACCCATTAGGTTTTCAGGTAACCCCCCCCCTCTCTCTCTCTCTCTCACACACACACACGCTCACTCTTTCCCCAAGCAGTGGACAGTCAGCACTCTGTAGTCCGATTGACAACAACCCAGGATTAAATGAATGTGTGACGTCCAGCTATGCCCAGGATGTAGATCAAAATTTTGCCTACCACAAGTTAGCGACAGTGGCAACTTGAAATTTAGTATCGCTGACTAATGAAGTGCAGTCTAATATTGTTATATATATATATATACAAAAACTGTTGTACAATATTATTGTGTACTCTAATTATTACAGAAGCACAGTCTAATGTTGCATACCATACTGATGTAGTAAAATACAATGATGGTGTACAACATACTTACGTTGTACACAGCCCCGTAGCGTGGAATTTCTACAGCAGGGGCCAGGCATTCTACAGCAGGGGCCAGGCATTCTACAGCAGGGGCCAGGCCAATAGCAGGGGGAGGGGGGGCAGGAAATCAATGTTACTAAGTAGAGCAAACAAGCAGAGGGGGCCATACAAAAAGCAGTGGGGCCCGGCCCCCAGGCCCCCTCCCCGCACGCTACGGGCCTGGTTGTACAATATGCATATGGTTCTGTGACGTAATTTAGTTTCATGCTAGTGAAATAGACTATTATGTTGATACCGGCGTCGTGCAACATAATAATGTTCTAGTTCACAAAGCAACATAATAATGTTCTAGTTCTACAAAGCAACATAATAATGTTCTAGTTCTACAAAGCAACATAATAATGTTCTAGTTCTACAAAGCAACATAATAATGTTCTAGTTCTACAAAGCAACATAATAATGTTCTAGTTCACAAAGCAACATAATAATGTTCTAGTTCTACAAAGATACAGTAAAGATTTCTCATACCATAAAAATGTTTAGAGAACCTCATTATATAATTAGTTCTTAATTGTTCAATGTATGTTTTCTTTAAAAAAATATCTACATTGTACTTAACAAATCAATGTTAATGTACTTAAAGAAGCATTTAATTATGACTTAACAGATCAATTTAAATTGACTTACAAAGTATCCATTTTTATTTTAGTTTAATTTACATTTACATTTTAAAAAGGAATAAAATATGATTGATCAATTTTACATTTACTACCAAAAATTATAAATTTGTTTTAAAAAAAATTTAATAAAGTTAAAAAAAAAATATCATATACGTGGTCATACGTGTCATCATTTACGTAGACATACGTGTCATCATTTACGTAGACATACGTGTCATCATATACATAGACATACGTGTCATCAAATACGTAGACATTTGCGTCATTATAAGAATAGGAAAACTGAATGCTTAGGAAAACTAACCGAACTCCAGGTTACTTTGACCTCGTTCCTATCCAACCAATAACTTTTAATTTCTTTGTCTGTGTGGACCGCCCATTTAGTTTCATTACCTGAACAGTGTCACGCACTTGTGTGTCACACGTTTACAGAGAAATCATTTAAGATGAGGGGAAAAAGGGGGGGGGCGGTTCAATTTGGAAAGAGTTATGTTCATAACCAAGTCCTGTAGTACAAGAGCATTAGTGTGTGCAGTCCATTGCCGCTTAGCGATCGATATGCCGGGAGTTCGGTGTGCGAATCACAAATTTCATAGACTTCTATGTGAAATTATGTTAGCTGATTGCTGCGAAAATACAAAAAAAAAATTATCTCAATACAAGAATGTTGACACCCTTCTGATATTGCTAGAATAAAATAAACATTCATCAAATGATACTTGGTAATCTTTGGAAAGAAATAACACTACACAACACTTTGTATTCAATTGAGTGAAATAACACGATATGCTATTTTGTACTCATCTTAGTCTCAGCTGACCAGAATAACACGGTTTATTTTAACGATAAAGTTATTGTTTTTTTTTACGTATGAGGTGACGTTTGTTGAAAGAGTTTCATCATCATTATTTCGGACAAAAAAAAAGTTAACAGTTAATCGTCACAACATATTAAACGCCTAATCAGTTAAACATGCTGACATCAAGTCTGTAAAATGGCTAAACAGTCCAACATACTGACATCAAGTCTATAAAATAGATGAACAGTCCAACATACTGTTAAACGTCACAACATGCGGACATCAAGTCTGTAAAATGGTCAAACGTCACAACATGCGGACATCAAGTCTATAAAATGGTTAAACGTCACAACATGCGGACATCAAGTCTGTAAAATGGTTAAACGTCACAACATGCTGACATCAAGTCTGTGAAATGGTTAAACGTCACAACATGCGAACATCAAGTCTGTAAAATGGTTAAACGTTACAACATGCGGACATCAAGTCTGTAAAATGGTTAAATGTCACAACATGCGGACAACAAGTCTGTAAAATGGTTAAACGTCACAACATGCAGACATCAAGTCTGTAAGATGGTTAAACGTCACAACATGCTGAAATCAAGTCTGTAAAATGGTTAAACGTCACAACATGCTGACATCAAGTCTGTAAAATGGTTAAACGTCACAACATGCGGACAACAAGTCTGTTAATAAAAATAAAAAGGTAACTCCTCCCTTCCCCTTTCCCCGTGAAAGTATTTATTGTGCCAGGGAAACAGTTTATTCATTTCAGTAAACAAACATCGACCAGCAGTACTCGACTTTCTCCATCTGGTAATTAAGCTGAAGTTTGTATCGATCAGCACGACAACACTTGTCTATGCCCATGGCACCTCATAATGAGCTGTCAACAGAGCCACTGAAGTTTCAGAAACATTAATATGAAAAGTGATCCACGCAAATCACCGTAGTTTGAAAAAGAAGAAATAATGAAGAAGGCAGATTAACTGAAATTTCACATTTACGTGGGAACAGTCTGTATTTTTTTTTTGTTTGTTTTTGTAAATAGTTTTTAGCCTATAACACATTTCAATTTTTTTTACCCACATTTTGTAAAAATAAAAGAAAAAGCTTTTGATAAGTTTGACCAGAGCCGGCCTTAGATATTTGACGTTAATATTTATGCATAGTATGTGGATCTAATTAACTTTAAAATATGATGAAACATTAATTAAATCTGTAAGTTTTTTGTTCTGCATAAAATATAAAAATTTTATATTTGAAAAAAAGCAAACAAAAAAAAACTTCAGTGAAAGTATGTTTATAATGGGCTTGAACTTGTGGTATCTTTGAACACAACGACTAATACTCACAAATCGATCACATCTACAAATAAATTAATGAAAATATGTAACACACTGGTGGACTAAAAAGTGTGATAACATTCTAATTCATGAATAACATCAGAATATTGACATCAGGGGGTGGCCTGCAGTAACCTAGTGAGGTATGCTGTAGAACTGTCCAATGGAAAAAAAAGAGTATGTCTTAAAAGCTAACTTTTCATTTTTCACAAACATTTACTACTGAAACTTTAGTTACAGTGAACTTGGACAAGGAATTTTATGAATAACAAAAGTTTAATAAAAGTATTACAATTTTTTGCTGTAATATTAACAAAAAATGATGTACTCTTATGAACAGTACCTAATTAGTCTAATAAAATCTGTAAAATCACGATTTAATTATTAAAGAAATCAACTTTTGGTGTAATTCAATGAATACATGCCTACAGCGAATATCAATAAAACAGAGTACAAAAATAATTTAAAAAATACAACAACTATACTATGTTATAACATTATTCCATCCAATTTGATTTCTCTAATACTGACAGGTTATTAGCATCTTTAGATCAGAACATAAAATGAGCAATAGTTGTTGTCTATTCAGTAATAATCAATACGAAAATAACGAAATACTGCCAAGCCAAAAAAAAAATCAGGCATTTTTTACCTTTGAGTTTTCGATCAATAAACCAACGAAAATATTAAATAAATACTCGTTAACTGGAGAATGAGTTAAAAAAAACGAAACAGATTTAGAATAAGAAATTAATTGCTTTTTAAAAAGAGTTAAAAATCTGGCTAATTTATAGTGTTTTTTTTTTACATAGTGGCTCTTTGATAGTGAGAGTACTATAATAACCTGTTTACTGTTAAACATATTTACATATACATATATCGTTAATTTTAGCCCTCACTACACAGGAAGGATGAAATGAGAGAAGTGAAGTTATCAGGTTAAAAGATCATATAATGAAACTAATGTGGGAGTTAATTTTTCTTCAATGGACAATGTTTAAGTCATGTCAAAATAAGGTCATATAATTCATACAAACTGTGTTAATAAATGACAATAGCTTTGAAACAACTCATTTTCCTCCTTTTGAAAATATGCATGTCGGTGACTTTATTTCAAGAACAAATGAACTGAAGATGATTTTACCTGGATTATTACAATGATCGTTTTCAAACGTGAAATGAAAACAAATAGTACAAATAAAAAGGAAACTGCCTATTTATGTTTTGTATGTTATTAACATTTAAAACTCAAAACAACCAGTAAAAATGTGTAGGCCTACGTTATATGAGTTCTATGACGAACCTCACGCAGTAAATAGTAAAAGTCTTTAATTAATTCCCGTAGAGAGTGCCTCACCCCAGGGTCTCAAAAACCAAAATCGATGCCATAGCTTTCGGTGAAGAATACACAAAGTACAAATAACGAAGAATTAATTATGTTATCTGGCATTTCGGCCAATAATGAGGCTATCATTGATCAGGAAGTGACAAAAGATAATTACTGTCATACCACAGTACATAAATTATACGGCATGCACTTTTTGGATGATTTATATTCTGTGTGTCATAGGCCTGTTAGTGAAGAATGTTAATATGCGAAAGGATATTTTGCCGTTTATATTTACTCATAATTTACTTTTAAGAGTACTTATAATTAAACTGACTTGAACAAAATAAAATAAAACTCACTCATGAACCCACTCAGTGAGGTTGAGATGATGATTACAGAAACCTACATGATCTCTTATATTAATGAGTCAATGAAATAATGAGACAGTGCTTACAGAAACCTACATGATCTCTTATATTAATGAGTCAATGAAATAATGAGACAGTGCTTACAGAAACCTACATGATCTCTTATATTAATGAGTCAATGAAATAATGAGACAGTGCTTACAGAAACCTACATGATCTCTTATATTAATGAGTCAATGAAGTAATGAGACAGTGATTACAGAAACCTACATGATCTCTTATATTAATGAGTCAATGAAGTAATGAGACAGTGATTACAGAAACCTACATGATCTCTTATATTAATGAGTCAATGAAATAATGAGACAGTGCTTACAGAAACCTACATGATCTCTTATATTAATGAGTCAATGAAGTAATGAGACAGTGCTTACAGAAACCTACATGATCTCTTATATTAATGAGTCAATGAAGTAATGAGACAGTGCTTACAGAAACCTACATGATCTCTTATATTAATGAGTCAATGAAATAATGAGACAGTGCTTACAGAAACCTACATGATCTCTTATATTAATGAGTCAATGAAGTAATGAGACAGTGATTACAGAAACCTACATGATCTCTTCTATTAATGACTCAATGAAATAAGGATCCCAGTGGTTTCATTTTTGTTTCTCATGTTTTTTATTTTTTTTCTCTCCAGCTAGATCTTGATACACTGACTATCTTGATACACTGACTATCTTGATACACTGACTATCTTGATACACTGACTATCTTGATACACTGACAACGAAATTGCTGTTGGAAGTGTTTTATTGAAGTAATTTTTCATTGTTTGGATAAAATTCTGCTTGATACAAACATACAATTATATATTGACCTACAGTTAAGTATTGACATAGGATTGTGTATTGGCATATAGTTATCTATTGGCATACAATCATCTATTGACATACAATCATCTATTGGCATACAATCATCTATACAATCATCTATTGGCGTACAATCATCTATTGACATACAATTATATGTTGACATTTCTGTGGGAGACTCTGTGTATATGGACATTGCCTTCTGTCATCTTTCAATTCCTAGCGCCAAGACTTCCCCAAGTAAAGCTTGAGTTTACTGACTTTACAATAGTGTATCTCATCAAGTCGGGTAAGTTGGAAGCTCTCCACTCTTCGTATGTTCACTCGCTGTACAGTCACGTATATCATCATATCGGGTAAGTTAGCAGCACTCCACTGTTTGTAAGTTAGCCAACTGTACGGTAACTTATATCATCAACTCGTGTAAGTTTGAAGCTCTCCACTGCTCGTATGTTGTTCAATCACGGTACAAAGACGTATGTCATCAAATCGGGTCAGTTGGCAGCTCTCCACTGCTCGTATGTTCAATCACGGTACAAAGACGTATGCCATCAAATCGGGTCAGTTAGCAGCTCTCCACTGCTCGTATGTTCAATCACGGTACAAAGACGTATGTCATCAAATCGGGTCAGTTGGCAGCTCTCCACTGCTCGTGCGAGTGGCGTCACAGACAATAAACAGACTATTGTGAGCCCCTGGTGCAGCGACGGGACGGCGGGTCTGGGCAGCAGCGAAGGAGGGGGTGGAGTGTGTGACGTGAGTAAAGAATTGAGTAACGACCCACGTTGAGGGCGCAGTAATTGCCCGCATTGACTTGGACATGACACCTCACCGGCCAGTAGTTTTTAACATTTTCTGTGACCCATTTTCAATTTTTTTCTTTAAATTGTGATTTTTAAAAAAAAATCAGCAACTTAATTTCACTTGTATCAAATAACAGAGGTAAGTCATTTTTATATGTAAACAGAGCATACAATTTTTTTTTAAAATCCATTTTAGTCATAAGTAAAAAGTAAAAAAAAAAAAACTATAATTTTTAAAACTCTTTTTTTACGTGTACGAAAAGGACTTGAGTCATTTGTCCATGCTATATACATTCGTTTCACCAAGTTTCATAAGACGACTCATAGTTAAATGAGATGTACCGTTCTGTTTGACAAACACCCTAACTGACAGCCGATTGTAAAGTTTTTATTTAAAATGATATCACTATTTACAAAGTAAAAAACAAAAAAAAAACTATAACTGTCGTCTATTTATATGAAAAGATATAAGAACGGTTTATAAACTCTTTAGTAAAGTCATAAAAAACTTCTTTCGTTTTGATAAACAAGAAAAAGTCTAGTCGCCTCGACAAGTGGTCAATGTATCCAGTTGTTACTGCAGAAAGACGCTCGACAATGAAGAAATTTACATTTCATTAAGTTCTTGATATCTGTGTGATGTGTTACACAACTAACTGTTGCAGACGATTACAAATGTATTAAAGGTGTATAAAAAATAATATGTTTATAATGTACTAAAAAGAGTCCATGTTTTATTAAGTTAGTGACTTTATTCGTCGTCCATCATTAGACCAAACCTAATTCAATTCAGCTATGATTTCCTTTTAAGTCATGACTATGAACATTACGTCCATCCACAAATAAACTTGTTTCATCCAATTAAATAAAACAATTAATATAGAAAGCCATTGGTAGTTACGGTCAGAGCCGTCCCCAGGCAATTTGGCGCCCTAGGCAGTCATCTATTAGGACGCCCGCCCATTCTGCATGAACAGTAAAGAATTTTTTTTTCTAAAATTTGGCGCCCCTAGCAATTTGGCGCCCTAGGCAGCTGCCTATGTCGCCTATGCCCAGAGCCGGCCCTGGTTACGGTTAGTTTTGTGGACAATAGAACGCCAGTCATCGGTCAGTACTTACACATTCTGCTGACGTAACTGGAATCGATTCGATGAAATTTAAATCTTTGTTTACTTCATCAATGTCTACGCGAGTTATTTAAAGTAGACCCGAAAAAATAGCAGGTTGTTGTATAGCAGGCTGTTGTATAGCAGGTTGTTGTATAGCAGGTTGTTGTATAGCAGGTTGTTGTATAGCAGGCTGTTGTATTTCAGGCTGTTGTATAGCAGGTTGTTGTATAGCAGGTTGTTGTATAGCAGGTTGTTGTATAGCAGGTTGTTGTATTTCAGGCTGTTGTATAGCAGGTTGTTGTATAGCAGGTTGTTGTATAGCAGGTTGTTGTATAGCAGGTTGTTGTATAGCAGGTTGTTGTATTTCAGGCTGTTGTATAGCAGGTTGCTGTATAGCAGGTTGTTGTATAGCAGGCTGTTGTATAGCAGATTGTTGTAAAGCAGGTTGTTGTATAGCAGGTTGTTGTATAGCAGGTTGTTGTATAGCAGGTTGTTATATGGCAGGTTGTTGTATAGCAGTTTGTTGTATAGCAGGCTGTTGTATATCGCTTTACCTTTGGAGGACGCCGCGAGGGGGGGGGTTCAGCCGGAACAAGTATCAGGGGCTTTGAGCCTTGGGGGTAGGCAGGGGGGGGAAGAGCGTGGCCTTCGATATTTTTTTGCTCATTAATTGGTGTAAAAGGGTGGAGCCTGAGGGAGCTCATTGTTCATAATTAGTTGGGGGGGGGCGCCCATTATTTATTAAGGCAGCGACCCTGCAACTGTAATTACAACACATACAACAACACACACACACGTCTTTGTCATTGTTGTACCTGTCAATGCAAATGACTTTATAGTGTATTTGTCTGTTTTACCTGCCAAAGCGAATATAATAACATTTCTCATATTTCTTTACCTGTTATAGCTGGTGGTCAGTTATTATTATACTTTAGCTGATAGTCAGTTACTGTTAATCACTGCTGGGAATCTATTTTTGTCTGTCTTTTAGCTGGTGGTCAGCTACTGTAAATCACTGATGAGAATCTATTTGTCTTTTAACTGATGGTCAGTCACTGTGGCTTTATTCTTGTCTATCTCTTACCTTATGGCTCATGCTGCATTATAATATAGTTACATGCGAAAAATAAATCTGAACCATTAAAGTCTCATTTCTTTTACATATAAAGCAGCAAAGATTAGTACACTTATTGATGTGTACATTTACAGTACACGTATTGATGTGTACATTTACAAACGAATCCTTTTAAATGAAAATGCGGAAAGTTAAACACATTGACAAACAATACAATGTATGTAGATGTTTTTCATCTCTGTTATCATGTCACACCAATGTATTATGTCACCACAATGTATTTAGATGTTTTTCATCTCTGTTATCATGTCACACCAATGTATTATGTCACCACAATGTATTTAGATGTGTTTCATCTCTGTTATCATGTCACACCAATGTATTTGGATGTATGTCATCTCTATTATCACATCACCCCAATGTATTTAGATGTTTACTATCTTTATTGTCATGACCTCAATGTATTTAGAAGTTAGCCTTCTCTATTATCATGATATTCCAAGATTACCTCTATAAATACTGACCGGTGCCGTTTATTTCACTGGGAATACATATTTAACTCATATTTTCCCCATTATTAATAGTATTAAAAAAGAAACAATAAAATGAGACACGTTTTCTTTGGATACGCGGTGTTTAGTTTTTCAGTCAGTGTAGGTTTCATTGTATCTAATGTCAAATACAGCCTTCGTAACATTACTCACTTATAATAATGGAAATAGGTAGTCATTGAAAATGATTAGATTACAATCAAAACTAAACCAAAAATAAGATTACGTTTACGGGTAAAAAATGACTATATCAATTAGGCCGCCATATTTGTGTATATTCTGTTGTGTATCAATATTTAGGTGCTACACTATTGTACATCAATATTTAGGTGCTACACTATAATGTATCACTATTTAGGTGCTACACTCTAAAAAGGAAAATAACAAAAATGGCGGCATTTTCAAAAGTCATTTTTAATTAGCAATGCACTTTTTTAGAATATAAATAAATAAATAAATATATATATATATATATAATGTGCTGGTAGCCTACCATTTGGTAGTCCTGTGTACATTTATTTATTACGTATTTTTCGTTTGTAATGTTTAGTTTAATGAATTAAGTTACATTTAAGTTATATTTAAGTTATATTCTACGATTTATAAATTGGGATATTTTAGAATTTAGTTTATAAGAAATATTACCGATAGATTTAATGCGGTTTATTTATTTATTTTGTTGAAAAAAATCTAACTTCCCGTCTAAAATCTCTTCTTTCCTAAATATTTTAATCGCTGATATATATATATATATATATATATATATATATATATATATATATATATATATATATATGTATATATGTGTGTGTATGATGATAACATCATCTACCGCATCGAAATAAAAACAAAACAATACGGACTAATCTTCAGTTTGCAATGAGCTCGTGCATTTATATATTTTTTTTGTTTATTAATTAAGAAATATGTTTAAAAAAAAACAAACAACAGACTTATACTTGAATGAATTATGTGACTGGGTCACTGGGGTGGGGTGGGGGGGGAGGGGGGCATTATCAATCAAGCATTTTATTTGAACAAATCATAGAGATCAATAAAATGGGCTCTGTTGACGTCCCCCGTTGTTTGAATTCCAAGACAACACACGGGGTGACATAATGTTCAAGTATGCCCCGATGTATTCCAGGAACTCATTACTTGTTGCTACCAGTTGGTGATGTTCCATTTCGGTCTTCACCGGGTACCAGCTGATGTCCTTAATGGATGTAAAAGGGGGAAGCTACCCTCCATAAAATAATCAGATAAATTTCTTTGTCTCCCATTTTTTTTCCCTTGTATGTTTACAGTAAAATGTGTTGGACACAATACTTTAAGTCCTATTATTTTTTTTTTGTTCAGCTATAAAACTACTCTTTAATGAGTTGTATTATTGTTAAAATGTATAGACATATAGCTACAACACATATAGCTACAACACATATAGCCACAACACATATAGCTACAACACATATAGCTACAACACAAAACATATAGCTACAACACATATAGCCACAACACATATAGCTACAACATATATAGCTACAGCACATATACTACAACACATATAACTACAACACAACACATATAGCTACAACACATATAGCTACAACACAACACATATAGCTACAACACATATAGCTACAGCACAGATAGATACAACACATATAGCTACAACACATATAGCTGCAACACATATAGCTGCAACACATATAGCTCCAACACATATAGCTATAACACATATAGCTACAACACATTTAGCTACAACACATATAGCTACAACACAAAACATATAGCTACAACACATATAGCTACAACACATATAGCTACAACACAAAACATATAGCTACAACACATATAGCTACAACACACACATATAGCTACAACACAACACATATAGCTACAACACATATAGCTACAACATATATAGCTACAGCACATATACTACAACACATATAACTACAACACAACACATATAGCTACAACACATATAGCTACAACACATATAGCTACAACACAACACATATAGCTACAACACATATAGCTACAACACAAAACATATAGCTACAACACATATAGCTACAACACACACATATAGCTACAACACAACACATATAGCTACAACACATATAGCTACAACATATATAGCTACAGCACATATACTACAACACATATAACTACAACACAACACATATAGCTACAACACATATAGCTACAACACATATAGCTACAACACATATAGCTACAGCACATATAGCTACAACACATATAGCTACAGCACATATAGCTACAACAAATATAGCATCAACACATAGGCTTTGCTTCTAATATTGATTCTAGAAACATAAAAATGGCTTTTTTCGAATTATAAAAGTCTAGTTTTCAAAAGCAGGCATATCTCTATTTTTTTTTCTATTGTAAAAGTTTAGTCTGTAATAAACAGATGAAAGAGACAAATTGGTAGTTAAAGTAATAATCGATGATTTAGAGATATTGTTTCTCTGCTGAGTTGATTCATAATGAGCATGAAGTATTGACATGAAATAGAAGTGATTGTCTGGAACAAAATTCAAACTATTCTAAGAAGACAAACACAATTTATATTTCTAAGAGATATCAAATAAAATCCACAGGAAACAAATGGCTCACAACATATGGATACATTGTAAGGCAAAACTAGTCACCAAACAAGACGCCAATTTCATAAGGGCCACATATCAGTGTTTTATTCCAATTGGTTCTAAAGGGGGGGGGGGCTATTAAGGTAGTGTTTTCCTAGGGGCCCCCAAATAACCTAGAGATTACAGCCTACATCCCTCAAAGACCGGAGAACAGCACTGATAAAGTATTTAAAATCAGTGTTGTTTGAAGACTATTCCCAGATTTTTAGAGACACAAAAACTGCTAAGCCAATGGTACTAACAAGATGAACACCTCTTAACCGTTACTATAATCTGGTTTCATCATATCGTGTTTAATTATTTCTCACATCATTTGGTCGTCAGTGACACTATTGACCAGTAGCTCTAATGAAATTAACATTTGCTGTGTTGTTAGTTGGTCAAACCAATTCATACAGATAACATAAGACAGTGGTCCCCACCCCGTGCTCCACCTACCCTAAGTGTTTCTAGACCAGGGGTGGGCACACTTTTTTTTTTTAGTGGCGGGCCACATTGGGTTCGTGAAATATGACAGGCGGATCAGATGGATGACGTGCAGACATGAAGTCAAACAAATTTAATGTAAACGACATAATATAAGAGATTAACGACATAATATAAGAGATTAACGACATAATATAAGAGATTAACGACATAATATAAGAGATTAACGACATAATATAAGAGAGGCTAGTTTAGTGATTTACTCTGAAAAGATTGGCGGGATGGACTAAACTATCCGGCAGGCCGGACTCTGTCCGCCGGCAGTAGTTTGGCCAAGGCCGTCCTAGACCTTCCCAGGAAAAAATTGTTAATGTGTTCAATTTGTAAAACGTAAAATGTTTTTTTAGGGTTTTTAAAAAAAGAGCATTAAAATCATTTTTAAACATCTGGCTAATTGTCACTGAACATAAAAAACGGGTAAATATAAAAAAATTATTTTCTAACGTTTATTTGTAAAACCTTAGATTAAACTTTACACCAAACTAAATGATAGTATTTTTATAAAGCGCAAATTTGCCATTGAATCAAACTTTTTTAAAGGTTTAATTTATGAATTTCTAAGTTATGTAAAACTTAAAAACGTTTGATTAAAAAACACGATTTGGGAAGCGTAAAAACTCCATTTCATTGAATCGTTATTTATTGGAAATTTCAATAGACAACTTAGTCAACTTCGTATTGTATCTATGAAGTAAGTCATTGGAGACCTTAACCCGATATTTGATGAAATTTTGATTGAAATTGGTTACGTAAGAGATTGTTTCATTTGGCGAAGTTTAGTTTTAGGTCCCTGAAGAATTTTCAGTAGTCAGCTCTGTGGTCATTAAATATGACTGGGTTATCAAAGTCAGTGGTCAGCTCTGTGGTCATTAAAATGACTGTGTTATCAAAGTCAGTAGTCAGCTCTGTTGTCATTAAAATGACTGGGTTATCAAAGTCAGTGGTCAGCTCTGTGGTCATTAAAATGACTGGGTTATCAAAGTCAGTAGTCAGCTCTGTAGTCATTAAAATGACTGGGTTATCAAAGTCAGTAGTCAGCTCTGTGGTCATTAAAATGACTGGGTTATCAAAGTCAGTGGTCAGCTCTGTGGTCATTAAAATGACTGGGTTATCAAAGTCAGTAAGTCAGCTCTGTGGTCATTAAAATGACTGGGTTATCAAAAGTCAGTGGTCATAACTGGGTTGGAGGTTTTCTTTCTATTATTGTTGTTTAGTGTTATATTTTTTAGTTGACTTCAAAGTAAATATATTCAAACAACTTTTAGAAATCAGTCACTTGACAAATTGTATTGAACATACTTAACGTATTTGTACAATCTGAAAAGTAATTGCTTATGTATGTATGTATGCATGCAAGTTTGATCTCTCGAGCTCTAAGAGACTAACTCTGAGCCCGTAGTTATCACTGAGAGAGTTCAGAGAGAGAGAGAGAGAGAAAGAGAGAGAGAGAGAGAGAAAGAGAGAGAGAGAGATAGATAGATAGAGAAAGAGAGAGAAAGATAGATAGAGAGAGAGAGAGAGAGAGAAAGATAGAGAGAGAGAGAGAGAGAGAGAGAGAAAGTATAGAGCAGGGGTGGGTGGCACACTCTGAGCGTTTATACAGTAAAAATACTTCAAAGAGCCGTACCATTGTCAATCTATCAGTATATAATAAATTAAGTCATAAAACAAGAGAAATATAACTTACATTTTCCCTTACCTAAAGGGCCCTAAGGAATCAGAGGCATACCTAGGGTGGGTAGGGGCGGGGTCTAAATTCGAAAGTCTTCCCGAGCTCCAGCTATAAGGGGCCCCAAGCAAAATTTGTACATTAAATATTAAGTATATTATCTCATGTCATGGTGTCGAATGTCAAAATGCTGGGGCCCCCAAAGAGGCCATGCCCCCAGGCCCCCAAATCCCTAGGTTTGGCACTGTAAGAAATGCACTTCACTTTGTGTTTGAGTTAGGCCAACGGGCCGTGGCCTAAATGTGTGCTAATCATTACAGGGCTAAGACATAAAAGAATAACTGTGTGGTCAATAACATAAATAGTGTCCATTTAGTTCAAGGAATCAACTATTCCCCCCCCCCATACATGAGCACACACTTCTAATTACAGAAAGATACCTTACAAAGAGATTGAAATTATACCCAATTTTTTTTGTGAAACTTTCAATAACAGAATAAAAATTTTGAATGAATGAAGATTTCGAAGATCCTTTCTCTAGGCATGTCCAATTAATTCATCAGTTACATTTCAATATTCAAACATTTACGTGAATAAATATCATTTCTTTTTATTCAGAAACATTTTTTCGGGTTTGAATGGTTCTTAAGGAAATGCATTTCCTTTAAAAATTGAAAGGAATTTTTTTTTTAAATTTATATGTAAAAAAAAAGTTAGGATATATTTTTTTTCTGCTGCTTCCAGGATTAAATGAAAATATTTACGTCGTATCCACAAATAGGCAACACATTGAAATGTTCAGATCACATGAGATGGCGGTTGTTTTTGACAGATATTGCGCCTTTCATTAAAAGAATTATTTTTCTGTCTATTTTGTTTAAAAAGGTTCATTTTTCATCATATAAATAAATGCAAATGAATTTGAACAAAACAGGGCGAGAAAAGCAACAACATATCCAGCTTACAGTGAACCAGTAATATCTGTGTTTTTTGTTGGTTAGGAAGGAAATGGTGGGGTGGGGGGAGGCGGGGTAAAGGGGCGGGGGTAGTAGCCAGATATTTAAATGATATCCTTGGATGATTGGTCAGATTGATGTACATTTCCTGATGCAATCTTAAAATAATCACAGAAAAAAAAATTGAATGCCATATATAACAAACAAAAAAAAAAGAATAATTATTCAACAAATGTTGTTTATTTCGAATTAAAAAAAAATATTATACAATTAACAGCATTTGGCCAATGGCAAGTTCTATTTGTGTGACCTTTGCCTTACTTAAAATTTGTCAAACAACAGTTCGTATAACCTAAGACACATAATCGTTCAACATACGTCTATATTCAAGCGAGTATAACTCCATCTGAACGTAAGAAATAATTAGTATACAACTTATTTTGATGTTGCCTAATTAATTTATTCTTTTGAGAAAAAAAAAGGCCAATTTTATTTTTTTTTAAAACCAAAACTAATTATTTTTATAAAAACACAATGGCCAATGAGCTATATTATAATAGGAGAAATCACATTTTTATTTCTGTTTACAAACTTTTGTTTTGTGGTTACAAACATTTTATCGCGTAAGAATTGACTGTGTGTATATCTGGCATAGTCACTTGGTATTAAGAATTGGCTGTGTGTATATCTGGCATAGTCACTTGGCATTTAACAATTGACAGAGTGTATATCTGGCATAGTCACTTGGCATTAACAATTGACAGTGTGTATATCTGGCATAGTCACTTGGCATTAACGATGGACAGTGTGTATATATCTGGCATAGTCACTTGGCATTAACAATTGACAGAGTGTATATCTGGCATAGTCACTTGGCATTAACGATGGACAGTGTGTATATCTGGCATAGTCACTTGGCATTAACGATGGACAGTGTGTACATCTGGCATAGTCACTTGGCATTAACGATGGACAGTGTGTATATCTGGCATAGTCACTTGGCATTAACAATTGACAGAGTGTATATCTGGCATAGTCACTTGGCATTAACAATGGACAGTGTGTATATCTGGCATAGTCACTTGGCATTAACGATTGACAGTGTGTATATCTGGCATAGTCACTTGGCATTAACGATGGACAGTGTGTATATCTGGCATAGTCACTTGGCATTAACGATTGACAGTGTGTATATATGGCATAGTCACTTGGCATGAACGATGGACAGTGTGTATATATCTGGCATAGTCACTTGGCATTAACAATTGACAGAGTATATATCTGGCATAGTCACTTGGCATTAACAATGGACAGTGTGTATATATCTGGCATAGTCACTTGGCATTAACAATGGACTGTGTGTATATCTGACATAGTCACTTGGCATTAACAATGGAAAGTGTGTATATCTGGCATAGTCACTTGGCATTAACAATGGACAGTGTGTATATCTGACATAGTCACTTGGCATTAACAATGGACAGTGTGTATATCTGACATAGTCACTTGGCATTAACAATGGACAGTGTGTATATCTGACATAGTCACTTGGCATTAACAGTGGACAGTGTGTATATCTGACATAGTCACTTGGCATTAACAATGGACAGTGTGTATATCTGACATAGTCACTTGACATTAACAACTGACAGTGTGTATATATCTGGCATAGTCACTTAGCATAAACGATTGAAAGGGTGTATATATCTGGCATAGTCACTTGGCATTAAAAATTGATTATGTGTATATCTGTCATAGTTACTTGATATTAAGAATTGATTGTGTGTATATCTGGCATAGTCACTTGGCATTAACAATGGACAGTGTGTATAACTGGCTTAGTCACTTGGCATGAACGATGGACAGTGTGTATATATCTGGCATAGTCACTTGGCATTAACAATTGACAGAGTGTATATCTGGCATAGTCACCTTGACATTAACAATGGACAGTGTGTATATCTGGCATAGTCACTTGGCATTAACAATTGTTAGTGTGTATGTATCTGACATAGTCACTTGGCATTAACAATGGACAGTGTGTATATCTGGCATAGTCACTTGGCATTAACGATGGACAGTGTGTATATCTGGCATAGTCACTTGGCATTAACGATGGACAGTGTGTATATCTGGCATAGTCACTTGGCATTAACGATTGACAGTGTGTATATATGGCATAGTCACTTGGCATGAACGATGGACAGTGTGTATATATCTGGCATAGTCACTTGGCATTAACAATTGACAGAGTGTATATCTGGCATAGTCACCTGACATTAACAATGGACTGTGTGTATATCTGACATAGTCACTTGGCATTAACAATGGACAGTGTGTATATCTGGCATAGTCACTTGGCATTAACAATGGACAGTGTGTATATCTGGCATAGTCACTTGGCATTAACAATGGACAGTGTGTATATCTGGCTTAGTCACTTGGCATGAACGATGGACAGTGTGTATATATCTGGCATAGTCACTTGGCATTAACAATTGACAGAGTGTATATCTGGCATAGTCACCTGACATTAACAATGGACTGTGTGTATATCTGACACTGTCACTTGGCATTAACGATTGACAGTGTGTATATCTGGCATAGTCACTTGGCATTAACGATGGACAGTGTGTATATCTGGCATAGTCACTTGGCATTAACGATTGACAGTGTGTATATATGGCATAGTCACTTGGCATTAACAATGGACAGTGTGTATATCTGGCATAGTCACTTGGCATTAACAATGGACAGTGTGTATATCTGGCATAGTCACTTGGCATGAACAATGGACAGTGTGTATATATCTGGCATAGTCACTTGGCATTAACAATGGACAGTGTGTATATCTGGCTTAGTCACTTGGCATGAACGATGGACAGTGTGTATATATCTGGCATAGTCACTTGGCATTAAAAATTGACAGAGTATATATCTGGCATAGTCACTTGGCATTAACAATGGACAGTGTGTATATATCTGGCATAGTCACTTGGCATTAACAATGGACTGTGTGTATATCTGACATAGTCACTTGGCATTAACAATGGAAAGTGTGTATATCTGGCATAGTCACTTGGCATTAACAATGGACAGTGTGTATATCTGACATAGTCACTTGGCATTAACAATGGACAGTGTGTATATCTGACATAGTCACTTGGCATTAACAATGGACAGTGTGTATATCTGACATAGTCACTTGGCATTAACAGTGGACAGTGTGTATATCTGACATAGTCACTTGGCATTAACAATGGACAGTGTGTATATCTGACATAGTCACTTGACATTAACAATTGACAGTGTGTATATATCTGGTATAGTCACTTGGCATGAACGATTGGCAGTGTGTATATATCTGGCATAGTCACTTGGTATTAAAAATTGATTATGTGTATATCTGTCATAGTCACTTGGTATTAAGAATTGATTGTGTGTATATCTGGCATAGTCACTTGGCATTAACAATGGACAGTGTGTATATCTGGCTTAGTCACTTGGCATGAACGATGGACAGTGTGTATATATCTGGCATAGTCACTTGGCATTAACAATTGACAGAGTGTATATCTGGCATAGTCACCTGACATTAACAATGGACAGTGTGTATATCTGGCATAGTCACTTGGCATTAACAATGGACAGGTGTGTATATCTGACATAGTCACTTGGCATTAACAATGGACAGTGTGTATATCTGGCATAGTCACTTGGCATTAACGATGGACAGTGTGTATATCTGGCATAGTCACTTGGCATTAACGATGGACAGTGTGTATATCTGGCATAGTCACTTGGCATTAACGATTGACAGTGTGTATATATGGCATAGTCACTTGGCATGAACGATGGACAGTGTGTATATATCTGGCATAGTCACTTGGCATTAACAATTGACAGAGTGTATATCTGGCATAGTCACCTGACATTAACAATGGACTGTGTGTATATCTGACATAGTCACTTGGCATTAACAATGGACAGTGTGTATATCTGGCATAGTCACTTGGCATTAACAATGGACAGTGTGTATATCTGGCATAGTCACTTGGCATTAACAATGGACAGTGTGTATATCTGGCTTAGTCACTTGGCATGAACGATGGACAGTGTGTATATATCTGGCATAGTCACTTGGCATTAACAATTGACAGAGTGTATATCTGGCATAGTCACCTGACATTAACAATGGACTGTGTGTATATCTGACACAGTCACTTGGCATTAACGATTGACAGTGTGTATATCTGGCATAGTCACTTGGCATTAACGATGGACAGTGTGTATATCTGGCATAGTCACTTGGCATTAACGATTGACAGTGTGTATATATGGCATAGTCACTTGGCATGAACAATGGACAGTGTGTATATCTGGCATAGTCACTTGGCATTAACAATGGACAGTGTGTATATCTGGCATAGTCACTTGGCATTAACAATGGACAGTGTGTATATCTGGCATAGTCACTTGGCATGAACAATGGACAGTGTGTATATATCTGGCATAGTCACTTGGCATTAACAATGGACAGTGTGTATATCTGGCATAGTCACTTGGCATTAACAATGGACAGTGTGTATATCTGGCATAGTCACTTGGCATTAACAATGGACAGTGTGTATATCTGACATAGTCACTTGGCATTAACAATGGACAGTGTGTATATCTGACATAGTCACTTGGCATTAACAATGGACAGGTGTGTATATCTGACATAGTCACTTGGCATTAACAGTGGACAGTGTGTATATCTGACATAGTCACTTGACATTAACAATTGACAGTGTGTATATATCTGGCATAGTCACTTGGCATGAACGATTGGCAGTGTGTATATATCTGGCATAGTCACTTGGTATTAAAAATTGATTATGTGTATATCTGTCATAGTCACTTGGTATTAAGAATTGATTGTGTGTATATCTGGCATAGTCACTTGGCATTAACAATGGACAGTGTGTATATCTGGCTTAGTCACTTGGCATGAACGATGGACAGTGTGTATATATCTGGCATAGTCACTTGGCATTAACAATTGACAGAGTGTATATCTGGCATAGTCACCTGACATTAACAATGGACAGTGTGTATATCTGGCATAGTCACTTGGCATTAACAATGGACAGGTGTGTATATCTGACATAGTCACTTGGCATTAACAATGGACAGTGTGTATATCTGGCATAGTCACTTGGCATTAACGATGGACAGTGCGTATATCTGGCATAGTCACTTGGCATTAACGATGGACAGTGTGTATATCTGGCATAGTCACTGGCATTAACGATTGACAGTGTGTATATATGGCATAGTCACTTGGCATGAACGATGGACAGTGTGTATATATCTGGCATAGTCACTTGGCATTAACAATTGACAGAGTGTATATCTGGCATAGTCACCTGACATTAACAATGGACTGTGTGTATATCTGACATAGTCACTTGGCATTAACAATGGACAGTGTGTATATCTGGCATAGTCACTTGGCATTAACAATGGACAGTGTGTATATCTGGCATAGTCACTTGGAATTAACAATGGACAGTGTGTATATCTGGCTTAGTCACTTGGCATGAACGATGGACAGTGTGTATATATCTGGCATAGTCACTTGGCATTAACAATTGACAGAGTGTATATCTGGCATAGTCACCTGACATTAACAATGGACTGTGTGTATATCTGACACAGTCACTTGGCATTAACGATTGACAGTGTGTATATCTGGCATAGTCACTTGGCATTAACGATGGACAGTGTGTATATCTGGCATAGTCACTTGGCATTAACGATTGACAGTGTGTATATATGGCATAGTCACTTGGCATGAACAATGGACAGTGTGTATATCTGGCATAGTCACTTGGCATTAACAATGGACAGTGTGTATATCTGGCATAGTCACTTGGCATTAACAATGGACAGTGTGTATATCTGGCATAGTCACTTGAACATGAACAATGGACAGTGTGTATATATCTGGCATAGTCACTTGGCATTAACAATGGACAGTGTGTATATCTGGCATAGTCACTTGGCATTAACAATGGACAGTGTGTATATCTGGCATAGTCACTTGGCGTTAACAATGGACAGTGTGTATATCTGACATAGTCACTTGGCATTAACAATGGACAGTGTGTATATCTGACATAGTCACTTGGCATTAACAATGGACAGGTGTGTATATCTGACATAGTCACTTGGCATTAACAGTGGACAGTGTGTATATCTGACATAGTCACTTGGCATTAACAATGGACAGTGTGTATATCTGACATAGTCACTTGGCATTAACAATTGACAGTGTGTATATATCTGGCATAGTCACTTGGCATGAACGATTGGCAGTGTGTATATATCTGTCATAGTCACTTGGTATTAAGAATTGATTGTGTGTATATCTGGCATAGTCACTTGGCATTAACAATGGACAGTGTGTATATCTGGCTTAGTCACTTGGCATGAACGATGGACAGTGTGTATATATCTGGCATAGTCACTTGGCATTAACAATTGACAGAGTGTATATATGGCATAGTCACCTGACATTAACAATGGACTGTGTGTATATCTGACATAGTCACTTGGCATTAACAATGGACAGTGTGTATATCTGGCATAGTCACTTGGCATTAACAATGGACAGTGTGTATATCTGGCATAGTCACTTGGCATTAACAATGGACAGGTGTGTATATCTGACATAGTCACTTGGCATTAACAATGGACAGTGTGTATATCTGGCATAGTCACTTGGCATTAACAATGGACAGTGTGTATATATCTGGCATAGTCACCTGGCATTAACAATGGACAGTGTGTATATATCTGACATAGTCACTTGGCATTAACAATAGACAGTGTGTATATATCTGGCATAGTCACTTGGCATTAACAATGGACAGTGTGTATATATCTGGCATAGTCACTTGGCATTAATAATGGACAGTGTGTATATATCTGGCATAGTCACTTGGCATTAACAATGGACAGTGTGTATATATCTGTAACAATGGACAGTGTGTATATCTGGCATAGTCACTTGGCATTAACAATGGACAGTGTGTATATCTGGCATAGTCACTTGGCATGAACAATGGACAGTGTGTATATCTGGCATAGTCACTTGGCATTAACAATGGACAGTGTGTATATCTGGCATAGTCACTTGGCATTAACAATGGACAGTGTGTATATCTGGCATAGTCAATTGGCATTAACGATGGACAGTGTGTATATATGGCATAGTCACTTGGCATTAACGATTGACAGTGTGTATATCTGGCATAGTCACTTGGCATTAACGATTGACAGTGTGTATATATCTGGCATAGTCACCTGGCATTAACAATGGACAGTGTGTATATATCTGGCATAGTCACCTGGCATCAACAATGGACAGTGTGTATATATCTGGCATAGTCACTTGGCATTAACAATGGACAGTGTGTATATATCTGGCATAGTCACTTGGCATTAACAATGGACAGTGTGTATATATCTGGCATAGTCACTTGGCATTAACAATGGACTGTGTGTATATTTGGCATAGTCACTTGGCATTAACAATGGACAGTGTGTATATCTGGCATAGTCACTTGGCATTAACAATGGACAGTGTGTATATATCTGGCATAGTCACTTGGCATTAACAATGGACAGTGTGTATATACTACAGTCTCCGCCATTAAGACCCATGGAATGAATTGAAATCTGCCAA
This sequence comes from Bulinus truncatus, assembly GCA_021962125.1. Lineage (NCBI taxonomy): Eukaryota > Metazoa > Mollusca > Gastropoda > Planorbidae > Bulinus > Bulinus truncatus. The sequence continues at coordinate 673,110 of JAGDYQ010000186.1, forward strand.
TCTCCTGTCTGTCCGGTCTGGTCTCTCCCCGACTGTGTCCTGGACAGTCTGTTCTAGACATTTTAAGACGTGAGAGTGTGAGTGAGTGGTGGTGGAGGGCACTCAATCGAGCAGTAAGTGTGGTTGCACTGGGGCAGGGGAGGACAACCATGGGCCATTTATGTAGCGGTCTGTTTATTCTTCGACCGATACAAGCAATACCAATGTATTCCTACTCTTACTCTGGGGGGTAATGTTAGTTTCACTTATAGACTTCCCCCTTCCCCCGGGGTAGGGGGAGGGGGGTAACGTCAATGTATCGTTACAGATGAAAAAAAAAATCAACGGAAAAAATTTGTTAACAAAATTACATTGTATAATTGGCCTTAAAAACCTATAAGTGTTATTGGTCCTGTATTAGGTCCAAAGTTCTATAGACTGAGCCTTTCTGTCTCGTAAACTTACTGTTGACGACACTAAATTAAAATGTATATCAGCAATTATCTGTTAGCTATGAAAAAAGTTCCAAAAGTTTTGTTTTGTTATCTACACGATAAGCTCATTAGCATTTAAATAAAAGTCGAAGTCAACAACAGTAACCCTCCCGGTGTTTTTTTTTTGTCCTCTCTGTGTTTATGTTTAACTAGTGGAAAAGCCTGTATGTACTGAGTTGTTTGTACTGAGTTGTACGTACAATGTATTGTACATACACCGCACGATATGAAAACTACCTGCGAGGGAGACACAGTGTTAAAACGCATGCACCGCACGATATGAAAACTACATGAAGGAGACACACGCAGTGGCGCAACCAGCAAAAAATGCTGGGGGGGGGCTCACATATTGAAAAAAGACAGTTTGACAGTCTTTTTTAGTAACTTTATATAGTAAAATATGTATTGATGATTTGGTCTGGGGGGGCGGTTCAGGCCCCCCTGCCCCCGGCCCCTGTTTGCGCCACTGGACACACGGGTTAGACTATTATGTATTTAAGGATTGTTGATGGTATTGTTGTTTTTGTTTTGGAGTTGTTTTAAACAGTGTAAAAGAACGGGCTGTCTATGATTACAAATAATTTCTTTAAAAATTAACGGATGAAGGCACTGTAAGAATGATAGGTTTAGATGTTAAATCGTATAAGTCACAAATGTAACAGTTCTGTTTTTACAAGTGTATTTCTTTTATCCCCACAATATCCGATTGTGCAATGGCCAAGGAAGCAATACGGGAAACATACGTAGGTGACTATCAGATAGTGAAAGCTTTCCCCAGCAACAAATGTCAGGTACTGGATAATCTTGGGAAAATTCACTTTCTCTTGGGGAGGAGGGGGGGGAATCAAACCGGGTACCTTCAGGTCTATAGGCGAGCGTTCCATCTGCTAAGCTGGTAATTGTTTTAAAACATGACTTTGTATCAGTAATTGAATATCCCTATACTGACTTTATTTTTTTTTATTTCTCACTCATTACCTCTGTCTCTTTGAATGTTCTTTGTATGTTCTTTGTATGTTCTTTGTATTTTATTTGTATGTTCTTTGTTTTGTGTTTAGTGTGGGTGGGTGTAGGATATCCAGAATAATACATTTGAAAACATGTTTTAATTATAAAACACTTGTTTGTTTTTTTTAAATCTAGGGAAACACATTTTAACCACCTTGATGTGATTGTGTATTGTATATAAACGCGCAGAAGCATGAGATGATATCAACCTTTGGCAGTCCGCCTGTACAGGGCAACAAGGGTCTATATACATGCTTATGATAACGGATTTCATCATTTGACATTTGTTAATGCTGACAAATATATCAAAACAATTAGACTGGGTATATTATGAAAATTAAAGGCAGCGATCACGATTGTTAAATGCGACAGAAAAAAAACAAACATCTACTTTGAAAAGAACAATGTCAAGTGTAGATTTGTATTATTTCTTTTTCAACGCCTTTACGTTCTTGATTTTATAATTTTCGGCTACAAGTCATAAAGTTTTGTTGATTAAAAAAAGAAAGGTGTTAATTTACGGCTAAATAAACTGAAACATGTATCACTACAAGCGAGAGTTTATACAATCCAATCTCCCTACAAACACTTTATTCGAAAAAAAAAAAGATAATTTATACTAATAAAAACATCTGAGTTGTATGTACTGAGTTGTATGTACTGAGTTGTATGTACTGAGTTGTGTGTACTGAGTTGTATGTACTGAGTTGTATGTAATGAGTAGTACGTACTGAGTTGTATGTACTGAGTAGTATGTACTGAGTTGTATGTACTGAGTTGTATGTACTGTACGTGACAAAAAACAATTCTCTTAACTGGTTTAGAAGTAAAAAGGTGACCACCTCCATTGGTCCAACGATGCGTCAATTTTATTGACCCTCTCGATACAGGCTTGACATTCGATTTCCTGCTAGGTGGACAGTGGTCATCGAATGGCTGCATGGAAGTAATTTGTTTGACTTAAGTATACATTGAATATCTCATGATGACCGCATTCATTCTGTCTGACTTAGTACAACTGGTATGTATACATTGAATATCTCATGATGACCGCATTCATTCTGTCTGACTTAGTACAAATGGTATGTATACATTGAATATCTAATGATGACCGCATTCATTCTGTCTGACTTAGTACAACTGGTATGTATACATTGAATATCTCATGATGACCGCATTCATTCTGTCTGACTTAGTACAACTGGTATGTATACATTGAATATCTCATGATGACCGCATTCATTCTGTTTGACTTAGTACAACTGGTATGTATACATTGAATATATCATGATGACCGTATTCATTCTTTCTGACTTAGTACAACTGGTATGTATACATTGAATATATCATGACGACTTTATTCATTATGTCTTAGTACAACTGGTATGTATGCAATCTGTGACGTGTAGATTTTGAGTAGAATTACCCCCCACCCCCTCCCATGTACTAACGCCCCATCCTAACGGTCAGTCTGCACATTCCAGGTTCACCGCTGGGTCGAGGTCCCAGCAGTTAAAATATTTGGTAGTAACGTTTGCCACGCCCCCCCGACCGTAGCTTGACCTGATGTTTTGACAAGATGCTAGTTACCTTGGACTGCTTTAGTTAGTACGGTGCTGACAGTCATACGAGCTGGACGTAGTTAGAGTAGTGTAGGTAGTTGGAGTTCGGTGTAGTAGTTGTAGATTGTAGTGTAGTAGTAGACGTAAAGACAAGGACGTATGTTATATATTGTATATCTATTCATCTATGTTAGTAACCATTAAAGTATATGTTTTGTGTTGGTAGACCAAGCGTTGGCGTTGATATATTAGTATACATATATATGTTGTGGCTGTGTAAAGAAGTATAAAGAAACATTCACAACGTCACATATTTGAATTACAACGTTACATAGCAGAACACTACGTAACACAATCAATATCTCATGATAACTTTATTCATTCTTTCTGACATAGTACAACTGGTATGTATGCAATGATTATCTCATGATGACTTTATTCATTCTGTCTGACATAGTACAAGTGGAGTATAAAGTATAGTGACCAACTGACAGTTCCTATTAATAAGATATAATTTAGTATATATAAGTAAGTTAAATTATGGTCTACTGCAGCGTATCTTAAACTGGAATCCGCTGTCTTACAGGAGTTCTCAATAGCTGCATCAAGTTGGGTCACTATGACATCACTCAGATCTATGACTAATTCTGTACTTTAAGTTTGTTGAGGTCACTCTAAAAGAGTTCGCGAGAAACATATAAATCTTAAAAGAATGCGTGGCAAAATTATTTTGAGATTTATGGGAATTCTGGCGTGCTGGTCATCGATAGCGTTCAGAGGCGTAGCTAGGGGGGGAGGCGGGGGTACATATGTCCTCGGGCGCCGAGGTTCAGGGGCGCCAAATGGTATATTTTACATATAATATTATATGGTTTTCGAATAGAGGGGGCGCTAAAAAGGTATTATTAAGGTAAAATGCCCCGGGCGCGAGTTGCCTTGCCCACCCCTCGCTACGCCTCTGATAGCGTTCAATATACATGGCGGACATTATCTTAAACTATTCGGTGCCAGCCTGTAACAGGGTCTGCTCTGTAATTCTGTAATTTTATTAATTTGTTAACCAGTGAAATGTTTTGGGAGGGGGAATGGTGGTGGGAGACTGGGGCACACAGTTTACTTTAAAAGGGCGCGTAGTTCACTGGCGGCCCTAAATCTGTTCTCAATAGGCCCATTAATGGTCAAATTGTTTAACTTCTTGAACGAGTTTTTTTTTTATAAGTAACGAGGTGTTTATCGGGTGTTTTACTTCAATGATCACAATTAAACTTGACCGCTTGTCGTGCAAGAGGCTTTCTTAGGTATTTGGAGGGCCCTGACTTTGAGATGTGTGGAGTACCCATGGAAAAAAAATTACCTGTTTGTGTCCCTTATCAGTTTTCAAACTAATGCGAGCAGGATAAAGGGCCGTTTAGATATAAAAGGGAATCAATGGTTCTGTTTCTCAAGAAAGTGTTCGACCTAAAAAATCAATGGGATATCGTCTTTTGCAATGATGTCCGAAATGCTGACGTCTGGATGAGCTGCCATAAGCTTTTGTCCAGGGGATTTATTTATCCTGATCAATGCTTTCATCTCCAGGCCATGTGTCACTGCAGGTCATGACAGATGAAATGTGATAGGTTGGTGGGAAGATTGGGGGGGGGGTCAAACTCAGCAGGTTAGATCTATGTCTACATCCAGGGCAGAGACGTATCAAGTGATTGCTGTTATAGTTTGTGTTCCATTCTAAAAAAAAAGCCAACGAGTTATATTCACTCCGTCAAATGTAATTTAATGCTATATTATATTATATAAAAAACAGGATTTAGAAGAGTGTATGTAAGGAAATATTAAATGAACAAACAAAAAAAATACCTTTTTAACAAAATAACTATACTTTAAAAAATGAGATAACAATTTTTTTGAAGTAATATATATATATATATATATATATATATATATATATATATATATATACATCTTGGTAAATATATAAATCTGTTTTAGTTTTTATTTTTATTGTTGGTTGATAATGTAATTGTTTGAATAGAGACGTCTGCATGACAAATATAAGAATAAAATGGGTCAAACGGCTTGAGACATGTTTTTTTTTTTAAATTTCAATATTGACCTCCCGTTGACCAATAGGGTCATTTATACGAGAGTGACCGGTGCTGGGTATGTTTGCATTCCACCATACAGAAGAAATTATCGCAGGAGTATGACCCCGGTGCTAGGTACGGTTGTGTTGCCATAAACCTGCACAAGTTAAATAAAGTCCAGTAGAAAATTGTAAGAGAAAACACCTAGTAATTTAACGTATTATAATCAAAATGTCTCACCACATCATAATGCATTAATCATTCCAGCAGAAAAAAAGGGTATCCCTTACATGTATTCAGGTATGGTCGTGTGGTAAAGCACTTGACTGTCGACCTGAAGGTCCTGGTTCGATAATCGGTGAGGGCCATTGCACCATTGGCTATGGCGCGGATGAAAGAAGGGCACCATAAAAACCATCCCATTAATGTTCATAGCATCTAAGAGATTGCATCTTATCCATAAAGGGACTTCACACATCTGTACTCACAGCTGGTATAGAGGGACTTCATACACCTGTACTCACAGCTGTTATAGAGGGACTTCATACACCTGTACTCACAGCAGTTATAGAGGGACTTCATACACCTGTACTCACAGCTGTTATAGAGGGACTTCATACACCTGTACTCACAGCTGTTATAGAGGGACTTCATACACCTGTACTCACAGCTGTTATTATACTTAGATAATCTGGGTTAACCCCCCCTCCAATTCCAGAGGGCTTATTTCCAGGCCTAATGTCTATGGAAGCGGATGATATAGAGCTACGATAGGGCCCTTTTGCCTATGGGTCCCTAAAATATCTCAAATAATCTGCCTAGGACCCCCCCACAGAACTAATAAAACGGCCCTGCGTATATTAACATCATAACGTGTTGTTATAATTCAATGTATTGTATAGAAGCCGAGATAATGTTGAGAAGTTTAAATAAAAAAAAAACTAAAACATTATTATGAAATATAAATACAAATAAAAAAAAATATAGTTTAGTATTATACAACTGTCAGGGATGGCGATATTGTCTTTATTTATTTTATTACACACACAACTAATACAAGTTTACAAATTCGTCCAATAGAATATGAAAAGTCAATTTGATTTTAAGATGAACATTCACTTTTACTTTATTCACTAAAAGCACTTAACAAAAGTCAAATCAATACTATAGCTTCACAATATCAATTCCTCGAAAATAACCACACACTTCTTACTAATTCCTTCGTTTCTTCCTAATTAACTACCTTCCTTAAACTTAACACAACCTACACTAACTCCCCTCTTTCTGTTGTGACCTGTAATCTAACCTCGTCCGCTACAACTGACCAAACTGTCCCTTTCGCCCCTCCTTCACATTCCCACCTGTCTAATTACGTAATACACGCTGCTGCTAGTAATCATCAGTGCTGACCTACTTTCACTGTCCGTACGATTTGTTTGTCTATCTATCTATCTATCTATCTATCTATCTATCTATCTATCTATCTATCTATCTATCTATCTATCTATCTATCTATCTATCTATCTATCTATCTATCTATCTATCACTCAAACTATCTGTCTATCTATCTAACAAATGTCTGTCTATCTATCTATCTGTCTATCTAACAATATGTCTGTCTATCTATCTATGTCTATCTATCTACTCTCACTGTCCCGAGTCCTGACAACAACTATGTCACAGAGGATATTTTGCTTCACTGTCTTTCATTTCTTGATTATATTATCTTTCATAGAGATAAATATATACATATCAAATGACTACAGTCAATGTTGGGTCTGTGATGGTTCATTTTCCAGATAGCGAGCAAAGTTGATAGCGAATTCTTTTTACTTAGAATATTAGAAAATCTCGTAATGATGGACTTGATTTTCTAGGCATGTAATTAGTGAAGAATCACAGATAGAACAACAACAGCCCTTTGGTTATTTGCTCTCTCATATTCATTGATCTAAAGAAAACATTATGTTTGGTAATCAGTGCTACAATTAAATGAGTCTAGAATGAGACTTGTATGAGAGACTTGTTTAAGACATGTGTAAGACTTGTATGAGAGACTTTGTATAAGAGACTTGAATAAGATTTGTATAAGAGACTTGTATAAGATTTGTATAAGACTTGTATAAGAGACTTGTATAAGAGACATGTATAAGAATTGTAAAAGACTTGTATAGGAGACATGTATAAGAGACTTGTATAAGAGACTTGTATAAGAGCCTTGTATAAGAGACTTGTATAAGAGACTTGTATAAGAGACTTTTAAATGAAACTTGTATAAGAGACATATATATATATATATATATATATATATATATAATATATATAGTGTTTACTGCATTTTAAATTTTAAAAAAATCTATATAAATAATAGCGGTTTGGGTTCTGCTTTAAAATGAAAGTAAAGAATTCATACAATTGATCCAGTTAAAAATCGTCAAACGTAAACAATAATAATGAAAATCATGAAAAAATCGGATCTGCCCGAAACCAAAAATAACCCAGCCTACTGATCAAACCGAAGGGGGATAAAACTCTATGCAAAGGTTTTGCAGGGTACAGGCACAGCTAGTACTCAAATAATGTCAAATTTCATTGTCTTCATTCCTTTCATTTAGTTCATATTTGTTTTTCCTAGGATATATATATTGACTTTGATATTGTTATTTATTCGAGTAGACACTTAAAATAGTTTAACTAAATATATATATATATATATATATATATATATATATATATATATATAAAACTTTACAATGGAGTTTCGATAGTCATGAAGGCCAAAGCACCGGTCAATATATTGCGAATGATGTGGCGCCAACATATTTCTATTGTTTATAAATAGTATTAGTCGAAGATGATTTGAGTTCTAATTACCTGTTATCGATAATTTTGTTTTTAACTTACACTCGTTGCAGTGCACGATGTGCAACTGAGAATTAATGCGCCACATTCAAAGGTGGAAATCGGATTTTGGCCGTAAGAAGATTTAGTTGATCAATAAAATCTGTTTATGTAGCAGAAAACTGTGATTGAATAACTTTTAAGTACAGAAAACATAATTCCCTGACAGTGGGTATTTAGCTGTTTATTTTGAACCGTTGTTTGGAGTAAAATATTACGTCTGGATACGATTTTTTTTTCCTTTATTAAAATGTGAACTTTTTAATTTCATTTATGTCATTTAAAAAAAAAAATTGCTAAAAAGCTAAAAAAAAACAAAAACAACTTACTTAACCAATAATTTTTGATGTCCTCATTAAAAATTCTCAAATTCCCAGTCCAGTTCTCATCACAACTGAATTGACCAAGAAATGTATTAGATAAATATTAAAAGGCCCTTTCTCTAGTACATTTCCACTTGATGACACTAGCGTTACACGTTTTATTTTACTTTTATTATTTTTTAGTTTAAAAAAACGTTGGAACTAAAGTTTAATTTGTGCTTTTTCCTTTGGATCTATAGCCCACGTGGAAGGACCGTCTTATCATATAAGCACGTTAGGCAAAGTGCCTAGGCACTAAAGGACCCCACAAAAAAGTTTTAAAGAAAATAAATATAAAAAATAAATTCAATTTCTTTTATGTCCGACCAATGCTTTGATCTTCATGGTTGAGTAAGTTCCATTTTAAATTATATATATATATATATATGTATATTCGGGTGACCCAAAAAAAACTTTTTGTCAAATTCTTTTTGAGCATTTTGTTTTTTGTGTTTCCTTTGACTTCAAAACAGCACAGAACACATTTCATGATTATATTTAGTACTGCCTCATCGACACTGAACTTTTAAATCATTTTGAATGAATTTTGAATGTGAGTATGTATATATAAAGCATACAGAAAATGCTAGAAGGTTCTGGAAAGTTTTAGAAAAATATATAAATTCTAAAAGCTTTTGAAAGATTCTATGAAATCTCTAGAAAATTCTGGAAGCTTCTAGAAAAACGTGGAAAACTTGAGAAGGTTCCTGAAAATTCTAGAAATCTCTAGAAGTTTTGATTTTCATATAAATAGCCAGCTTCATCAGTGCATTTCAAATTAGTTACAAAATCAAGTGTTATAAGATTAAATGTTTCGGCTATATAAATATCATTCATTTAGTTATGACAACTAGGTCGAAAAGTGTTGTTCATTTAACTGGCATAGAAGTAGACATAACTCCAGTTTATTGAGCTAGGTACTTCCCCTAATTGAGCCTACTGGCCAATGGTATGTTTACAAACACAGCCGTCTGGCAGTTAGTTGGTACTATTTTTTCATGACCTATTTCTTAGCTTGTAAACTGTCCAGTGGACATGCCAATGTTTATTGAGCTAGGTACTTTCCCTAATTGAGCTTACTGGCCAATGGTATGTTTACAAATACAGCCGTCAATAAGACATTTTGGGGTAGTACAACTAGACCGGATGTGCTGCTATTCAAACGCTTTAAGACGTTTGGGCCAAAATTAAGACAGGCAGAATTTAGCATATGCAAAATCTCAAGCCATTAAAAGAAGTCATCACATTTTGTTCAAATATCCTCCAAATGAAAGATAACTCAAGATATTTGCCACGTGAAGATTACAAAGAACTTCTGACTCTGAATCTTATCTTCCTGAGAGGAATCCTCCCCCCCCCCCGGGTGCGTTTTCGTGTTCCAGGAGCTTATCACCCTGCAAGGTGGATGTCTAAAATAATCTACATCATGAAGATTTATCTCTCCCGTCATCAATTCAAGATAAGCATGAAGACAGATCAATTGCAGAATTTGGTATCTTTGCATCCTTGGTTTACACTAAAGCTTGTATTCAGTGTCTCATTATAGCAGACGCACCTCTGAATGATCTGGATTTTCATCAAGCTTCTTATTGATTATAAGAATGTTTCTCCCTTCATTTCTCAGACTGCAATGAAAACGATTGGCCGACATCTCTGGTACCTTAATGCAGAACTCATTCCTCTAATTCTCTTTCTCAACGTGTCTTAGTGGATGAGAAAAACAGCCTTGCTGTTTGCTTGAGGCAATTCATGGAGAAATCTTCTAATGATCAGAAAGAAGAAAGGTGCATCAGCAGCACAAATGATCCTACAGCACTTCATAATTTTCTCATGACTGATGTTTCCACCTGGCAACAAACTCCATCCTTTCAGAAGGCAACAGCAGTGGTCTCTTCCTTGAATTCAATTACTGTGCCGAGCGGGGAAAGGCACTGACGTCATCATTCAACTCATCTATCACCAAATCAGAGTAGGAAAAGCAGTACTTTCTCCAAATTGTTGAACAGCATCACAAAGACTTTCCAGATGCAAAAAAAAATTAACTACGCTGAAGAGATCGCAACTTGAAAACCTTCAGAACTCAGAAAGCACAGACTAAAAACTTTTAAAGTGTATTTTTGAATGGCGTACTTAGAACTACTCTGCAATACAGTCAGGTTAATGTGTCATATAACTAGTATTATTTTACTGTTTAATTCCTACAGTGTAATATAATAGTTCTTTGTTTCTAAAAAAAACAGCATTTTAAACCTTGCAACATTTTCATTTAATGCAGCTGCCGAATACCATAATACACGAGATAACAAGTGCACTGATACAGTATTTATAGGAGCCCAAATGGTGTGAAATTTGGCATATACATGTTTTAAATCACAGTGAACCAGAAGACTAAAATGCTCATGATAAAAAATCAACTTTATTTTTTTCCATTATAAAGTGATCCAACCTAATATATATATATATATATATATATATATATATATATATATATATATATATATATATATATATATATAAATTTACATGTATACATATATATATATATATATATATATATATATATATATATATAGCTAAACTATTGAACTCATTCACTCGAATTAAGAAAGAATATGAATTGTAAAAACATTATCATTGACAAAAAAAACTTACTAAAAGGAATCCAGAAAATAAAACTTACATAATGAGAAAGAGAAAGAAAGAGAGAGATAGAGAGAGGAGAAAAACAAGAACATTCAAAATCAGCAGTTATTTTCTTTTTTTTGACCATTCTCTCTATATGTACAAATCACATCAATCTCTTTTCACCTCCCCCATTCCCACTTAACAAAAAATGTAACACATTACATAATTCATAAAGACTGGTGTTTTGTTGACGATAACCAATACGGTACCAATGAAACAGCGTCAGTAGTCTACATACGGGGAAATATATATGTGTGTGTGTGTGTGTAGCCTACATATGGTGCTGTATATATGTGTGTAGCCTACATATGGTGCTGTATATGTTTGTGTAGCCTACATATGGCGCTATATTTGTGTGTGTGTGCAGCCTACATATGGTGCTGTATATGTTTGTGAAATCATGGTGAGCAAGTTAAACTTGAAATATTACTAAGTTGATCTTACATTACTTTAGCCCCAACACAGAGCCGTTAATTGGGTGAAAAGGGCAATCAAGGCAACTGGATTAGGCCCCCATTTCAATAGAGACCCACTCCTATCAAATCTGATTCTACATGAGCGGATACTTGTCTAGGGCCCCCCCCTATATTCTCTAAAAGTCTCTTCCTTAGGGCTCACAAATACCTCAGAATGGCCCTTGTCTATATGATCAATTATTTTCATTATCGGCTTGAACTCTCTGCACCTGAAGTGGCCTATCAAGTTCCCTTACAAGCAGTCGAGCTCATAGCCTAGCTATCTGTAATTAAATGTAAGCTGCGGATATTTTCTCGCTGTATGGATGATATATTGTTTGCAGAGTCCAGCCGAACTGTTCAACAAAAGTTCTATTGAGTTCATCTTATTAACGAAGAGCCATGTGAATAGCTTCCATAACGAGAATGGACATGAAATAAAACTGCACGTATAAGTAATGATATGTCCAGCTGTTTGGCCCATAAAACATTCTCCAAGAATACACTTGGCGTATTACCTAATGTAATGACTTCATGGAACATTCTCCAAGAATACACTTGGCGTATTACCTAACGTAATGACTTCATGGAGGCGAATTTAAAGGATATCCGTTGTTTAAAAAAATTAAATCTTTTCAAAATTAATAGATTTTTGTTTGTCTACAGTTCTTTGATTTGTTAAATAAATGTAAAAAAAAGTTGCACTGAAAAGAATTAATCAAATATTGATGGCGTCATCTATACAAATATTCATAACACAAAATAAAAACATGTACCGGTTCACTTAAGTAGAAAGGAGAGTGCTTAGATTTATTTATCTCATTTTTTGACCTCTGATTTCCCTTTGTTATTGATTTCCCCTCTCCTTGAATTACTTCTCTGTACATCTTGGTCAGACCGCTCAACTACAACGTTTTATTTTCTTTACATGTAATATACATAGCGATGGTGGAGTAGGGGAGGAGGGATGAGAAAAAGGGGGGGGGGAGTTTGGTGATGTTATCATTTCATTAAATACCTCGCCCCCCAACACAACTGGGAGAAAGTAAGTCCAACAAAGCTGTGGTTTTCAACCAGTGGTAAGCGTATCCCACGGGGGCTTAGGGGGAAAGGATATGCAGGGGGTAAGGAACGGTTTATAATTTTTGCTATAAACGATTTAGAGTTTTAAGAAGGTCACCGATTGGATGAACTTTGGAGATTGTACCATTGGTCGTATGTAGTGCAGTCGCGGAAATTGTTGAGAGCCGCTGCACCAGAGTACAATGATTTGTATTCATGGCCTCACGGCTGGGCACCACAATGTTGTACCGCAGCACCAGAGTACAATGATTTGTATTCATGGCCTCACGGCTGGGCACCACAATGTTGTACCGCAGCACCACAGTACAATGATTTGTATTCATGGCCTCACAGCTGGGCATTAGGCACCACAAGGTGTTTGTCTCTCCCTTCTATTTTTTATTTATTTATTGTGTTTGAAGTGGTGGTGTAGGACAGGGAAATAAAACCTCCCTACCCCCCTCCCTTCGGGTTATTTCAGTCTAAATAGGTCGTAGCCAGACTGTTAAATGTCTTTCTAGTTACTGCTCTTGTTTAGAAGGGAAGCCACTCACTCTGTAGTCTTATGGCACTGCTCCAGGGCTACTTTCAGTGGACGGTGGTTTTTGTTTTTTTTGTTGGTTGGTTGGTTGGTCAACTCAGTTATAGTGGACTAAACTTGACCATAGCAGTAATGGACAGGGTGACGCTTTAGCACACGACGACACAAACCTATACATTCATTCACACACAGAAACAAACAGGAACTTATTTTATGCAGACGTTCCCCATATTATCCTACATATTCAGTCACTACCTTCCTCATGCACACACTAATGTACTCACGCATTTCATTTTATATTACAGTACCCTCCCCCCCCCCTTCCCCAAGAGAGCTCAGACGTTGAGGTGGACTATAGAGATACTACAATGGATAATTGTGTGTGAAGTCCCTGTAAGGATGAGATGAAATCTCTTAGATCCTATAAAGCACTAACGGGACGGTTTTTATGATGCCCTTCTTTCATCCCCACCATAGCCGAATGTGCAGTGGCCATGGAGGCACCACGGGAGATATATAAGTCTCTTCATTCATTTCTCTGTGGTGTGTGGCAGCCATTATGTCCGCTATATTTAGGCCACTCATTCATCATACACTCATACTAATCTACTTATATACACTCAACACAGTGTCGTTCTTCATTTCCTTTTTGTTTATTTGTATATATGTGTGTGTGTGTGTGTGTGTGTGTGTGTGTCTTTAGGAAAGGGGTCATCTGGGGGTTTGCAGAGGCGAGCCTAGGAAGAGGGCTTAGGAAGGTGTCTAATTTTCCTATCTATTAGAGGGCTTAGGAAGGTGTCTAATTTGCCTATATATTAGAGGTCTTAGGAAGGTGTCTAATTCGCCTATTAGAGGGCTTAGGAATGTGTCTAATTTGCCTATCTATTAGAGGGCTTAGGAAGGTGTCTAATATGCCTATCTTTTAGAGGGCTTAGGAAGGTGTCTAATATGCCTATCTCTTAGAGGGCTTAGGAAGGTGTCTAATATGCCTATCTATTAGAGGGCTTAGGAAGGTGTCTAATTTGCCTATCTATTAGAGGGCTTAGGTAGCTGCCCTATTCACCTATCTATATGTACAGCTCTGCACAAGCGTACTTAAACATACGGTTTAAAAAATAATATGCTAGTCCCCACAATAGAAATACAAAAGGAAAACTTTTTATTTTAGTTTCGTTTTCCATTTTTAGTTTATATCCTGTATCTAAGTGAAAGAGAGTCAGACATTATTAGGGGAAATACAGGTTGTTGTTTTATTTTTTTTTATATACATGTAGTTCGCTGATTTAAATTGGACGTAAAGAAGACGAAGTGATAGAATCAATTGGCCTCATAGCTGAAGTGAAATACACAGACTGTGTGACAACGAACTAATAACTACTAATGTATATTTGATTTAATATAGGCTACACCCAGGCCCGTAGCTTGCGGGGGGGCAGGGCCCCCTCCTTCGTTTTGTCTGACCCCCCCAGCTTATTTGTTCTACTTAGTCAAATGTATTAACTGCCCCCCCCTGCTATTGCCTGGCCCCTGCTGTAAAATTTTTACGCTGCGGGGCTGGCTACACCATATACATATTACCTACATGTAAATTGTATGTTTTATTATGTATAACATGTTCAGAAAATTCAAACAGCTCTATGATACATTTGTCAATTAATAGTTCGTTTAAGCAGCAGCTGCCAACTTCTATTTTGCTGATTAGACAAAATAATTCCGTAATTGAGTTATAGCATAAATCCTTTAATGGTTGATGATGTTCAAGTAGTTTCAAGTCTTCGGATTATTGGAATTATCAAATGATTGTATGAACATGACACAAATGTGATAATCTGTCTTATTTTGTCGATTGGTAGTATTTTTCATGTACTCCAGAATCTATATAGGTATAGTTGTGTTAAGGAGACAACGACCGACCGTCAAAGACACAATTTATTTCATTTAATACATAAAATACTCTCATTTAAAAAGATATTTCTATTAACGTTAATCAATTTATCTTTTCCTATAACGACATAATACTAAATCTTTTCATTTGAAAATCTATAAATATATAAATCTTTTATAACAGTTACATATGATATTTCTCCAAAATGTTGCTTATTGTTGCTGTATATAAAGTGTTTACAATAAAACTATTTACTTTTACATTTTTGATATTGCACCAAAATGTTCATTATTATATGTAAAGTTGTTACAATAAAACTATTTACTAACAATACTTGTTTTTTTTTTTAGGTCTGGGTTTTATATCATTGGGATAAATAGTAAAGTTTGAACAGAACACCATGTCAGACGGTAAGTCATTTTAACCATTCAGCAGCTTCGTACATTTTTTGTTTTATTATTATTTTACAACGCATAAAAACAAAATCATTATGATGAGATCACAAAAAATAACACTTCACCACAAATATATAGAAAAATACATACTAACATCTATCTATCTATCTATCTATCTATCTATCTATCTATCTATCTATCTATCTATCTATCTATCTATCTATCTATCTATCTATCTATCTATCTATCTATCTATCTATCTAGATCTATCTATCTAGATCTATCTATCTATCTATCTATATCTATCTATCTATCTATCTATCTATATATCTATCTATCTATCTATCTATATCTATCTATCTATCTATCTATCTATCTATCTATCTATCTATCTATCTATCTATCTATCTATATATTTCTCTATGTAGCCCAACCATGCGGGACACAAAGTAGCAAGACGCAAGTCTAATATATAGATAGGTTAGTCGCGTTTGCGGAATTCCCGAATACAAGCAAGACGCATGCAACACTCAACAACGTTCGACAACTGGCGTTGTTTTCTGATTTCTTTGCACTACATTTTTTTTAAAGTTATGAACGAAATTAAAAATCTAATTAGTTGTTGTTTCTCTTCCTTACAAAATCCTGAAGGATAAATTATTTCAATAAAAAAATATTGTCAAAGAGTCCTTGAAAGAGATTTAATTAGTTGTTGTTACTTTTCATTAAAAAAAAGAACTCAAAAGGATAAACAATAAAAAAAAAAATTAAATAAAAAAAAATGTTCGTGAGAGGAATCAAACCTGGATAGCCAGCAAAAAAATAATCAAAAAAATCTCCTTAGCTATTCAGCCACCACGTCACACAATGTTTAGCAATTATATTGTATTAAATAAAGATTGCTTAATTAATTTGCTCTCACACTTGATGAAGACAGGAGCAATGAGACAGACCACTGTTGCGCATGCCCGGAGAGCAAGGGAAGGGGCGGGAGGAGGGTTAGAGAGTCGGCGTGCGTGCGTGCGTGCGTGCGTGGTGTCCCGCAGGGTTGAGCGACGTAGAGAATTATATATACAGAAGATACTAAAAAAAATATCATAATGTTTAATGAGCAACTAAAAATGAATGATAAAATATATATTGATTGCTTATTTAAAAAAAAAATAAATACAGTATGCTACGCCGCGGGATGACTATTTATAATATAGTAGTCTTTTTCTGAGAATGTAACCTTGTTGTCGGCAGAAATAGAAAGTATAAAACAAGATGAACTCTAGTACCTCAGAAGGTTCTTTAATAAAAAACAAGCAATTAAGCCTGTTCCATTCTGGACACAGGACGTGTTAGCGCATTTTCGTGTTATGTATCAGTACGTTTGTTAGCTTTCAGTAAATATTTGTAAATTTTGTAAATGTTTATAAATTCAAAATTTGTAAAAAAAAAAGTATAAAGACGTTTCTTTATATTTGAAAAAAAATTATTGTCTCTTAAATCTAACTACAAGTGGTTTGTGGTTACTGAAATAGGACTCATAATTGAAAACATTCGAAATTATAGTCATTTAATCGTCCGAAAACTCCGTCAATTGTTGCATAGCTCTGATACTTTCAATTAAACTCAGAACACAAGCTTACTATTTCATTTGATGAGTTTCTTAATAAATCTTGGTGAAACTACGTGCTGCAGTATTTCGCACCAAATAAACGGGTTATTGAACGTACAAGGTGTATATATAATATATAAGCCCCTTAGGAGCCCTGAAGCCCGGCCCTCAGAGGTCCTATCGCGAAATGAACTTTTGATGTACACATGGCAGGCCATGACCTACAAAATGATATATACATCATGGGTCTAGGACTTATAGTTGCTGAGATATAGCGCTCCTTTATTAATAAAGCTTATATAGTAAAAAACGGTACTAAGGCCCCTTTTACGGCCCTGAGAGGTCAGATCGCGAAATGGAAAAAAGTCATTTCTTGGCAGGCCAAGACCTACAAAATGATATATACATCATGGGTCTAGGACTTATGGTTGTTGAGATCTAGGGTGTACACGGACGGACAGACAAAACGGGGACAATAGAGCATTTTTTTTTTTCAAAAATGCTCTAAAAAACATTGTTACAATTTGTCTCTATTGTTATGTGTCTCTATTTACTTATCTATCTATTTATCCATCGGTCTATTCATATGTATATAAATATGTCTATATATTCATCTATTTATCTCATTATACTTCATCGGTCTTATATCAATTTACCAATTTCACCCATCGATCTATTTATTTCCCTCTTTATTTACATCTTTATTCATCTATCAGTTTATCTATTTACCTATTTATCCATCGGTCAATTCATCTATTTGTTTATCTTTATATAAATATATATATATATAAATATATATGGTATATATATATATATATATATATATATATATATATATATATATATATATATGTATATACATATATATATTTATCCATGGTTTAATTTTCATTTATCTTTTTGAGTATTTTTCTATCTATTTATGCCTTCTCTATCTCTCTCTGGGGTGACGGATGGTCGAGCGCTTGACTGTTGACCAGCGAGTTCCAAGTTCGATCCTCATTTAAAAATATTTGCATATTTCTTAGCCCTGATAGAATTGCTTGAAATTCGTTCAAGCCCACACAACTTTAAACAGGTACCTGACCTAAGTTGGTGAAGTAAATGGCGGATGGGCGTTGTGCTAACCACACAATCCCTTCATATGCCGAGGTTATAGAAACAAATGAATTCTACACTTCATCTGCCCCGATGGCCCTTTAGGGTTAATTGAACTTTTACAAATTTTTACACATAACATCCCATAGAAAGACGCGCACACATACACACTGAAATGTCAACATTACAGATTTAAAAGTGCAGGCAAATTTGTAAAAGAGAAAAAAAAGAGCGATGGAGATTGTGACGTTAGGAACTAATAAAGTCTTCAAGTTGCCATCAACGTGGACATAAACTGGTTCATTTCTGTCGAAAGGGGAAGGTCAAGAGATTGATTACACGGACATATAGATCCAGTGGTCAGCTCTTTCAGTCATTAAATTTCAATTGAACTTGAGCTTAACTCATCTGCACAAAATTATGTCAGCATTGTCTTATTACTGATGCCGTTTAGGTTCATATTTAATTTGTACACTTGATTGTTATGACAGATACATAGAGTTAGTTGAGCCTTTTATTGATGAACTCCCCATTTACGTCAATGGGGTAAACCAATGTAATTATATATATATATATATATATATATATATATATATATATATACACAAAGAGAGAGAGAGAGAGAGAGAGAGAGAGAGAGAGAGAGAGAGACAAAGCCAATGCCTGTCATAAGATTAATTGCGTACAAGAAATATTCATTAAAACAATTAATTTCATTCATTTATGACGGATACTTTTATGCGTATTTAACACCCAGTAGTGCACATGAAATTGATATATTGTTTCAATGTTTATTGCACTATTACTGATATTAAAAAAAAAAAACAAAAAATGCATTTCATTCAAACATATTTACTAATCTGACAGTTTAATCAAATATAAAGATGGAGATAAATACAATTAATGACCAATATATTATTTCAAATGTAAAAAAAAGACTATTTCATTTTAACATTATTTGAAGCCTAAACAGCGTGAACAATGTCGATTGTTGTCTTTATGCACAAACATCAAGTTAGTTTTCACTTCTAATCCATAAAGAACTTAACTTCAATGAACTGACAACCTTCGCCAAATGAAGTAACATAACGTCGTATATCAATCGGGAATTGAGTGATACACAAAGTGGAAAGAATTTCTCAAGTTTACTCACACCATTATTACTACCCAATGCTTTTATTCTTGACTAGGTCAGCGGCTTAAAGCAAGAGTAAATATTTGTCTTTCCTCTCATAAGACGTCTGACGAAGAAGAAATAGAAATCCCACAAACTGTCAATGCATGAAATCAATAAATAGTTCATTCCGATGGACGCCCTCCTCCCCCAACCCTTCACTGGCCCCCACCCTCATAAGTCAAGGTATAGACGTAAATTTGTGCCTCCCACCCCCCACCCCCCACCCCTGCTATTAATGGTCGGTTGAGAAAGTAAAGATTGGTGTGAAAATGGCCGCCACCAAGCGTCAAAATCGGGCAAATAAAACTCCGTGTATTAATGAAGGCTGGTTGCTAGGTTTCCTGTCATGATTACTGTCAGCCTTATCTTTCCTTGGACAGGTTAAATGAGTAGTAGAGTGACATTGGCAGATGAACCGTATCAAACTGGTTCCCCATAATGGATGCATTATTACTGGTCTTCATTGTCAAGAAATTAATTATTTTAGCCAGTTCTAGGCGGTTACAGCTCTTGATAGACCTTATTAAAATTATTCGCTGCTATTGCTTTTTATCTCAGCATTTCTTAAATGAGTTTCACCGAATAGCGGACATCGTTTGTTCAATAGGAGGCCCCGTTGGTTCAGTAGTAGGCACCGTTGGTTCAGTAGTAGGCATCGTTGTTTCATTAGTAGGCCCCGTTGGTTCAATGGTAATTTATCAACTGTCGTCAATGAAGGTCCATGAACGTTCACTATATCTCAATACCATAACCATGCTTACATCATTTGTGGCCCTAGTGTGATGTACTGTGCTGGGTCCAAATATAATGTCCCACATAGAAATAAACTCTACAGTTCAAATTATTTTTTCCTTTATACATGTGGCTTTTATCAACATTGTGTGTCTCGAGTTTATGGATGTTATCAGCGCGGGCCGTGGCAGATTCACCGCTGATGTAAACTGTATATGAAAATGTCTCATACAACAAAAGAAGCCGCAAGTGATGAGTTCAGTCATCCCCTGGGTTATATTCGCTTACAACATCCCGCACAAAATATCTAGATCTCAGACACGAACTGGGAGTTGCCAAATGGCTGGATTTTTGTGTTTTCAACCTTACCGCCAAACCCGAATTTAATATGTCCCGAAATTCCTTTTAAAATCAAAACCATACAAGTTGCGACAGAATTCTTTTACTACATAATTCAAAGAAAATAGATCGATCCATTTATAAGTCGCCATATAGTCGAATATTTTTTTAGTAAGGAAATATATTAGGTTTCACAGACAAATATTATGACGAATACTGTAAGTTGTAATATTAAATAAATACATGCTAAGTGCTAGAAAAGCTTAGAATTAACTTATCGTATTAAAAAACTAAATTCATTCGATACGCTTTTACTGTAGCTTTCGACAATAACTGTTTTTTGGTTTTATATGGGTGTTCTATGCCAGAGGTTTTCAACCTGTGGTCCACGGACCCCTGGGGGTTCGTGGGGAGCTTCGAAGGGGTCCGTGGGCAAGTCAAGGAAAGTAGTGATTTTTCTTGTATGAAGTATTGCTTGATTTGGTTGATTGGTTAGCTTTTAGCTAAACAAAAAAATACTAGCTATGTCAATGTTTCAGGCATAGATAACAATGTGTAGAATTGAAAATCTCTGGTATTTCCTTATAGTTTCGTGTGGAGTCTGAACTAGACTGCATACTACATGTACTTGTGCAGTGAGTTTTTGAGTCATCTTGGCAATATTTCTTACTTACTGAGCCTAGATCTAAATCTAAGCCTAGATTGGCCAAGAAATAATCTTAGAGATAAGTTTTTGATATCAAATTGCTGGTAAACACTGCGCATGTTAATTTTAAATGACACACACATATTTTTTGGTTGGAAGTAGATTTTTCATAAATTTTTAATATGAAAATAGGCCAGAAGGATAATAGGAACTTTTTGTTAACGCATCGATGAAACTGCGAAATTCTAGCGATGAACCTATTATGCTGTTCTGTTGTTATGTGACTTGCTTTTTAAAATGTTGGTAAACAATTCAAAATATTTGATGAGATTTGAATTTGTTTTATTAAAGTCGTCGATTTAATGAGTTTTCGTCATCAGAATATGAAATATTTTTTACAGATAGTTAGTTACCTTCTATAACCCTCTCTACTCTGAAACTTTGTCTCTAATTTTTTTTCCCTGTGAGTTCCGAGTCAACGGGACTAAACTGTTGTTGGTCATTTGTTTATCAATATTTGTATAAGTAAACTGTCCAAGGCTAGTAGCATGGATACATTTGTGAAGTGGAAAACTGACCAGAACCTGGAAGATTCTGATGATTAAGCAGCCAAAGACGAACGAAAAAGAAAACGGCGCAAGTATAATCCAGACTGTATACCATTTGACTTCACCGCAGTGGGGACCGATGCTGACCAACCTCTTTGTTTACATGTTTTGCCCGTAACTTAGGCTAGGCCTACCGTTTAGCAGAATTTAAGTAGATTGCATCCGCAAACTTAAGACATATTCTGGCCCAACCTGAGGTACGAAAAGTTGAGGCCAGGGCACCTTGGGCTATGGGGGTCCGCTACCCGAGCTTGGAATGTCTGTGGGGTCCGCAGCATAAAAATGGTTGAAAACATCTGTTCTATGCAATAAGCAAACATAATCAGCGAGAGAGGGGGAGAGAGAGAGAGAGAGAGAGAGAGAGAGAGAGAGAGAGAAAGAGAGAGAGAGAGAGAGAGAGATGGAGAGAGAGAGAGAGAGAGAGAGAGCAGAAATAGTGCGCTATACATTCAAATTTCAAAACATTTTCGGAAAGATTTCAAAAAAGATTTTATTAGTCGATTAGATTAAGGAAATTTGTATTTATTGTTATGGTTTGTCTTTTGAGTTTATTTCCACTCAATTGATGTTTAGAAAAAAAAAACTTGTATTATTTTCTTTTTTTTTTGGTATAACATGTCCCCCACCCCTCCTATGGTGTAGAAATACAGTCAGCGGTAAGAGATGACCCATTTATAACACATGCCCAAGTCTACTCTTCTGTTTAACTTTTCCTGAATAACCATGATTACTTTTTATGCGTATTCTTTTTTTTTTCTTTTCCTGTATGATGAAGCTGGTAATTTAACTTATCAATGCGCTTGTTGAAGTAAAGCATACATCGAAGATTTCAAATTGGCTTTGTTCTCTCTAATGCAGCTTATTATTTTGTGTTTGTATTTTTTGCAAACTGGAGGTAATTCTTGTATTCCTTAACTGAAAGGGGTTTTATTACTCCTTAACCCTTAATTGTATCATGCATTGAGCTAATCAGATTTATAGCGGTTGTCAGGTTGTTAGCAAAGTGAAGGTATTAGGTAGTCAACCATGTCAGCATATTTTAGGGTCTTATTATTTTAGGGTCAGTTCAGTCAGTGCCCGCTGATATACTGTACTGTAGGAGGCATTGGTACAGTACAGGTCAAGGGATACTAACCATGCCAGTATTGTGCAGGATATGAGATGTGGTTTAGGTCTATGGATCGTAACTAGTGTCAGTTTCTTGGGAGGGTAATATAAGACCTGCAGGCCACATGTGGCCAACAAAGCTTTTTCTGTGGCCCGCGGCAGTATTGGGTTAAAAAAAATTAGACAAGAAAAATTATATAAAAATTCCCATAAACCTAAAGGGCAATCGGGGCAGATGAAGTGCAGAATTAATGTTTCTATAACCTCGACATATGAAGGGATTGTGTGGTTAGCACAACGACCAGCCGCCTTTACTTCCCCCAACTTAAAGTCAGGTACCCATTTAAAGCTGGATGGACTTGTGGGACATTAACCAACTTTCACTAGGACCTAAGCAGATAGGTCTACTACAGATTGTGTATGTGGGGAAAATATCAAAGTCCAGTCTGAA
Source organism: Bulinus truncatus (assembly GCA_021962125.1). Classification (NCBI taxonomy): domain Eukaryota; kingdom Metazoa; phylum Mollusca; class Gastropoda; family Planorbidae; genus Bulinus; species Bulinus truncatus. The sequence goes on from JAGDYQ010000186.1 coordinate 696,281, forward strand.
TGAGTCTGTGGACAGAACCCTATGAGCATGGGATGCAGTGATACTCAAGACACAGCTCAACTCCTTATATTTTGTCAGTGGAGTAGATGAACATGTACATGAATGAGGAAATACTTTGTTTTCGAATCGATGAAATAATACCAACAGTGTTCATAACGTATTTGGCTGGTGTAGATGATGTGGAGAAAAAGTGGTTGGTCAGTACTGGTCAATGGGTGTAACGACCAATCTTACAAAGGATGGGACCAAACATTGACTGAAAAATGTAGGTATGATTAACTTTGTAAAGAAAAAACTACAAATTAACACTTTGACAGGGACGTTTTGTCCTTTCATTGGTATATGTAATCAAGTCATTGATCATGTAAAAAAAAAAGTAAAGTTCCCTTAGCCATACCGTACATCGGGGCAGATGAAGTGTAGGATCCATCTGTTTTTGTAACCTCGGCATATAAAGGGATTATGTGGTTAGCACAAAGCCCAGCCGCCTTTACTTAAATCAGGTACCCATTTAAAGCTGGGTGAACTGTGGGACGACTTTGCACCATATTTCACCTGGTAAACAATTCTCATCCGGGATCGAACCCAGGACTCTCAGGTCGACAGTCTAGTATCTACACTACTCGGCCATCCGTCCCCACATTTGGTCATTATTTATTTTAAAAAAAAAACCATGTCTGTTTATTACAGTAGTTATTATTCTACACCCAGGGGTGGGCAACTGCGGACATTAAGCTCTCGGGCAGCCATTCAAAACTTTTTTTGGCGTATGTCATAAGAGTAAATAAAAAACTAGTATCAGTGCGGCATGTCAACTTATTTTATTAGTTCAAGAATCACAAACAGCAGCATTGTTTAGTTCATAAACACCATAACCTCAGCCCACATGTTTAGCCAGCCCCTTGATGTGTGTGCATGGGCGTCATCCCTGGTTGGGCCCCCCCACAATTCTGAAGTCATTCGTATCCAATTAACGACCTACTCATTTTGTTTTCCGTCATCAGTGCTGTGTGTCGCCAACTTTGGTATTTTAGATCCAGGTCTAAATATATTGTTTGACCCACGGATATCATCCAGCCCCGTAGCGTGAAAATTCTACAGCAGGGGGCCAGGCATTCTACAAGGGGGGGCAGGCAATAGCAAGAGGGGCAGGCAATACATTTTACTAAGTAGAGCAAATAAGCAGAGGGGGCCAGACAAAACGCAGGGGGTCCCCGCCCCACTGGCCCCCCGCAAGCTACGGGCCTGATACCATCAAAGTGTTTACGCAAATACTGAAACTAAAAGTTTAAATAAAAAAAATACATGGTTAACCGATCTCTTCTCTCTTTGGTTTGGTTTTCTCACCAGACATCCGCTTACAGAAGCGCGCTTTATTAATTCATTAATTCATTTATTGCTGGTGCCCACGCTTTTATTTAATCAATAAATTGTTTATTAAGTTGTATGATCTAAGCCGTATTACTAAATGTCTTGGTTAAAAAAAAGTTTTTTTTAATTGTTTATTTTTAGAGTCAAAAAATATTTATCTTCTTTTTGTTTAATATAAACTAATAAGTAGTGTAGATAGAGTGATAATGAAAGTTTAACAGTTTGGTAAGGTTTCAATAATTTAAAATAAAAGCGCCGACTTAAAAAAAAAAAAAACAATTCAGAACTCAGCACACGTATGAGGAACTCGTGTACAACTTGAGTAGCCATAATCTCTTTCAACGATTAACTATTTTATTTAAACCTTACTAGAAACTAATTTAGCTTTGGGCTACATAATTATTCAATTGAATTCATTAACCGAAACATTCTAAATTGCGTGTGTCATGGAGAATACACAAGTGTTCAAAATTTCAAATCGATTGGACTTAGAAACGTTGGTGAAAATTTATTTCAAATTTCCCCCAAACAAACTGTCTACCTTAACAGAGTGATTCTCTTATAAGTAAAGTAAAGTTCCCTTAGCCCTCTCGGGCCATCGGGGCAGATGAAGTGTAGAATTCATGTGTTTCTATAACCTTGGCATATGAGAGCCTGTAAAAAAAAGTTACTTGATTTCTTTATGTCAACGACTGTTTTCTTGGAGTTTATTTGTATAAAGCTTGCAAGCATTTATGGATGAATTTAGTTAGTTTTAAAACAGTTTTTTTTTTTAAAGTAAAAACGGATGAAAAATTATTGTGTCCTTTAATGGCCGTCGATTGACGAAAAGCTGCCAAACCCTTACACTTTATATGTTTACTATAAAGTGTCCTATTATCCCAACTCTACATACGATGTATTTATTATGAAGTGTCCTATTATCCTAACTCTACACACGATGTATTTACTATGAATTATACTATTATCCTAACTCTACACACTATGTATTTACTGTGAAGTGTCCTATTATCCCAACTCTACACACGATGTGTTTACTGTGAAGTCAAAATCAAACCGGCCGGACACTGATGTATGACCGTGCACTTCTCGCGGAACAAAATGAGGAAGCTTAAAGAAAAACGTTGAATGGCCAGGGCAATATCTACTGGGCAGTTCATGGGTGATTCCTCGTTTTGTTTATCACAACTGACTGTTATCTTCATTGTGTTTATCACAACTGACTGTTATCTTCATTGTGTTTATCACAACTGACCGTTATCTTCATTGTGTTTATCACAACTGACCGTTATCTTCATTGTGTTTATCACAATAGACCGTTATCTTCATTGTGTTTATCACAACTGACCGTTATCTTCATTGTGTTTATCACAACTGACCGTTATCTTCATTGTGTTTATCACAACTGACCGTTATCTTCATTGTGTTTATCACAACTGACCGTTATCTTCATTGTGTTTATCACAACTGACCGTTATCTTCATTGTGTTTATCACAACTGACCGTTATCTTCATTGTGTTTATCACAACTGACCGTTATCTTCATTGTGTTTATCACAACTGACCGTTATCTTCATTGTGTTTATCACAACTGACCGTTATCTTCATTGTGTTTATCACAACTGACCGTTATCTTCATTGTGTTTATCACAACTGACCGTTATCTTCATTGTGTTTATCACAACTGACCGTTATCTTCATTGTGTTTATCACAACTGACCGTTATCTTCATTGTGTTTATCACAACTGACCGTTATCTTCATTGTGTTTATCACAACTGACCGTTATCTTCATTGTGTTTATCACAACTGACCGTTATCTTCATTGTGTTTATCACAACTGACCGTTATCTTCATTTTGTTTATCACAACTGACCGTTATCTTCATTGTGTTTATCACAACTGACCGTTATCTTCATTGTGTTTATCACAACTGACCGTTATCTTCATTTTGTTTATCACAACTGACTGTTATCTTCATTGTGTTTATCACAACTGACTGTTATCTTCATTTTGTTTATCACAACTGACTGTTATCTTCATTGTGTTTATCACAACTGACTATCATATTCATTGTGTTTATTACAACTGACATTTAACTTCATTTTAATTATCACAACTGATTTGTTACCTGACTCTTTCTCCAACTGATATGTTATCTGACTCTTTCTCAGTGCGCATTTAAAAAAAAAGTCTATTTTCATTCTCAATTTGTTGAAATGTATTTAAATATATCTTCTGAAGTATTAATATATGCCAGACCTAAGAACTTCACTTTGTGTTGTACTGCTGATATCTGTCACACTGTCTGTACGTATGCATTTCTTTTCTGTGATTGTTTTGTTTATTTTACTGTCATTTTGTATGTGAGTTTTTTTTTTTTTAATCAAGCCAACAGATTTTCTCCTCTACAAGATTCCACGAACGTTCTTCATCTATTACAACTAAAACAAAAAATAATAATATAATATATCAGATATTCCAGATTCGTCGTCAGCCAACATCGAACTTCTTACATCGAACTTCTTACATCGAACTTCTTACAAGGAATATCTACGATAAAAATGAAAAAAAAAATATATATATATATATATATTGTTTTCTTGTTATGTAAATGTCTTTTTTGGATAGGTCGTGTGGTATAGAGGACATTTTCATTCGAGACACTGTGACACACAAGTTCATTAATAATGCACCAAACTGAACCAAACAATGGACGTCTAAGTCTATCTTTATCCGCGAAGTCCGATTTATTTTTTTTAAACTTGCTTATCAAGCCTTGTCACTCAACCAATAAAATTTCATCTGTTTGTTAGATAAATGTATTGGTTGATTCATTGTTCTGTTTGTTTGTCTGTTTATTTCATATATTGAATGTAGTTACTGTAGATAGTTTACAATGACCCCTGACACTTTTTAAGTTGATTATTTCTGGACATCATTAAGTCTAAATGTATATGGCACAAATTTTGTTAGTTATTTCTTGGCATCGTTTAATCAAAATGTGCAGAACACAATTTTTGTCAACTAACGTTTGACATAAAAAAAGTCACATTAATAACACTGGTAAACAGTGAATTCATTGCCAGTGATATTTGAATCATTTTATACAAAGTCAACTATGCTGATTTAGAATATGTAAGTGCTTTTACTAGATTGGCTCTATTTTTCGAGATATTTAAAATTAATGAAATAATGTATGCACCGTGTTTGAAAATTGTCAAGAATTGCATGAAGTAAAATAGTATACTAACAAATAGTAGTGAAATTGTCAATGGTCATACAGAAATTTGTTCAAAAATATGTGTAATAGTGTTTTAGAGGAAAACATTTTCATTTGAAAAACTAATTATGTCTAATTAATTAATTAATTAATATGTTTATTGTCTATGGTAATGCATTAGCAAATCGCTGTTTGCTCGACTTCCTTTTGTGTGTGTCGTTTGGTCAATTGCGCTGGAGGCTCCAACAGTTGTCAGCCATCATATGTAAGTCCCATCTTCCTTGATATCTCACCTCCATCACCCTCATATCCTGATGAAAACCTCTCACATTGTTCCTCACTGAAGTCCCCAAGGTTACCTGGAAATTTGTCTAAATGTACGTTGATGTTCATATTTGTTCCAATGTTTCTGAAGTTAGCGAGCATATCTTGCACCAGTTCTTCGTAATTCTCTGATCTGTTATTACCTAAAAAGTTCCTGACAACTGAAACAAAACTGTTCCATGAAGAAGCTTCAAGGTGATCCATGAAATTAGTAAAATTTCGATCGTTGATGAGTTTCCGAATCTGAGAACCGTAAAAAATCCCAGCTTTCAGCTTCTCCAGGCTCAATCCGGGAAATGATCTGCAAATATACTTGAACCAATCGCCATATTTGTCCAAAGCCTTAACAAATTGTTTCATTAAACATAATTTGATATGAAGCAGGTCCGAGAATTATCTTATTTTTGTCAACCAGTGCCTTGTTGATGATATTTTCTTTACCTACAGTCATGGTTTCCCTTGCAGGCCATGTCACTCTTGTCCAATGATCTTGCCTTGCCCTGCTATCCCTAAGGCACATGCAGCATGGGTATTTAGTGTATCCTGACTGCTGCCCAAGCAAGAAGTTTACCATTTTTAGATCAACACAAATTGACCACTGATGCTCATAATAACGGATTTTCTGCTATAGTATTTTGATATTCTCATACTCTTCTTTAAGTTTTGTTGAGTGGGAAATGGGAAGAGATGCATAACGGTTACCATTGTGTAACAGAACACATTTCAAGCTTGTAGTCCCATTTGGAGCAGACGTCCAGGGATGTCATTACAGTAAACAAGATCTTCCTCTTGGCTGAATTATGGAAGAAAAACTCTTCTCTTTTCCGATAAAATGTTATTTTAACTTCTGGTTTGAGAAAATTTCTTTCATTGAGCCTGGACGCTTTAAAGCTCCGATGCTTGCTTGGACAGATTTCGGTTTCGTATTAGGTCATTGAGTTCTTCTTGGCTGAATGGTTGAGGTGTTGAAGAGCTTCCTTCATAATCGCTTCCACTGTTTTCACCTGTCAAAAACTCCAGATCTTGCCCCCCGTCGGAGTCTGATGGTGAAAACTCTAACAATCCAGTAAACACTGGTATAGGAACTTCACTGCTATGTGGAATTGGTCTCCTTGCAGATTCAAGATCAGGATAATCCCACTTAGATTTCTTGTTTTCTTGTGGCGATTGAAGCCTTTAACATTCACAATACAAAAATAACAATCACCAAAATGGTCTTTCGGCTCTCGCCATACCATTGGTACACCGAAACTTAGACTTTTCTTCTCACCATTTGTCCACTGCCGTAGGATCTCCACACAGTTTTTGCAGACCTTATGGGGAGCCCAAGACTTGTCTTGGTCTCCCAGCTTAACAACGAAATAAGCCAAATATGCCTGCTCTACAAAGTCGGTTATATTTCTTCTTTGCTTTTCAATCATGTATTCTCCACAGATGTAACAGAATACATTCGAATTATTTTTGCAGCATCTTCGTGATGAACTCATGATGTTTTTAGAAAGCAGCATAAAAGAGAAAAAAATAAACCAAGTTATAACTTGGTATAGTTAAATTAAACAAAAGACACCAAACTTATTGCATTTGTTTTACACAAAGGGTATAATCATATTTTGAAGGATGTCCAATATCTCAGAAACTAGAGCCAATTTAGCAAAAGCAGTGGCAGTTTTGAAATCAGCACCCATGAATTGTTATAAATTCATTCAAATATTCTTGGCAATTCGCAAAAAAATTTTTTTTGTTGAGCTGTGTAATCAATGGCAGTGACTTTTATAAACCCACATTTTTGTGTTGAGTTATTCTGAACACCATGCAACTGCTGCGAAAATTAAAACAAGTAACACTTGGTCTATCAAACAGTGACAAACTGTGACAAGACAAGTAGGACTTGGTCTATCAAACAGTGACAAATTGTGACAAGACAAGTAACACTTGGTCTATCAAACAGTGACAAACTGTAACACACTTGGTCTATCAAACAGTGACAAACTGTGACAAGACTAGTAACAATTGGTCTATCAAACAGTGACAAACTGTGACAAGACAAGTAACAATTGGTCTATCAAACAGTGACAAACTGTGACAAGACAAGTAGCACTTTGTTCATCAAACAGTGACGAAAACTGTGACATAAGACAAAAACACTTGGTTTATCAAACAGTGACAAACTGTGACATATTCCTGAAATAAATATGAGTTTAGAAACTTTTAATTATCAGAATAACTTTTCAGTTTCTTCTGGGGGTTTTTTTTCAGAGAAAATATTTATTTCTATTGTTTCTTTCGGCTTATTGATAAAATGAAATATATGCAAAAGTAGGAGTAAGTATATAAGTTAAAATCATTTAGTGTTACATTACTTAGAGATGAATTAATCATTCCTTTGAAATAATTGAAATATCTAGATGGATCTTGATTATAATTATAGTTTTAAAAAAAATCTTAAATCAATAAAACAAAAAAAAAAACAAAGGAAGATACTGTGCATGAAAAGTTAATGCTAAATATTCTAAAAAAAAAAAAAATATGCGCAAGACTTTGTCATCTGTGTTGTGTACTAAGCGCCGCATAGCAATATTTTTAAAAGCCATTTCGTACTATTGTTAAAGTACATGTACAAGTTGTGACACGTAAAGCCAGTTAGTCGTCATTCCTTTGAGTTATGTTGGTGTGCTCAGATGCCAGTTAGTCGTCATTTCCTTGAGTTATGTTGGTGTGCTCAGATGCCAGATGGTCGCCATTGCCTTGAGTTATGTTGGTGTGCTCAGATGCCAGTTAGTCGTCATTTCCTTGAGTTATATTGGTGTGCTCAGATGCCAGTTAGTCGTCATTTCCTTGAGTTATGTAGGTGTGCTCAGATGCCAGTTAGTCGTCATCTCCTTGAGTTATGTTGGTGTGCTCAGATGCCAGTTAGTCGTCATTTCCTTGAGTTATGTTGGTGTGCTCAGATGCCAGTTAGTCGTCATTTCCTTGAGTTATGTTGGTCAACGCTAATAACTTAGCATTACATGTATTTGTTATAACAGTAATTAATTCTCTCAATGCTAAGATCAAAACGAAGCATTAAAAAAATAAGCTTTTATAAAAATGGACTGAAAAGTAAAAGCAATAAATACTTCATTATGACAATTGCAGCAGAGAGGAAAGTTGGTGAGAGAAAGAGAGAGAGAGAGAGAGAGAGAGAAGAGAGAGAGAGATAGATAGAGAGAGAGAGAGAGAGAGAGAGAGAGAGAGAGAGAGAGAGAGAGAGAGAGAGAGAGAGAGAGAGAGAAAGAGTTATAGAAAAATGTCTTCCATTTCAATTTTTAGCTTTCAGTCTGCATGATTGCAATATTTATACATACAAAATACGGAAATAGCCGATGTCTGTCATAAGATTAATTGCGTACAAGAAATGTTCATAATTAAAACTATTAAATTCATTCATTCTAATTGTCACATTTCCATGAACAAATATTCCATTCAGTTTAAATATTCTGAGACCGGGACAATTTTTAAAAAAATAATAAAAAAAAAATATAAGAGAAGAGAGTGAGAAATAGAACAGAAAGAGGAAGAAAGCAACAGACATTAATGGATCCATCGCGAGTTTTCCATCTCAAAGACTGTATCATTTTCATGATGTATTTGTGCTTTAGGGGGAATCACGTTAGTGTTGATCAATTACGGTTTAATTGCCCCTGTTGGATGATCAGGCTTATTTATATCCATTTTTTCAGTGGCTTCTGGTCAAAATAAGCAGTCTGAATCTCTACCATACACATTTTTAATTTGTGGAGACTTGATGACTTATAGATTACATGGACCCAGTACATGTATTCGATTTTCTTTGACTAAGTCAATGTAATTTATCAAATGTAATTGACAAACATGTAATCTGCTAGGTGTACCTATGATGTATGCATACATTTTTCCAACCACATTGTTAGGAAAGAAACAAATGATGTAATAAAGAGGACTGAAAATTTAATACTATTGGGAACAATTCTATATAGGCATAATGGGAAGGGTGGTCGTGCGGTATAGAGCGCTCGACTGTCAACCGAAGAGTCCCCAGGTTCAAATTTCAGTGAGAACCTTGGGATTTTTTCAGGTCCTGGTCATAGTCCCCAATTCCACCCAGCTTTAAATTGGTACACATTGACTTTAAGTTGGGGGCTGGGCGTTGTGCTAACCACACAATCCCTTCATATGCCGAGGTTATAGAAACAGATGAATTCTACACTTCATCTGCCCCGATGACCCGTTAGGGTTAATAGAACTTTACTACTTTTTATTATATAGGAATAATGAAAACATGTTATATAAATCCGCAAAATGACGAATTAAGAATTTTTTTTTTTAAAACTACGATTACCACGAGGTCAATTTGACACGTGGCACACCTTTATATCTCATACTCAAAAAGTATTCGTTGTTGTTTTTTTAATTAAGGACGATGCTGGTGTCTACCATGTTCATCTGCGATTCCTTCTTTCAGCAACGTAATTTTCGCGCCCCACCCACCCGCACACTCTTCCTTTCCCTTAGCTCAGGGCCAGAACCTACTAACCGTTTCTTGTCCTAATAAGCAAATGTGTAGTGTATTGTGGAAAAGCCATTTATTACATTTCAAAACGAAAATTGTACACTCTTGATGAAACACACATATTTCACATGCTGCTAGTCTAGATGAAACATACACACATATTTCACATGCTGCTAGTCTAGATGAAACATATACACATATATTTCACGTGCTGCTAGTCTAGATGAAACACACACACATATTTCACGTGCTGCTAGTCTAGATGAAACATACACACACATATTTCACATGCTGCTAGTCTAGGTGAAACACACACATATTTCACATGCTGCTAGTCTAGATGAAACATACACACATATTTCACATGCTGCTAGTCTAGATGAAACATACAGACATGTATTTCACATGCTGCTAGTCTAGGTGAAACACACACACATATTTCACATGCTGCTAGTCTAGATGAAACATACACACATATTTCACATGCTGCTAGTCTAGATGAAACATACACACATATTTCACATGCTGCTAGTCTAGATGAAACACACACACATATTTCACATGCTGCTAGTCTAGATGAAACATACACACATACTTCACATGCTGCTAGTCTAGATGAAACACACACACATATTTCATATGCTGCTAGTCTAGATGAAACATACACACATATTTCACACGCTGCTAGTCTATATGAAACACACACACATACTTCACATGCTGCTAGTCTAGATGAAACACACACACATATTTCACATGCTGCTAGTCTAGATGAAACACACACACATATTTCATATGCTGCTAGTCTAGATGAAACATACACACACATATTTCACATGCTGCTAGTCTAGATCAAACATACACACACATATTTCACATGCTGCTAGTCTAGATGAAACACACACACATATTTCACATGCTGCTAGTCTAGATGAAACATACACACATATTTCACATGCTGCTAGTCTAGGTGAAACATACAGACATGTATTTCACATGCTGCTAGTCTAGGTGAAACACACACACATATTTCACATGCTGCTAGTCTAGATCAAACATACACACACATATTTCACATGCTGCTAGTCTAGATGAAACATACACACATATTTCACATGCTGCTAGTCTAGATGAAACATACACACATATTTCACATGCTGCTAGTCTAGATGAAACACACACACATATTTCACATGCTGCTAGTCTAGATCAAACATACACACACATATTTCACATGCTGCTAGTCTAGATGAAACATATACACATATATTTCACGTGCTGCTAGTCTAGATGAAACACACACACATATTTCACGTGCTGCTAGTCTAGATGAAACATACAGACATATATTTCACATGCTGCTAGTCTAGGTGAAACACACACATATTTCACAAGCTGCTAGTCTAGATGAAACATACACACATATTTCACATGCTGCTAGTCTAGATGAAATATACAGACATGTATTTCACATGCTGCTAGTCTAGGTGAAACACACACACATATTTCACATGCTGCTAGTCTAGATGAAACATACACACATATTTCACACGCTGCTAGTCTATATGAAACACACACACATATTTCACATGCTGCTAGTCTAGATGAAACACACACACATATTTCACATGCTGCTAGTCTAGATGAAACACACACACATATTTCATATGCTGCTAGTCTAGATGAAACATACACACACATATTTCACATGCTGCTAGTCTAGATCAAACATACACACACATATTTCACATGCTGCTAGTCTAGATGAAACACACACACATATTTCACATGCTGCTAGTCTAGATGAAACAAACACACATATTTCACATGCTGCTAGTCTAGATGAAACATACAGACATGTATTTCACATGCTGCTAGTCTAGGTGAAACACACACACATATTTCACATGCTGCTAGTCTAGATGAAACATACACACATATTTCACATGCTGCTAGTCTAGATGAAACATACACACATATTTCACATGCTGCTAGTCTAGATGAAACACACACACATATTTCACATGCTGCTAGTCTAGATGAAACATACACACATACTTCACATGCTGCTAGTCTAGATGAAACACACACACATATTTCATATGCTGCTAGTCTAGATGAAACATACACACATATTTCACACGCTGCTAGTCTATATGAAACACACACACATACTTCACATGCTGCTAGTCTAGATGAAACACATACACATATTTCACATGCTGCTAGTCTAGATGAAACACACACACATATTTCATATGCTGCTAGTCTAGATGAAACATACACACACATATTTCACATGCTGCTAGTCTAGATCAAACATACACACACATATTTCACATGCTGCTAGTCTAGATGAAACACACACACATATTTCACATGCTGCTAGTCTAGATGAAACATACACACATATTTCACATGCTGCTAGTCTAGGTGAAACATACAGACATGTATTTCACATGCTGCTAGTCTAGGTGAAACACACACACATATTTCACATGCTGCTAGTCTAGATCAAACATACACACACATATTTCACATGCTGCTAGTCTAGATGAAACATACACACATATTTCACATGCTGCTAGTCTAGATGAAACATACACACATATTTCACATGCTGCTAGTCTAGATGAAACACACACACATATTTCACATGCTGCTAGTCTAGATCAAACATACACACACATATTTCACATGCTGCTAGTCTAGATGAAACATATACACATATATTTCACGTGCTGCTAGTCTAGATGAAACACACACACATATTTCACGTGCTGCTAGTCTAGATGAAACATACAGACATATATTTCACATGCTGCTAGTCTAGGTGAAACACACACATATTTCACATGCTGCTAGTCTAGATGAAACATACACACATATTTCACATGCTGCTAGTCTAGATGAAACATACAGACATGTATTTCACATGCTGCTAGTCTAGGTGAAACACACACACATATTTCACATGCTGCTAGTCTAGATGAAACATACACACATATTTCACATGCTGCTAGTCTAGATGAAACATACACACATATTTCACATGCTGCTAGTCTAGATGAAACACACACACATATTTCACATGCTGCTAGTCTAGATGAAACATACACACATACTTCACATGCTGCTAGTCTAGATGAAACACACACACATATTTCATATGCTGCTAGTCTAGATAAAACATACACACATATTTCACACGCTGCTAGTCTATATGAAACACACACATATTTCACATGCTGCTAGTCTAGATGAAACACACACACATATTTCACATGCTGCTAGTCTAGATGAAACACACACACATATTTCATATGCTGCTAGTCTAGATGAAACATACACACACATATTTCACATGCTGCTAGTCTAGATGAAACACACACACATATTTCACATGCTGCTAGTCTAGATGAAACACACACACATATTTCACATGCTGCTAGTCTAGATGAAACATACAGACATATATTTCACATGCTGCTAGTCTAGATGAAACATACACACACATATTTCACATGCTGCTAGTCTAGATCAAACATACACACACATATTTCACATGCTGCTAGTCTAGATCAAACATGAACACACATATTTCACATGCTGCTAGTCTAGATCAAACATGCACACACATATTTCACATGCTGCTAGTCTAGATCAAACATACACACACATATTTTACATGCTGCTAGTCTAGATCAAACATACACACACATATTTCACATGCTGCTAGTCTAGATCAAACATACACACACATATTTCACATGCTGCTAGTCTAGATCAAACATACACACACATATTTCACATGCTGCTAGTCTAGATCAAACATACACACGCACATATTTCACATGCTGCTAGTCTAGATCAAACATACACATGCACATATTTCACATGCTGCTAGTCTAGATCAAACATACACATGCACATATTTCACATGCTGCTAGTCTAGATCAAACATACACAGACACATATTTCACATGCTGCTAGATGAAACATACACACACATATTTCACATGCTGCTAGATGAAACATACAGACATATTTCACATGCTGCTAGTCTAGATCAAACATACACACACATATTTCACATGCTGCTAGTCTAGATGAAACATACACACACATATTTCACATGCTGCTAGTCTAGATGAAACACACACACATATTTCACATGCTGCTAGTCTAGATGAAACACAGACACATATTTCACATGCTGCTAGTCTAGATGAAACATACAGAGATATATTTCACATGCTGCTAGTCTAGATGAAACATACACACACATATTTCACATGCTGCTAGTCTAGATCAAACATACACACACATATTTCACATGCTGCTAGTCTAGATCAAACATGAACACACATATTTCACATGCTGCTAGTCTAGATCAAACATGCACACACATATTTCACATGCTGCTAGTCTAGATCAAACATACACACACATATTTTACATGCTGCTAGTCTAGATCAAACATACACACACATATTTCACATGCTGCTAGTCTAGATCAAACATACACACACATATTTCACATGCTGCTAGTCTAGATCAAACATACACACACATATTTCACATGCTGCTAGTCTAGAACAAACATACACACACACATATTTCACATGCTGCTAGTCTAGATCAAACATACACATGCACATATTTCACATGCTGCTAGTCTAGATCAAACATACACATGCACATATTTCACATACTGCTAGTCTAGATCTAACATAAACAGACACATATTTCACATGCTGCTAGTCTAGATCAAACATACACACACATATTTCACATGCTGCTTGATGAAACATACAGACATATTTCACATGCTGCTAGTCTAGATCAAACATACACACACATATTTCACATGCTGCTAGTCTAGATGAAACATACACACACATATTTCACATGCTGCTAGTCTAGATCAAACATACACACACATATTTCACATGCTGCTAGTCTAGATCAAACATACACACACATATTTCACATGCTGCTAGTCTAGATCAAACATGCACACACATATTTCACATGCTGCTAGTCTAGATCAAACATACACACACATATTTCACATGCTGCTAGTCTAGATCAAACATACACACACATATTTCACACGCTGCTAGTCTATATGAAACACACACACATATTTCACATGCTGCTAGTCTAGATGAAACACACACACATATTTCACATGCTGCTAGTCTAGATGAAACACACACACATATTTCACATGCTGCTAGTCTAGATGAAACATACAGACATATATTTCACATGCTGCTAGTCTAGATGAAACATACACACACATATTTCACATGCTGCTAGTCTAGATCAAACATACACACACATATTTCACATGCTGCTAGTCTAGATCAAACATGAACACACATATTTCACATGCTGCTAGTCTAGATCAAACATACACACACATATTTCACATGCTGCTAGTCTAGATCAAACATACACACACATATTTTACATGCTGCTAGTCTAGATCAAACATACACACACATATTTCACATGCTGCTAGTCTAGATCAAACATACACACACACATATTTCACATGCTGCTATGCTGCTGCTGCTAGTCTAGATCAAACATACACACACACATATTTCACATGCTGCTAGTCTAGATCAAACATACACACATGCACATATTTCACATGCTGCTAGTCTAGATCAAACATACACATGCACATATTTCACATGCTGCTAGTCTAGATCAAACATACACATGCACATATTTCACATGCTGCTAGTCTAGATCAAACATACACAGACACATATTTCACATGCTGCTAGTCTAGATCAAACATACACATTTCACATAGTCTTAAACATCACATGCTGCTAGTCTAGATGAAACATCACACAGTCACATTTCATGCTGCTAGTCTTTCACATATGCTGCTAGTCTAGATCAAACATACACACACATATCACATTTCACATGCTGCTAGTCTAGATCAAACATACTGATCAAACATAGTCACACACACATATTTCACATGCTGCTAGTCTAGATCAAACATGCACACACATATTTCACATGCTGCTAGTCTAGATCAAACATACACACACATATTTCACATATTTCACATGCTGCTAGTCTAGATCAAACATACACACGCATATTTCACACGCTGCTAGTCTATATGAAACACACACACATATTTCACATGCTGCTAGTCTAGATGAAACACACACACATATTTCACATGCTGCTAGTCTAGATGAAACACACACACATATTTCATATGCTGCTAGTCTAGATGAAACATACACACATATTTCACATGCTGCTAGTCTAGATGAAACATACACACACATATTTCACATGCTGCTAGTCTAGATCAAACATACACACACATATTTCACATGCTGCTAGTCTAGATCAAACATGAACACGCATATTTCACATGCTGCTAGTCTAGATCAAACATGTACACACATTTTTCACATGCTGCTAGTCTAGATCAAACATACACACACATATTTTACATGCTGCTAGTCTAGATCAAACATACACACACATATTTCACATGCTGCTAGTCTAGATCAAACATACACACACATATTTCACATGCTGCTAGTCTAGATCAAACATGCACACACATATTTCACATGCTGCTAGTCTAGATGAAACATATTCACATATATTTCACGTGCTGCTAGTCTAGATGAAACACACACACATATTTCACGTGCTGCTAGTCTAGATGAAACATACAGACATATATTTCACATGCTGCTAGTCTAGGTGAAACACACACATATTTCACATGCTGCTAGTCTAGATGAAACATACACACATATTTCACATGCTGCTAGTCTAGATGAAACATACAGACATGTATTTCACATGCTGCTAGTCTAGGTGAAACACACACACATATTTCACATGCTGCTAGTCTAGATGAAACATACACACATATTTCACATGCTGCTAGTCTAGATGAAACATACACACATATTTCACATGCTGCTAGTCTAGATGAAACACACACACATATTTCACATGCTGCTAGTCTAGATGAAACATACACACATACTTCACATGCTGCTAGTCTAGATGAAACACACACACATATTTCATATGCTGCTAGTCTAGATGAAACATACACACATATTTCACACGCTGCTAGTCTATATGAAACACACACACATATTTCACATGCTGCTAGTCTAGATGAAACACACACACATATTTCACATGCTGCTAGTCTAGATGAAACACACACACATATTTCATATGCTGCTAGTCTAGATGAAACATACACACACATATTTCACATGCTGCTAGTCTAGATCAAACATACACACACATATTTCACATGCTGCTAGTCTAGATGAAACACACACACATATTTCACATGCTGCTAGTCTAGATGAAACATACACACATATTTCACATGCTGCTAGTCTAGGTGAAACATACAGACATGTATTTCACATGCTGCTAGTCTAGGTGAAACACACACACATATTTCACATGCTGCTAGTCTAGATCAAACATACACACACATATTTCACATGCTGCTAGTCTAGATGAAACATACACACATATTTCACATGCTGCTAGTCTAGATGAAACATACACACATATTTCACATGCTGCTAGTCTAGATGAAACACACACACATATTTCACATGCTGCTAGTCTAGATCAAACATACACACACATATTTCACATGCTGCTAGTCTAGATCAAACATACACACACATACTTCACATGCTGCTAGTCTAGATGAAACATGCACACACATACTTCACATGCTGCTAGTCTAGATCAAACATACACACACATATTTCACATGCTGCTAGTCTAGATCAAACATACACACACATATTTCACACGCTGCTAGTCTATATGAAACACACACACATATTTCACATGCTGCTAGTCTAGATGAAACACACACACATATTTCACATGCTGCTAGTCTAGATGAAACACACACACATATTTCACATGCTGCTAGTCTAGATGAAACATACAGACATATATTTCACATGCTGCTAGTCTAGATGAAACATACACACACATATTTCACATGCTGCTAGTCTAGATCAAACATACACACACATATTTCACATGCTGCTAGTCTAGATCAAACATGAACACACATATTTCACATGCTGCTAGTCTAGATCAAACATACACACACATATTTCACATGCTGCTAGTCTAGATCAAACATACACACACATATTTTACATGCTGCTAGTCTAGATCAAACATACACACACATATTTCACATGCTGCTAGTCTAGATCAAACATACACACGCACATATTTCACATGCTGCTAGTCTAGATCAAACATACACATGCACATATTTCACATGCTGCTAGTCTAGATCAAACATACACATGCACATATTTCACATGCTGCTAGTCTAGATCAAACATACACAGACACATATTTCACATGCTGCTAGTCTAGATGAAACATACACACACATATTTCACATGCTGCTAGTCTAGATGAAACACACACACATATTTCACATGCTGCTAGTCTAGATGAAACACAGACACATATTTCACATGCTGCTAGTCTAGATGAAACATACAGACATATATTTCACATGCTGCTAGTCTAGATGAAACATACACACACATATTTCACATGCTGCTAGTCTAGATCAAACATACACACACATATTTCACATGCTGCTAGTCTAGATCAAACATGAACACACATATTTCACATGCTGCTAGTCTAGATCAAACATGCACACACATATTTCACATGCTGCTAGTCTAGATCAAACATACACACACATATTTTACATGCTGCTAGTCTAGATCAAACATACACACACATATTTCACATGCTGCTAGTCTAGATCAAACATACACACACATATTTCACATGCTGCTAGTCTAGATCAAACATACACACACATATTTCACATGCTGCTAGTCTAGAACAAACATACACACACACATATTTCACATGCTGCTAGTCTAGATCAAACATGCACACACATATTTCACATGCTGCTAGTCTAGATCAAACATACACATGCACATATTTCACATGCTGCTAGTCTAGATCAAACATACACACACATATTTCACATGCTGCTAGATGAAACATACAGACATATTTCACATGCTGCTAGTCTAGATCAAACATACACACACATATTTCACATGCTGCTAGTCTAGATGAAACATACACACACATATTTCACATGCTGCTAGTCTAGATCAAACATACACACACATATTTCACATGCTGCTAGTCTAGATCAAACATACACACACATATTTCACATGCTGCTAGTCTAGATCAAACATGCACACACATATTTCACATGCTGCTAGTCTAGATCAAACATACACACACATATTTCACATGCTGCTAGTCTAGATCAAACATACACACACATATTTCACACGCTGCTAGTCTATATGAAACACACACACATATTTCACATGCTGCTAGTCTAGATGAAACACACACACATATTTCACATGCTGCTAGTCTAGATGAAACATACACACATATTTCACATGCTGCTAGTCTAGATGAAACATACACAGATATTTCACATGCTGCTAGTCTAGATGAAAAACACACACATATTTCATATGCTGCTAGTCTAGATCAAACATACACACACATATATTTCACATGCTGCTAGTCTAGATCAAACATACACACACATATTTCACATGCTGCTAGTCTAGATCAAACATACACATGCACACATTTTTCACATGCTGCTAGTCTAGATCAAACATACACACACACATATTTCACATGCTGCTAGTCTAGATCAAACATACACACACATATTTCACATGCTGCTAGTCTAGATCAAACATACACATGCACATATTTCACATGCTGCTAGTCTAGATCAAACATACACACACATATTTCACATGCTGCTAGTCTTTGTTTACCTACAGTTGTCTCTTTTGTATGTCTGTAGATCTGTTTATCAATTATTCGACATGGACATATTTGTTTCTACTTGTGTAAAAAAGAAGACTTGTTGATATTTCTTTCATCCAAAAACAAAATCAACATATTGGAAATGGAATATGTCAATTCATTCTGGGCCCTAAATGAAAATATTATCCCTAGTCATCATCGTACATAGCAGAAATAAAAAGAAATAAAGAACACGGTGGATAGAGAGCATGTAATTGACAGAAAGCTCAGCCTGGAACCATTCTGTGAATTTTGCTTATAGGATAAAAGCTGATTGCTAGGGTTTTTTTTTCTTGTTTTTTTTTTCGATATAAACTGTTTTTTTTTTAATTAAAATCCCATTCTTTCTTGTTTACTTCACAAACAGCTTCACAACAACCAGTCACATAACCAGTCACATAACCAGTCACATAACCAGTCACATAACCAAACAGCCATATAAGCATATACATAAATAGGCACATGAATAGACACATAAACTGCCAAATAAACAGCTTCATTAACAGACACATAAACAGCCACTTTAAAAGAAACATTAACAGCCGCATTAACAGACTCATAAACAGCCACATTACTTTATCGAATGTACGTAGTGATTTGTTTTTTACTTTACTATTTCTAAAGTTGTTGTGAAAAAAGTTTAATTAATTATTTGCACAGTAAATGTACTCGAGCGACTATTTCTATTTTTACCCACTGTCCCGTCCCGTACAGAGATGGCAATTACAAGGCACGCAGTTCAAACATGGTACGCCAGAAACTAAAATTATTATTTTAGAATATCTACAGAAATATATTAGATTGTAATAACAACGCATTAAGAATACAACTCTCATTAATAATCATGTATTAAATTTGTTTTCATTTTTGGCACCATTATCTGCCACTCCTCGTCTAGTCCAACGGTATCAAATTGCGACTTTCAGAACTCTACCACCAGCATAATGTGGCTCTCAGTAATCACTTTCAGAACTCTATCACCAGCATAATGTGGCTCTCAGTAATCACTTTTAGAACTCTACCACCAGCATAGTGTGGCTCTCAGTAATCACTTTCAGAACTCTACTACCAGCATTATGTGGCTCTCAGTAATCACTTTCAGAACTCTACTACCAGCATAATGTGGCTCTCAGTAATCACTTTCAGAACTCTACCACCAGCATAATGTGGCTCTCAGTAATCAGTTTTCGTTTTTTTATTTCTTTACTTTTTTTCTCCCCATAAATCTTGTTAAACTAATTATAATTTACCTCTAAATGGTACTTTAACGTATATTTGCCTCACAATGTGTGGCCAACCGCATGGATTAATTAGTACATCGTTTACACTCTCACAAGCTGACCGTCCTATGAATGAAAACATGTGTTTTCGCCTTCACTGGCCGGCTCTCACTGACCTCAAGCTGACCATCCGATGGTTTAAAACATTTGTTTACGCCTTCCCTGGCCGTCTCTCACTGACCTCAAGCTGACCATCCGATGGTTTAAAACATTTGTTTACGCCTTCACTGGCCGGCTCTCACTGACCTCAAGCTGACAATACCTTGGTTTAAAACATTTGTTTACGCCTTCCCTGGCCGTCTCTCACTGACCTCCAGCTGACCATCCCATAGTTCAGTACATCTGTTCACGCACTCACGCTTATCCTTCTTACGACTGAGAGACTACCATACACAAGATCAATGGCATAATAAGCTTCAATGAGTCTGAAATAACGTGTGGACATTCAACAGGGTAACCTGACACTTATAACGTGTTTACAACTCCGGGATAATTTGATTTAATAGTTGATCAAAACCAAACATTTAAATATAGACTTCAGAAAACATAAATTTACATAATATTTCACTTGGGATGAAAGTATTGAACCAACCCCTTATCAAAAATATGCTCGGAACTCCCTCCCCACATTCCTCCCACCCCATGTTACCACTGAAAAACTTTATTTAGGTGAATTCTGTGGGTGTCTGGTTGTGAGCATGCTGTGTATTGTAGGTAAGGAGTTCAAATCTTGCCAAGTGCACTCACCTACACGCGTCTACCATAGTGCCTCCATAGCCGATGGGAATATTCGGCTATTTTGAACATTTGAACACAAATTAAAACATACGTGATATATAAAATACAAAGATAAAAGTCATATCTGTAAAAATACTTTAATAATAAGCTCTCGCGATCAATGAACAAATGGTCATGTGTTAGAAATCGAATGGGTTCGCATCACAAGGTCCTTTAAGCGAATCAAGGGTAACATACATTTAGTTCTGTGGAAGTTTATATGCGACTGTGCATCATCCTAGCTACACCATCCCTTGAAAAGTAAAAAACGCTACTTCATCAGCACACAAAGTGTTTTTATGTTAGATGATTTTTTTTTTTACATTTTGATCGTTCTCAATTATAACTAAATAAATCAAGTGGCCAAGTTTAATATCCTAATTTATACACCAGACTTAACAATTCAGATATTCATCCATGCGGCAATACGATAACTTGTTTTTTTTTTTAATTAACTGCCTGGAGGTTTAGTTTCAGACATTTGGAACAGAAAATCAACAAGCTAGAAGAAGGCATATAAATAAATACTAAGAAGGAAAACACAACAATAAGAAATGATAACAACACAACCGATATACTACTAATCGATCAAATTACATGTAGTTTAATAACTAACAGTGCAATGCACTAATTGTAGAATACTGCGATAGTGCAATATAACAACTACATTACAATACACTAATAATAAATTACACTAATAGTGTAATACACAGCGGTGTAATATATCAATAGTACAATTAACCAATACTACAAGTGCAGTATACCAAAAGTAAAATACATTAGTGATAACATGTACTAAAAGTATAATATAAAAATAACGATATTTTACCAAAACTATAATATACCAACACTAAAAAGAGTCAATGCAATACTGCGTCGATACCGGGAATTGTATACAACATATAGCTCCACGTAATAATAACGTTATAATCTAATAACAAAACTTTATTTTATACGTGGTATATATATATATATATATATATATATATATATATATATATATATATATATATATATATTGTTAGCATTTAATAAACAAAACTTCAGCAGATTTTTTAATATTAGTGATACGCGTGATGAAATGAAAACATGCCCCTTAACATAGCCTCAGCCCCGTAGCGTGAAAATTCTACAGCAGGGGCCAGGCATTCGACAGCAGGGGCCAGGCAATAGCAGGGGTGGCAGGTAATACATTTTACTAAATAGAACAAATAAGCAGAGGGGGCCAGACAAAACGCAGGGTGGAGGGGGCCGGCCCCCTGCCCCCCCCCCGCACGCTACGGGCCTGCATAGCCTCAGACAGCTAAATTAGAATTACAAACGTTTAATCAGGATTTTGTGGGGCCATTTGGAACCTAGGCCCGTTGTGCGCCCTCTGCTGTTATTTGGTAATTTGATATAAGGGTCATGAAAGATGATTGTTTGAAGGAAGGCGCCGAGTTTTGTCAACATCTCGTAACTATGTTCGGTAGTTGTTTTCTAAAACTAAATTCCAGTCCAGTAAAGATCTCATGAACTAACGTAATTACACGAAGTGCTTTATAAATTATTTTTTAGTTTTAAACTACTTCGCTTCGACTTAAACGTGAAATTGATTTCAGTTTTCTCCGTTCACTTCCCATCATGGTATGTGTTACATTACACTTAAATATAGCGTTCCTTTTTGTAACTAAGAGATTGTCAAGAGTTTTACTGAGAGTTGGACTAATTGAAATGTCCACCTCTGTGGTTCTAACTAAGTTTACAGCTAAAACGTGAAAATAAAATTTTCTAATTATCAATTCTTATTTCTTTGTTTAACTAGTTATTGAAACACAATGTGATTAAAGACACGTTTTATACCACTAGCAGTTCAGCACGATACACAAACTGAAAACGTTTTAATGATTATACTGCTTTCATTGTAATGATCGAACTAAACGTCCCAATACATCTAGTGACTTTTAATTTGAGCATATTTAGTCAGTGGCCGGTTGGACAGATCGCTACCAATCAGGACCGGCTCATAAAGAACCCCCCCCCCCACATGCCTAAATGTAAAATTGACCTTGATGCCGGAAGCTTGGAATTTTCCGCCGAAATCCCTATGATCTCCTCACAAATAATCGACCATTTTACTCAGCTATTGATTGGGTTACTTATAATTATGTTGTTTGAGCTGTAAACACACACACACACACAGTCACACACACAGTCACACACAGTCACACACAGAGTCACACACACACACACACACAGTCACACACACACACAGTCACACACACACACACAGAGTCACACACATAAATTTATATACCTAGCGACGATATTTAAAAAAAAATCTTATTTAATTATTTTATTTTTCTTCTTTCACCCCATGGATTGAAAATTTTATCTAAACATTTTTGAATCAGTATCATTGTGTTCATTGAGTTCATTGAGTTCATTGAGTTCAGTAGCAGCCTGTAAGGGGGCGGCAATTAAGGGGCGACTGCCCCAGGCCCCGTGCCTAAGGGAACCACACACAAAAAAAACAGCATTTCGTTCAGTCACTGAGACAACAGTTGCAGCTTTACGCATTACACACTCATCCTACACCCTCCACAAGCTATCAACAAAACTGCTAGGGCCGACACTGATTGAGTAGCTTGTTCATTATTATAAAATCAAAAGTGTTTATAGTGACTTGTTGGGGGGGGGGGGGGGGCGGGGCGTATGGCCGTGGGGTAAAGCGCTCAATTTTCGACCTGATTTTTCCGGGTTCAGTATTCATTGAGAACCAAAGAAATGTTTCACGTCATGGTTTAAACTATTTCAATCTTACCTGTGGTGCCTTTATTGTCATTGGTTGGAAATGAAAGAAGGACACTACAAAAACAGTCCCATAGTAATTTATAAGATTTAAGAGAGAAACATGTCATTCTTGAGGACAGTACCCAGCGGCGTAGCGTGGGTATCGACCGCCCAGGGCGGAAGACGATTTTGCCGCCCTCCCATTTAGGTATTTCAATTTAATCTATACATTTTTGCCGCCCCCCCCCCCTAAAAAGTAATAAAAAGTGCCGCCCGGTGCGGACCGCACCCACCGCCCCCCCTTTCGGTACGCCACTGATAGTACCGACCAAGTGGTTTCAAAACATGGCCTCTGTAATTTGTTATTATAGAAATATACGATGCAATACACAACACAAAACACATTACACAATACAATCCACGACACAATACACAACACAAAACACATTACACAATACAATCCACGACACAATACACAACACAATACATAATACAATCCACGACACAATACACAACACAAAACACATTACACAACACAATCCACAAAACAATACATAATACAATCCACTACACAATACACAACACAATACACAATTCTATGCACCAGTAGTTCTTTACTACCAATCAATCAATTTTTACTTTTATTCAAAATACCCATGATGATTGCTAGTGTATCTTGAATGAATCAGTGGGTTCGTATTTGTTATAATAGCTCATAACTATTCATGGAGGTTTTGTTTTTCCCCAATAGACAATTAGAAAAGTGGATCGTTGGTGATACGAAACAAAACAGCCCCCCCCACACCCCCACACCCCCAAACCCCAACCACAAACTATTTCCTAACCACAAGTCGCGTGTCTGTGATTTGACCCACTCTGTGACGTATCTCAGAGTTGCATGTGGCCGCACTGTTGAGATGAATGTCACAGGAAATAAAACTAAATCCCCAAGAAGATGTTCTATTGGCCACCATTCCGGGTCATTCACTTCGACACAGCCACTGGGGGAGTTGTGAACTTTATTTGATCGTCTGACCCCCCCCCCCCTTTTCCTCCTCCCCCCCCCGATACACACACACTCATGACGTCATCTCAGATTTTATCAGGTCAAGGGCTGTCTGTTTGTCTGATACTTTGACGCCGGAAGTGGTGGAGTAATGATAGGTGGGAAGGTGGGGAGTTGACTGAAAGTTTTACCCTGGTGTAGACATACGTGTGGAACAGACAGACAGATAGAATGATAGACAGACTGGCAGACCGATAGACAGACAGACAGACATACAGATAGAAAGATAGATAGATAGATAGATAGATAGATAGATAGATAGATAGATAGATAGATAGATAGATAGATAGATAGATAGATAGATAGATAGATAGATAGATAGATAGATAGATAGACGTGACTAATTGTAACCTGTAAAACATTTCTTGAGGTTTGTATAAAATATCAATCGAACTGAACGCTGTAACAAATATAACTTTAACGTAACACGCATTGATAAGATAAATACAAAAATCATCTCAAAGAATAGCTTGTTACGTCAGAAAAATAAAAAAATATTGTAAATACACCCAAATTAAACTATCAGCTGAATCATTGAAAAAAAAAATTCATAGTAATTACTAGTATCCACATATAAATCACCTGGCTTGGTATTTCAATTTCAGCTCATTCATTTCCATAAGAAGTACAAAAAAATTCACTTTTAAATCCACACGTTCATTTAGACTTCACGTCATTAAAACATCTATAAAAACAACAGACACCTGGCTATTAAAGAATATCAAGTACAGAACCAGCAATTTAACGTTAGCAAACCATTTGCAGAAATGTGCCTAAACTAACCAGAACCAGCAATTTAAAGTGAACAAACCATTTGCAGCAATGTGCCTAAACTAACCAGAACCAGCAATTTAACGTTAGCAAACCTTTTGCAGCGATGTGCCTAAACTAACATTTATTTCGGAGAGTATCACAAAATATTTTGGTATTTTGTGATCTCTCCTTCCTGGTCTGAGAGACATACCATGATCCACGGGGGATGGATCATAGGGGTTCTCTAGTCAGGAAAAAAACCCATTACTTGCGAGGGTGGTGGTACTGTGGTCAATGAGGACTATCCGAGACCGCAGTATTCACAGCTGGCGGTGGTGACGGATGTGGTCGGCACACAACACCCTTCCACTCCGTCCCACTCAAGCACACCTGCGCAGCTTGCCATTTCCGGCTGAGGGTACAGGCACACTACACCCTCCCCTCTGTCCGAGTGGCAGGAAAAACCCCTTTCCTTGCCATTCTGGCCGACCGGCAGTACACACACCCTGCTGGTCTGGCTGATAGCGGGCACACTCACCCCGCCGCTCTGTAGGCATGGCAGACGTGCATCAACGCCGCCAACAATGTTGGTGTGGTAGGCACACTACACCCTACCATGCTGGCAATGGCGGCGTTAAAAAAAATAATTAGAAAAAATATAATAAAATTAAAAAAAAAAAAAACAACCTAAAAGTAACTTTTCGATGAGTACATTTACAAATGACTAACTCTCGACCTTTTCTGAAGATAAAAACCGGTTGGATAAAAGAGTGTAGTGTAACTGTTTAGGCTGGCATAACCATGACCTGCCGGGTAAGTTGTGCAAGGTGTTTGCTCACCTCGCCACTATAAAGGTTTTGTTAGTTGGGGAATACCCTGCAAAACGTTTGCGTAGAGTTATATCCCCTTAGGCTTGATCGGTAGGCAAGGTTATTTTTGTTTCGGGCAGATCCGATTTTTTTCTTGATTGTATTTTAAACTGGAATACTGTTGTATTAATTCTTTACTTTCGATTTAACGCCAAATCGCTTTTATATTATTAGATTAATTTAAAGGTTTCGTTGTTTAGTTCTTCATTTTTTCTTTACAGGATCGTGAAAACTAAAACAGGTTGTTCGCGAATCTCTCAAAATTTGAGAAACACTGACTTAGTTTAGCCACAGCACATTTTGGTTCATGTCTGCTGTCATTTGTTTGATTGAAATGATAATAGAATAACAGGTCGGCCGCTATCAAACATCACAGCGATGGAAGCCTTTGTGATATCCGACTGTAAAGGGTTAATGTAATAACCAAACAGTTTAATATGAACAAGTCATAACTCAATTAACAATGATTCATACTTTAAAGCTGAGTCGCAGGGTTCTTTAAATTCATGGATACAGGCCCACGAGCTAACGTGTATGGGGGGGGGGGCCGGGGAAATATTATTAAATTATTTATATTGAATTGTGTTGAGTGGTGACGCTGGAGACCCAACCAGGGCCGACTTTACGATAGGGTGCTACAGTGATCGGAGCTTTTGGTCGAGTTTTATATGCGGGGGGTCTAGTATATTACAGCTGGGCGATGATAGAATCTCCTAACGCTGGATTGGGGAAGTATTCTTAGATACCACTCCCTAAGGTCTATATTGGTTTGCCCTTGGGGGGGGGGGTAGACATACTGTTGTAAAGATGGCTTTGGTCTTTAAAACATTGTAACCCCATGTTCCAACATGAAATGGGAATTTGCACTACGTCAAATATAGTATAAATAAAACCGTGCATATCAGTCAATTACAGTAGGGGGGGTTCTTTTTGTTGTGGCAATAAGGAAAACTTTGCCTTAGGCACCTTAAGGGGGCCCCGTGATGTAATCATGGTGTAAGACTATAGTTACTGTTCTAGGCCTTACCTTCGATACTCGCCGTGCGCCTCAGTGATGAAACAGTTTCGCTAAGGTCTCTTTTCATTCAACACTCTAGTTATTGTATTTTTAGCTATAATGCTGTACACAACATCTCAGTAAATTCAATTCACATTGTTTTACAGCCTATTTACTAATTGCCATGTTACGTCATTCAAAACGATGGTAAACCACAGTAGTTATACACACACACACACACACACACACACACATATATATATATATATATATATATATATATATATATATAAGACAATGGATGGTTATACTGAAGTTATACATAACTTTGACTGTGTAGCTAAATACAACTGCACAGAGCACGACTTTTGATGACGTTATCTACATCTGATTTGATTTTTTTAAAATGCTTTGAAGATATGTCCTAGTAAAGTTGTTCTCCCTATATTAACATAATAAAAGGCCATGTAAACATAATAAAAGGCTAGCTTTAACCACGTCAATGTAAGCTGATACTTGTACAGAGATGGGTCGATGCTGCCTGCGAGTGACAGTTGCGATGGAAACAGTTGCTGTCCAGACAGGTGGACTGGAAATGAAACTTCTATACTGGACTCTCATTTATTTGTTATATTTCATTCTTGGAATTCTTTTCCTTGTTTACCACCAGTGAATTTGTTGCAATCAATCAAAATCTGTTGTCAGGTGTTCCGTGTCACAAGATTAGTACATTCGACCTACTTATAAAGTAACACGTAGTTGAGGAAAAATAATATAGTAGGTCAAAGTAATGACCAAATAAGTCACGTGGGTTTGATTCAAACAAGAGCCGGACAGAGATTGCTTAGCACAGGTCCTTCCAAAGAAAGATGGCGCTAACAAAGCATTAACAACTTTAAAACCATGCATCGTAGTTTTAAAACAAATTTAGCCAATTACTGGTTGCAATAGGCAGCAAGTAGGTTCTGATAGTGAACTTCAATTGTTTTTGTTTTTTTTCATTGTAAGATTCAAACGTGTAACAAACTTTTCGCAAGAGTCCTCGAAACGTTTCAAATCTAAGGGTTTCGCTATTCAATTCTTTCCACTTAGGCCTTCCCCATTCCCACCCAGGCCTTCTTTCACACATATGCCTTCTTTCCCACATAGGCCTTCTTTCCCATATATGCCTTCTTTCCCACCCATTTCTTCTTCTCCACTCAGGACTTCAGTAAGTGCTATATGGTCAGGGATAACTCTCCTTTAAAAACTTAACTATTCTATTGTCTCTGAGCCATTTTAAATCTTTTTGCCCCTTTAATATATAGAATATTTTATTATTTATTTCATACTAAGAAAAATAACATGCTACTTGGGAATAAGCGACTTTCAGGGCCAATTTGTCTAAAGGGTTAAGTGTCAAGATGAAGATTAGTCTGTCTGTCGTTAAGGGTGATGGTGGGGGAGGGGGGGGGGGTGTCTGAGTTTGGTGATACATCGGTGCCTTCAAATACGTTGTTGTTCAGCTGTAGTTGGTTCCTATACACAGCTGTTATTCAGCTGTAGTTGGTTCCTATACACAGCTGTTGTTCAGCTGTAGTTGGTTCCTATGTAAAGCAGTAGTTGGTTTTCGTGAAAATATTATTAAAAATTAAACACAAATAGGTTATAAATATCAAGAGTGGCCAAACGAAAATAAACGGATGTATTTTATAATAGTTTTTTTGTTATTATTGGTGCTTATTACCTACAATTATATATATATATTAGGGTGGCTCACTGTAAAAAAATAAAGTTGATTTTTTATCATGAGCATTTTAGTTTTCTGGTTCACTCGGATTTAAAACATGTATATACCAAATTTCCTATAAATACTGCCTCAGTGCACTTGTTATCTCGTGTTTTATGGTACACGGCAGTTGCATTAAATGAAAATGTGGCAAGGTTTAAAATACTGTTTTTTAGATACAAACAACAATTATATTACACAGTATGAATTAAACAATATAATAATGCTTGTTACATAACACATTAACCTGACCGTATTGCAGAGTAGTTCTAAGTACGGCATTCAAAAATACACTTTAAAAGTTTTTTTTAGTCTGAAGGTCTTCAAGTTGCGATCTCTTCAGCACAGTTAATTTTTTTTGCATCTGGAAAGTCTTTGCGATTCTGTTCAACAATTTGGAACAAGTACTGCTTTTCCTCCGCTGATTTGGTGAGAGTTGAGTTGAATGATGACGCCAGTGCAATTCTCCGCTCGGCACAGTCATTGACAACTTTCAAGGAAGTGATCACTGCTGTTGCCTTCTGAACGGATGGAGTTTGTTGCCAGGTGGAAGCATCAGTCATGAGAAAAACTGTGGGAAGCAGAAGAGCATTATAGAAGAGCAGCGATAACGAGGTAACAAAATCCTTTTATGTCACATCATGACGTGCTGAAGGATCATTTGTATTGCGGATGCACCTTTCTTCTTTCTGAACATCGGAAGATTTCTACATGAATTGCCTCAAGCAAGCAGCATGGCTGTTTTTCTCATCCAACTGAGACACGTTGAGAAAAGAGAACCAGAGGAATGAGTTCTGCACTAAGGTATCAGAGATGTCGGCCAATCGTTTTCAATGCAGTCTGAGAAATGAAGGGATAAACATTCTTAAAATCAATAAGAAGCTTGATGAAATCCAGATCATTAAGAGGTGCGTCTTCTAGAATGGGACACTGAATCCGAGTTTTAATGTAAACCAAGGATGCAAAGATACCAAATTCTGCAATTTATCTGTCTTCATGCTTAGTCAGCTTGAACTGACGACGGAAGAGATAAATCTTCATGATTTAGATTATTTTAGACATCCATCTTGCATGGTGATAAGATTCTGGAACACGAAAACGCACCCCAATGGGGTGGGGGGGGGGAATTCCTCCCAGGAAGATAAGATTCAGAAGTCCTTTGTAATCTTCACGTGGCAAATATCTTGAGTTGTCTTTCATTTGGAGTATATTTGAACAAAATGTGAGGACTTCTTCTTTTAATGGCTTTAGATTTTGCTCCAGTCAAACATCGTGGCATATATGCCTACTAAATTCTACCTGTCTTATTTTTGGCCAAAACGTCTTAAAGCGTTTGAATAGCGGCACATCCGGTCCAGTTGTACTACCCCCAAATGTCTTATGTTTGTAAACATACCATTGGCCAGTAAGCTCAATGACGGGAAGTACCTAGCTCAATAAACATTGGCATATCCACTGGACAGTTTACAAGCAAAGAAATAGGTCATGAAATAATTGTACCAACTAACTGCCAGACGGCTGTGGTTGTAAACATACCATTGGCCAGTAGGCTCAATTAGGGGAAGTACCTAGCTCAATGGACATTAGTATGTCCTCATGAAAAAATTCTACCGAATGTCAACCAGACGGCTGTGTTTGTAAACATACCTTTGGCTGCTTGTCTAAATCAGGGGAAGCAACTAGCTCAATAAACATTGGCATGTCAACTGGATATTACACAAGCAAAGAAATAGTTCATGAAAAAATGATGACACCAACTGACTGCCAGACGACTGTGTTTGTAAACATACCACTGGCCAGTGGGCTCAATTAGGGGAAGTTCCTAGCTCAATAAACAGGAGTTGTGTCAACTTCTATGCCAGTTAAATGAACACTTTTCGACCTAAAAGTCATAACTAAATGAATGATATTTATATAACCGCAACATTTGATCTTATAACACTTGATTTTTATAACTAAATTGAAATGATGGTGAAGCTGGATATTTATATGAAAATCAAAACATCTAGAGATTTCTAGAATTTTCCGGAACTTTCTCAAGTTTTCCACGTTTTTCTAGAAGCTTCTAGAACCTTCTAGAGATTTCATACAACATTCCATTACCTTCTAGTATTGTATAGATTTTTCTAAAACTTTCCAAAACCTTCTAGCATTTTCTGTGTGCTTTATGTATATACACACTCACATTCAAAATTCATTCAAAATGATTTTAAAAGTCAGTGTCGATGAGGCAGTACTAAATAAAGTCATATATTCATGTAATTTTTTTCTATGCTGTTTGAAGTTTATAGAAACTCAAAAAACAAAAAGCTCCAAAAAAAAAAAAATTCACAAAAAGTAATTTTGGGCCGCCCTAATATATATATATATATATATATATATATATATATATATATATATATATATATATATATATATTGTAACAGATATTTCCTTGTGAGAGGCACTATTACTGGTGGCGTCTGTGACGTATCTAGGGAGCGACCGATATGCCTTTTTACCGATAGTCCGATACCGATATTTTCCCCCAGCATTTTTACCGATAGCGATACCGATATTTTCTTTTTAGGGGCTGTCCATTATTTATGTCAACAAATTTTGGGCGATTTTTACCTCCCCCCTGTCAACAACTTGTCAAACTTCCCGAGACCCCCTATAAAATTACGTAAACATTTGATTACCCCCCCCTAAAAAAGGTGGCTTCCAAAATGTTTATGTGGCAAAATTAGTAGGAATATAGTTAGTTTAATTAAAATACTAAATGTTAAGCGAGTGTGTAACACAAAACTACAAACGCTGCTTAATTTTCCTATTTATTAAGTAATTATATTAAATTTAAAAAAGTAACATTGTTGACGTCAACTTTTCTTGACCTCCCCCCCCTCCCCCCTATTTTGTTGACGTAATTAATGGACAGCCCCTTAAGCAACAACAATGCCAAACACGTATTATTATCGTGCTATACTGACGTATTTCTAAGCCAAGTTCACATATTTTGTAACACCCCCCCCCCCAGATACCGATATTTTTTTTTAATCAACAACAATGCCAAACACGTGTCTCTCTCATGCTACAGCTAATGACGTATGTCAACCCATGCTTACCCCTTTCCTGTCATATTTCGCCCACACGTAAGTCTTGTTTCCCCCCCCCCCAACTTCCCATCCCAACAAAAAATACACACAGATGTTCACTAATTGTATCATTCAAGGTCATACATTAGAATTAAGAAATGCCAATCCTATTGTTTCAAGGTCATATCTCTGAGGAAGACGTGACAATTTCTGTGTACGGGTTTTTTTTTTTCTTTTTTTATATCTTGTCTGATCTGGTTATAGAATTGGGTTATTTACTGATTTTTTTTTTCTGCAACTCTGTTGTGAAAAAAAAACAATGTATCGGCAGCCAAAAAAACGGCCGGTCCGACAGTTAACCCATAGTGCCAATATCGGTTCGACTATCGGTCGCTCCCTACAACAATCGGCCGATTCGATATTAACCGATTGTGCCAATATCGGTCCGATACCGATAGCGATCCGATTATCGGTCGCTCCCTAGACGTATCAATATATTCTCAATGACAACATACGAGGTAAGAGTCAAAACAATCAATAAATCAAATATGTTTGTTTTGAGATTTGATTGATGTTATACATAACTGAATACTTAATCTAAATAAAGACTGACTTTCTCTATAACTAATCTTTCTATAAAAATTATCTCTCTACTCTAGTAAACTTCTCAATCTAACTTCAACTTATCTCTATACCTTGCTCTATACTATGACTGATCTCTACACTAATAATGATGACGATACACATGTATCTACGTCATCCTAATTCTTTCATCTCATTGGAAGACCAGTCAGAACACTATACGTTTTAACAAGGAATATTATATTCTTGCAATGAAGAAAATACCAAAATAATAAATGCGCACCAATATGTGCATTCCATATATATATATATATATATACATATATATTCAACAGTAATGATAAGCTTAGCTTTGTAGTTATTTTATTTGAAGCTGTGCTGTTGAACACAATGTCTCAATAAATTCAATCCAATCTATTAGTTTTTACAGTTGTATAACTGATTGCACAGTTGCATCATTCAAAACACACACACACACATACAGAGGCGCAACTAGACCGAACTTTCGGTGGGGGGGGGGCAAAAAAAATCACTTGTATTAAAAAATCACATTATTTATATATTTGTATTTTATTTTAAACTAATGTTGGTCTAATCTTTTAATTTTTGTTTATTTCGGGGGGGGGGGGGGGGGGGGGGGGCACACATACCCACACATAATTAAATTATTAAAGCAAAGAAAAATAAACAGTCAGCCTCCGTATCGAGACTTTCTATTTCAATAAATAGAAGTAGAATTCTTGAAGCTATATACTTGTATATCATTAAATAGAAGTAGAATTCTTGAAGCTATATACTTGTATATCATTAAATAGAAGTAAAATTCTTGAAGCTATATATGTGTATATCATTACATAGAAGTAGAATTCTTGAAGCTATATACTTGTATATCATTAAATAGAAGTAGAATTCTTGAAGCTATATACTTGTATATCATTAAATAGAAGTAGAATTCTTGAAGCTATATATTTGTATATCATTACATAGAAGTAGAATTCTTGAAGCTATATACTTGTATATCATTAAATAAAGTACAATACTTGAAGCTATATACTTGTATATCATTACATAGAAGTAGAATTCTTGAAGCTATATACTTGTATATCATTACATAGAAGTAGAATTCTTGAAGCTATATACTTGTATATCATTAAATAGAAGTACAATTCTTGAAGCTATATACTTGTATATCATTAAATAGAAGTACAATTCTTGAAGCTATATACTTGTATATCATTAAATAAACTACAATACGTGAAGCTATATACTTGTATATCATTAAATAAAGTACAATACTTGAAGCTATATACTTGTATATCATTAAATAGAAGTAGAATTCTTGAAGCTATATACTTGTATATCATCAAATAGAAGTACAATTCTTGTAGCTATATAACTGTATACCATTTTGAAAAAAATGTACATTTCTCTCAATTTGACATACAAGTTTGTATTTTAGTTTCTTTTTTATTTTAACACGTAAATGACATTTTTTTAATTACATTTTTTACTTTACTTAAGTGATTCCATGATAGACTCGTAATTGTTGGTTTTTGTACTACTTATATGCTTCAAACAGTGGAATTACTGGAATACATTTAACTTTATGTCCATCTAAAAGCTTTATAAAATAGGAGCTTATATATATATATATATATATATATATATATATATATATATTATTTCAACAAAGTTTAATATAGTTTACTAAATTAATAGTATTTTTTCAAAGAGATTGTAGTACCATAAAGGCCTACCACCACAGAATTTTGTTTGGTACCACAAAAGCCTACCACCACAGAATTTAGTTTGGTACCACAAAAGCCTACCACCACAGAATTTAGTTTGGTACCACAAAGGCTTACCACCACAGAATTTAGTTTGGTACCACAAAAGCCTACCACCACAGAATTTAGTTTGGTACCACAAAGGCCTACCACCACAGAATTTAGTTTGGTACCACAAAGGCCTACCACCACAGAATTTAGTTTGGTACCACAAAGGTCTACCAACACAGTATTTAGTTTGGTACCACAAAGGCCTACCACCACAGAATTTAGTTTAGTACCACAAAAGCCTACCACCACAGAATTTAGTTTGGTACAACAAAAGCCTACCACCACAGAATTTAGTTTGGTACCACAAATGCCTACCACCAGACGACAAAGTGTTTTATTTTTTATCGAACGATATGGACACGGTGTTAAGAAACGAGTCAATTTGATTTCCATCTTCCTATGTTGACGGCGTTATGAGAATGTCATCCTTCAGCTGTCACCTCTTTTCGATGTGTCTAGTGCCTACACTCACACGTGTGTCCCTCACACGCACACATACAAACTTGTATGTCACACAAGCATGTGTCTCATACAAACATGTGTGTCACACAAAAACACACAAATATATGTCTCAAAACACACACACACACACACACATATATATATATATATATATATATATATATATATATATATATATATATATGTTTTACACACATAACACATACATAAATTTATTCCTCAAAACACATACACAACACACACACAAATTTATCTCTCTTACAACACACACAAATCACACACAAATATATGTCTCTCACACACAACTCACACACACACACAAATATACGTTTCACACATACATACTATTAAGCCACACATTTCTTTCACATGTAATGACAAGGGGGTGGGGGGGTGTCGGCGTACCACTTCAGTCTCTGAGAAACATTTTGAAATAGGTATTGAGCTGATGAAACTAATTACTACTGCCACATAATTGCGTTCAGCAAAGATATTAAGCTCGAATTGCACCAAAAAATCAAAAATGGATATTAAACATTGTTTGGTCCTACGTCTAATCGGTTTGATCATATGTCTAGTCTGTTTGTTCATTCGTTTATTCCGTATGGCCATAATTTAGTATGTATGGTCATACGTCTAGTCTGTATGGTCATTCTAGTCTGTATTGTCATAGTCTAGTCTGTATGGTAATATGTCTAGTCTGTTTAGTCATACATCTAGTTTGTATGGTCATACGTCTAATCTGTGTGGTCATACATCTAGTCTGCATGGCCATACGTCTAGTCTGCATGGTCATACGTCTAGCCTGCATGGTCATACTCTAGTCTGTAAGGTCATACGTCTAGTCTGTATGGTCATACGT
This sequence comes from Bulinus truncatus, assembly GCA_021962125.1. NCBI lineage: Eukaryota > Metazoa > Mollusca > Gastropoda > Planorbidae > Bulinus > Bulinus truncatus. The sequence continues at coordinate 732,780 of JAGDYQ010000186.1, forward strand.
CTAGTCTGTTTGATCATACGTCTAGTCTGTTTGGTCATACGTCTAGTCTGTATGGTCATACGTCTAGTTTGTATGGTCATACGTCTAGTCTGTTTGGTCATACGTCTAGTCTGTTTGGTCATACGTCTAGTCTGTTTGGTCATATGTTTAGTCTGTTGGGTCATACGTCTGTTTGTACAGACATACGTCTAGTCATATAGTAATATGTCTAGTCTGTTTGGTCATACGTCTAGTATGGTTGGTCATACTTCTAATCTGTGTGGTCATACATCTAGTCTGCATGGTCATAGTCTAGTCTGCATGGTCATACGTCTAGTCTGCATGGTCATACGTCTAGTCTGCATGGTCATACTCTAATCTGTAAGGTCATACGTCTAGTCTGTTTGGTCATACGTCTAGTGTGTTTGGTCATACGTCTAGTCTGTTTGGTCATACGTTTAGTCTGTTGGGTCCTACGTCTGTTTGTACAGACATACGTCTGGTGTAATGGTCATATGTCTAGTCTGTTTGGTCATACGTCTAGTATGGTTGGTCATACGTCAGTTTGTATGGACATACGTCAAATTCTATGGTCATACGTCTAGTCTGTAAGGTCATACGTTTAATATGTTTGGTATACTTTACACAAAAATTATACAAGATACTTTTTTTCCGCTACCATTTCCCTCTCTTATGGTCCTTGTTCCCTCTCTTGTAGTCCTTGTTCCCTCTCTTATGGTCCTTGTTCCCTCTCTTGCGGTCCTTGTTCCCTCTTTTATGGTCCTTGTTCCCACTCTTATGGTCCTTGTTCCCTCTCTTGTAGTCCTTGTTCCCTCTCTTGTGGTCCTTGTTCCCTCTCTTGTGGTCCTTGTTCCCTCTCTTGTGGTCCTTGTTCCCTCTCTTGTGGTCCTTGTTCCCTCTCTTATGGTCCTTGTTCCCTCTCTTGTGGTCCTTGTTCCCTCACTTATAGTCCTTGTTCCCTCTCCTGCGGCCTTTGTTTCACCTTCACCTTGTCGTCAATAAATTTTTTTTTAATTTATTTTTTAATTTTACTTTTATTATTTTCATAGTAGTGTTGTGACTTTCAAATGAAGAATAATATATTTTTTACCTGGTTATTTGGTAATTCATTTGAAAAATGTCGGAAAACTTTATTTTTTTCTTTTCCATTTAATAGTCATATGACCGTAATTATATAACTTATAGGTTCTCAAATCATTGACCATGAACACGTTTTACGATCTTCTCTCTCTCTCTCCCCCCCCCTTCCTTTTCAGAAGATGAAAATGTGCTCAAATGTACACACAATTTGAGACCCCCCCCTCCTCTACCCCCCCACCCCACACCCCTCCCCTGATGAAATTAATATATGTCCGAGGTAATTTCGGCATCAATTCTTGGCTACTTTCTGTCAGTTCAGTAATGTTAAGAAATGACGCATTCTATTTTAAAAAAAAAAAATAATAATAAAAAAATCTTCCCGCCCAGGGAACAATGGACATTTTAATTAGCATTCTTCCAGCAGACGTCACGACATATCGTGGCGATGAAATAAAAAGAAATGAGATAAAAGGAGGGTTTTCGTTTTGTTTAAGTTATATTATATTATTCATTCAGGAATCAACTTGATTCCTTTATTAATACACCAGACGAAATCTTTAATAAAATGTATGACACAAACTGTCTGTAAACAATGACATACAAGAATTCGGCAGACGTATAGGCCTAATTTTTTTTTTAAATAATACATTTGATTTTTTTTAACTTTTTTATTTTTATTTTATTTTATTTTTTATTTTTTTTTTAAACTTGATTCTTTTAAATATTTTTAAAAAAAAATTGAAAACGTAAACCAAGTAGGGTGAAAACATTAAAAAATAAAAATAACGTGACAGAGGTGAAGGTCGTAGACGCGGTGTGAATGTTTGTTAAAGTTTAAAGTTACGAATCTGAGGCAGACGTTGAAAAATAAAAGGAGACCTTAATGGAAATCGTGCTTTACATTGAGATGGACCCCCGCTGAAGACTGTCTGCGAACTAATTGGTCAATTCAGATAGGACAGTTGAATCTGTTTGTCTGTCTGTATATTCACTGGGTCATAAATTAAAATTAATATATTAAATCAAACAATGGACGTCCTGAGGTCAATTGTTTTCTAAATTGTCGAAAAGGTCGACAAAGATGACCGGTCAAACGGGGCGATCATTAAATGAAATCCAGCATACAAGGGGCATTACTCCGCGCATTGTAAATATATAGGTTTGTGCCAAGGATTAAATGTGCATCAATTTGAAAGGTCTACTGCAGGGTCAGGGGTCAAAGGGCTGAATATATAATTCTTAATAAATAATTGGGCTGTAAGATCCATTTATGAAACATGTGTATCCGTTGTTTTGGTATAAAACATTGTGTCATTGATACGAGTATTTGACTGTAAATTTAATTTGAATATTTTATTGAAATATTATTTTGTTCAACCAGGTAAGTTGTTTTTTTTTTAACTGGGTTTCCAAAACAAAGCAAATTTAATTAAAACACAGACAAGATGTATTGTTTATCTTAATGGAAATAGTAGGCCTACATATTATAATTATCAAAGTTTAAAAAAAGAAAGTTGTCATTATGTATTCATTTATTTTTGTTATAATTTTGCTGTAATTATGAATTTTGTTAAAGTAGTCCTTTCACTGACATACATAATTAAAGGTTTTTATTAAATTATGTTAAGTATTAATAATTAAATGTTTTTTGTCTCTTACACAAACAGAGAAACACAGACACGGGGACATACACAGACACACATAGACACAAACAGACACAGAGACACACACAGACACACAGAGACACACACACAGACACAGGGACATACACAGACACACAGAGACACAAAAAGACACAGGGACACACAGACACACAGAGACACAAACACAGGGACATACACATACACACATAGACACAAACAGACACAGGGACATACACAGACACAAAGAGACACAAACAGACACATACAAAACGATACGGACACAGGAACACAACCAGGCACAGATACACACCAAAGAAGACGTGCAAAGCAGAGAACCACAGAGACACACACACAGAGAGAGACACAAAATGACACACACGAAATGACACAGACACAGAGTCGCACACAGGCTTACAGAAAACGATACGAACACAGAGGTACAGAAACTTATACACACCCTTAACAACACACTAAATAGCACAGAAATGAGATAGACAAACACAAAATGACAGACACACACACAGACAGACCCATATAGAAACACAGACTAAAACAGACACAGAATTGACATACAAACACATACAAATGTACTTCCAATAGCTAACTGCGTTTGATCTATGCTTCATTGATAAATTTATATATATATATATATATATATATATATATATATATATGTGTGTGTGTGTGTGTGTGTGTGTGTAATCAAGGTTTCCTAGTTACCACTAAAATTTTACCACAGTTTACGTTCAAAGCAAACCCCTAGCAACAACTTCTGATTGATTGCTTGTCAATAGTTCAAATTAATTTACTTCTGTTACTATCAACGATGGAGTCAGGAAGAATCACGTTGAACACATTTCAACGTCCTCTTGTGAATGTTTTTGTTTCCCCGCCAAGCTGTTAGCCCCTCCTCCCCCACCCTCATCTAGGTTGTTTTTTTGATGACTTAATGCTGTACACGAGGTAAGGTCGGGAAGGTAATAAAATGGGAACGGGGGGGGGGGGGGGTGAGAGCACAGAAAAAAAAACCTAAGGCTAGTATGATGTTGATGATGCATCTGCTCTTCAAACATGGTGCAGCACTAGCGGGGGTCATCTTGGGCCCCTAGGACTATAACATAAGAAGGCTAAAGACGGCGCCTCGCTAAGGAGTAATTTTCTCTCGGCTACACAAGTACGCTAAAACGTATCACAAAATGTACATGGAATTTTTCTTTGTTAGACTTTTTGGGAAACCTGAAGATAGGGAGTCCTAGGCACTGTGCCTACTATATCTACTGTGCCTACTGTATTTACTGAGCCTACTGTATCTGCTGTGCCTACTGTATCTACTGTGCCTACTGTATCTATAGGATAAGGTGGACATACTGCACCGCCAAAGCAGGGATTCTATTTATAAACATCCCATTCCTTCTATATCACACCAATGATATCCGCATTCCGGTAATTTATACAGCAAACCAAAATACTTGCTAGTGTGCCATACACCGTAGTTAATTTAACAAAAAAATTAGTAATGAAATAGTAGACGAAAATAAAAACTAGTTTCAATGGATACCCAGAAACTTAAAGTTTACCCGTGTGCCGACTGCGGCAGTATATTAATAAAATATGTTCTAAATAGTTCTAATAAAATATGTATAGCTCTACAAAATATCAATTTCATTTTTCACAGATGTTTTTGACGACCTGGAAGACATCAACGCCTCTCAACTTTTGTTCCGTATCTCCAACATGACCATCAGTTTCGTCGAGTCTCAGAGAGATAAGGTCATGCCGCTTAAGGCCACGGTCATACTGCTGGCCGCCTACGGCATCCTCTGCGTTATCGCCATCTTCGGAAACGTCCTGGTGTGCTACGTCATCTTCAAGAACAAGCGCCTTCACACGGCCACCAACTTCTTCATCGCCAACCTGGCCGTCAGCGACCTCCTGGTCACTTTCGTCAACGTGCCTTTCAACATTGCCAGGAGCATGCTGGAGGACTGGCCTTTCGGTGACGTCCCTTGCTACATGTTCAACTACTCCCTCATTCTGACATGCTACGTCTCAACGTACACTTTGACCTCCATCGCCTTAGACAGACACCGAGTGGTTCTCAAACCGCTGTCGAGACGCATGACCCGAAGGTGTGCTGTGAGTGTTCTTTTCATGATCTGGATTACCGCCATTTGCCTGTCGCTGCCTTACGGGATGTACATGAGAGTGAGAAAAGTGAAGTTTCTTATTACCAAAGAGTTCCACAGGTGTCGCTTCGAGGAGCCGCTGTCGATGGCCGGGTTTGAAAAGGTTCTCACCGTCTCCACATTCATTCTCCAGTACTGTCTACCTTTCACCCTCATCGCCATCGCTTATGGGCGGATCGTTAAGAGCCTGTGGGCCAGAACCCACGTTGGGGCCGTCACGGCCAACCAGCAGCTTTCACAGGCCAGGGCCAAGAGGAAGAGCATCAAACTCCTCATCGCTGTTGTGGTGGTGTTCGCCATATGCTGGCTGCCGCTGAACATGTACCACCTGTTGACGGACCTCCACCCGCAGCCTGAGACGTTTCAGTACAACACCATGGCTTTCTTCACCTGCCACTGGATAGCCATCAGCAGCACCTGCTACAACCCGTTCGTCTACTGTTGGCTGAACGAGCACTTCAGGGAAGGGGTCAAGTCCAGATTCAGCTGCTTCTACTTCTTCTGCGCCAAGCTGAGCTACCTGAGATCCGGGAGCGGTCTTCAGAAGGGTCAGACAAAGTCTGAGGCAAAGCTCATCCCGAGCAGCGCGACCCCGTCCAGCTGCAACCACCACAGCATCAGGCGCGACGCGACAACGTCTGGGACTGAGATGAGGGATCAGCTGGACTTGAACACCATATTGAGACTGAGGCCCCAGGACGTGAACATGACCTTGTGGCCCATTGACAGTGTGGAACCGGTTGACCTGGTTGATGCAGATGTCCGGCCGTTGGACCACACCGAGGAAGCTGCCCAGCGGTTGATATTAAATGTGGACTGTAAAGATGGGGGTAGCGCTACGTACAGAAATGGAAATAAGCATGCTTAGTAAGATTATAACTGATCAGATACTTGACTTGTGTTTACTGACCAGATGCTTGACTTGTGTTTACTGACCAGATACTTGGATTACTGACCAGGTACTTGTGTTACTGACCAGATACTTGTGTTACTGACCAGATACTTGTGTTTACTGACCACATACTTGGGTTTCTGACCAGGTACTTGTGTTACTGACCAGATACTTGTGTTACTGACCAGACACTTGTGTTTACTGCTCAGATACTTGTGTTTACTGACCAGATACTTGGGTTACTGACCAGGTACTTGTGTTACTGACCAGATACTTGTGTTTACCGACCAGATACTTGTGTTTACTGACCAGATACTTGGGTTACTGACCAGGTACTTGTGTTACTGACCAGATACTTGTGTTACTGACCAGACACTTGTGTTTACTGACCAGATGCTTGACTTGTGTTTCTGACCAGATACTTGAATTGTGTGTGAGTCTGTGTCTACCTCGCTTTATTTCATCTTCTTGGACACAATGTCGTTTTTTTTTTCTTGATTTCTATCTGAGATATTTTATGTCACATAAACTTCTGGGCTAAACATATGACTAGGTACAGAAGTCCGTCCTAATAGATAGGAAAATCAGGCAATCAGGGGGCCTCCTCCACCAGTGAATTTATATCTGTAATCAGGTGTTAATCTGGCTTCAAGAAGTATGTATACCTATGGTCCTTTAAAATCTTGTAAGTTCACTGCCTACGGCCGCCAGAGACATAAAAACGTCTCTAATTAGGCTTACATAAATTTTGTTTCCAAAAATATTAATGTTTCGTGTTTTTATGATCATAATTTTACTCCGTTATTTGTAAGTTGACATCCAGAGGTCATTTGCAATTTGTTTTATAAATCAAACAGTAACTGAAGTAACTGTGTTCCTAACCCCCGGTGTATCGTCTTACACTGTTATGGATTTTGATGTAACATCTTGTACAGAACAGTTCATTTTGTTTTATTTAATGTTACAATTTACTTACAGGCTTCTGTTCACATGATGGCTCATTAGTTTTTAATTTGAATCTGTATCTATAAATAGAAGCACGGTTGTATGCATCAACATTGAACAACCTGAGCGTAATTCCCTTTTAGGTATATATGAGACACCTCCACCCCCCAACACCCACACTAAGTCTCGAAAGGGTCTTGAAATGAAGCCTTCTATATCTAGCAGATGGACTTTACCCAGTCTAATAGCCGTGTGTGAGGGAGTGTTAATAAAATTGTTACTTGTTGTTTATAATATACTGTTTGTATTATAGAAAAATAATAATCTTCATATTTTATTCTGTAAATTAAATGTTTTACATTAATTTATACATATACCATTTATATATGATATTGATTTGGCATAAAATATGAAGTAAAAAACATCATAGATCTAATTTCAAATTGAAAATAAAATTTAACACCAAACAAACAAAAATTAATATACAATTGGACATATACAAGAATATTAGCCATTTTGTCTATATGTTTGTTTGTAGGGTTCGAAGTCGCGTAACGTTACGCGTAAGTTACCGTAAATTACGCGTAATTTACGGTAACGTAATTTTGGAAAATTACGCGTAAATTACGGTAATTTAAAAAATGCATATTTGACGGCCATTTTTAATTGTTTCTGTCATAATTTGTTGTGTGAACAGCGGCGATTAAATAATTTCAGTGATTAGGAGTACCATCTACATCCGGCCATGAAACGTACAGAAAACATTTTACTGTGTATAGTGCTTCCGTCGATCGCGTCGGCCGTATTACGCTGCGTATTGCACCCACGTCGTCTGTATTTCGCTGCGGATTGCACTAGCGTCGATCACGTGTGCCGTCTTTTGCTGAGTTCGGCAACCGCGGCGGCCTATTTCGCGCCGCATTGCACCCGTCATGCGTCGATCGTATTAGACGGTATTACTCAGCCAAAGATGGCCGCCGCTGATGCAGTCAGTACACGACAAAATACGTGGACGACGGGGCAAATTAGTATGACCGGTAAATTAGTAGTAAAAACATTTGAAAACATTTTTAAAAATACACCAGCTTGCAATCAGTGAGCGTGAGCAACAAAAGGAACATACATTTTCAAGTAATTGGGCATTAATGACACGCGTAATTTTGGCGTAAATTACGCGCGCCAATCTTACGCGTAATTTTCGAACCCTAACCAGCGTCGATCGCGTGTGCCGTCTTTTGCTGAGTTCGGCACCCGAGGCGGCCGTATTTCGAGGCGCATTGCACCCGCCCCGCGTTGACCGTATTAGACGGTATTACTCAACCGAAGATGGCAGCTGCTGATGCAGTCAATACACGACGAAATACGTGGCCGATGCGGACGACGGGCAAATTAGTATGACCGGTTAATTACAAGTTAAAACCTTTGAAAACATTATTAAAAATACACCTACTAGCAACCAGTGAGCGTGAGCAACAAAAGGAATATAAATTTTCAAGTAATTGGGAATTAATGGTACGCGTAATTTAGGCGTAACTTACGTGCGCCAATCTTACGCGTAATTTTCGAACCCTATTTGTTTGTCGATAAATCCGAGCCTTTGGAAATTTCGCCAGATGTTTTCTAAGAGTTGTAACAATGTCCGAAATATATATATTTCATACATACCTGTATTTTTTTTTATATTTTATACAGACCTGTATTTTTTTTTATTTGGTATGAATTAACATAGATATATAGATTATATTCGTTTTTTAAAACATTGTATGAAATAACTACTGTTTACACTGAATGGTTTTATTTTGCAATCAAAATTGTTGCCATCACTTTGAAGCTTTAGTGACGTCATTTCTTTAACAAATAAATAATTCGTACCATTTCTTTCCCCTTCAGATTGTATGATGGGGTTGGGGGGGGGCATTTTTAGTGAAGTGGGTAGAGGCAGAAACGTCTTCATATGTGTGTGTGTGTGTGTGTTTAGAAAGCTAGGCACAAATCGCCCGCACTGGCCAACGTAAATAATCGCTATAATTTTAGAGTGATATATAGGCAGCGCCAGCCATAAGCTGTTTAGTTATATAGGCAAGGACAGAAATGCTGCCCTCATTAGTTTCATTGTTCAAAGCAAAAACTCTGGAATTCGTTTGTCTATTTTGAAGTAAATCCAAATTACGAAAATATAAATATGATATATATTTATTCATAACAAATTTGTAAATTTTGGCAGCTTTATAAAACATAACATACGTAGTTGATTTTTTTAAAAGTTTTTTTTGTTAAAAAAATGTAATAAAAACTAAAATAAAATTTCAATGTTTATTTTTATTAAACATTTAAATTATTGAAGAGATTTCAAGAAAAATTTCCTTTCTAGCTTTTGCAGATGCAAACTCTTCAATTACTTCGGTCAGATTCAAATCTTCTGCATTTTTTTTCGCTATCAAATTAATCATACGATCCTGAGATATGGTATAAAGAAGATATGTTTTTATGAGTTTGAGCTTCGAAAAGCTTCACTCTGCACTCGCCACTGTTATCCTGAGAGTAAGCAAATTTCGCAATGCCACATACGCATTCGGAAAAAGAGCAACCACGCCCATTACACAAATAGTATAATATAACTCTAGGACTCTACGGCATGATTTTTCTGTAATTCATCTTGATAAATCAGATACTTCATCGCACAGTCATGTTTTATTAATGTATGCTGAATTTTTCGCTTTCAGATGTAAAGCTAATTGAAAGTCCATGCAATCTTTGGAAAACCTCTCTTTTATCACATTTCTCCAGCTTTTGAAAACCATACAAAAATCCAGATAACTCACTATGATATGTTAGCTGCATAAATCATCCTTAGATGATTGAATCGCTAAATATATTGATCTCAAATAAAGTAGCATACCAAATCACTAAGGAACAAAAAAAACCTGAAATCGAGCATTTGTTGTGCAGTTTTCCTATCTCCTGCAAGGGGCTGGATTTCATGCGGTCCAGAAAGTGAAACGTCTTCTGCAATTGAAACGAGTGCATCGTAAATTTCAACCGTTTGGTATCGAATCAGAGCATTAACTTTTTGACAGTTAAACCTGATGTCTCTTTGTTTAGAACATATTCTAACAATACATTCCAGGAATGTGTTGATGCAGAAAAAGTGTATATATTTCGAATTACCTCAAAAAACCGTACTTCTTCCAAACAAGAGTTTATGGCATCATTCACCACCAAATCCAACAAAAGCAGGTTGTATGGGACATAAAAGGCTCTTCGATGTAGATCTATAGCTCTTGCTTAGACACCACTATGTATTCCCAGCATGTTCGCTCCGTTATCGTAGTCGTGTCTTCTCATATCATTTAAACAAATGTCTGAATCTGACAGTAAAGTTTCCACCATACTTAAGCCTGTAGATTTTTCAAGTTCAACGAATCCAATGAAATGTTCATTAACAAAATATTCTAAACTTGTGTCATTTGTCGCTTCATTTGTTGAAACAAAATTTAATAAATATTGTCGGCTGCTCTTTATGACTGGCGTCTGGTGTGCAGTCAAAAATTATAGCGTAGTATTTTTTCATTTCTCATATCACTTATCCCTTTCAGTTTGAACTTCTAAATAAGAAGTTTCTTATTGAAAAATTTAATAATCTCATTCTCGACCTATTAGTTGCCTCCATTCTGAGTAATTTTGGGCATAGGTTACACTTTTTTTATTCTTCACTTTCTGAAATTCATTTATTTTACTTTTATTTTTAAATGTTTATGTTTTCCATAATTTTTTTTTGCTGTAATTTGCCGCTTTTTGAAAAAAATGACAGAAACATCAAATACAAATAAATAAATTTATATTATTAAAACAAAAAAAAAAGAAAGCGACATTTCTAATTACCAAAAAAAAAATTCATTAAATAGCAAAATAGACATTAACAGTGTTTTCTTCTTCTTTTTTCTAAAAAAAAGGTACCGGAACTCCTATCTGAAAAAAATCTCAATAAGAACTAAAAACCAAAAATTCCAGGCAATAAATTACTAATATACAAAAGACTACGGAAAAAAAGTGCAGGAACGCCGTTCCGGTGCGTTCCGCCAGACAAAAAGCACTGAACATTACAGAAGGAGTATATTAAAAATATGAGAACAGAAAATTTGGCTAATGGAAGTTTTTCAATGTGTAATCTAGATTTCATTTATATTTAGACCTTTTAAAGCGATGGCATTTATAACTTTTACTGCAAGTTTTTTTTTTATTTCTTTAAAAAGAATATTTTAAATGCGTGGTATATTCGGCAATTTAAATAGTCAATTAAAGCAATCTTTTGAGATCTACTGTGTAGAGGCTAGTCAATTAAAGCAATCTTTTGAGATCTACTGTATAGAGGCAATTCACAAGTAGCGATCCACGGGGAAATCACATGCCGCTCGCGAATCTGTTGATGGCTTCTTTACAAGATAAATTAGTTGTACAGATCAACTTATTGGATTTTCGTTTCAAGATAGACCGGAGTAATCGGACATTTTGTCTCAGACTAGCGACCAGTAGTATCACAGATACTACTTGCACTAGCAAATGGTAGTGCCAGAAACATGACGTACATTAAGTAACGGAGGCTTAGAAAGAAAGCCAAAGGTTGTGAATATAAATAATACATAGTGCACATCTTCAATTTAAGTTTAATTTGGTCGAAAGCCGCCATAAATGAGTATCTGAGCCATTGTTTAAGAGTTTACGCTATTAAAAATAACATAAACGGCGGAATTTTTTAAAGTCATCTTTACATGACTTTTTAAATAGCGATGTTCGTTCTGTAAATTTATTCTGTAGTGTAAGCAAACAAGTTGTAGCTCCAACAAGCAACTACTAAATATATTAAACAATCTTTGCTGATTTTTTTTTAAATGTACTAATTAGTGACACTTCTTTAAAATGTGTATGCTCTAAATTTATTGTATGCGATAAAATGTTGTCTAAGGAAGTTGTAAAAACATCTATAGACACATTCATATGTGTGATTGTGTATGTTTGAATCTATATAACTTAATAACTGAAAATACATGCAACACTTTTTTTGTAGGAGGTATCCTTTAGAAAGACGATAGACTTTATGTTAGCCGATTCTCAAAATACTTCTTTGAAACTCAAAGAAATTTAACAATGAGTTGTTTTTCTCTTTTGTTAACAGTAAAACAATTGGCCATACAAAAAGTCATTGGTACATTTTAGATGCAACATTATAAATCACATTTTTTTTACTCATTTTATGGCTAGTTCTAGTCAGTAATATTGATAACATTAAGAAATACATTGAAAGCCTTGTGCCATAAAACAACTGTCGAACATGGCCACTGGTACTCAACACTGACCTTCTGTTCAAACTAATTTCCTTTCACAGCTATTAAATGCTGTGGTCACAAATCATGCAATGATGTATCAGTACAGACAGTAAATCAATACTGTACTCCCATATGATCAAACGAGGCTAGAACGAAACAGTGCAATTTAGTTTTTAAGCAAAGTCCCTGCCTAAATTTAGGCAATGAGATAATTAAGAAGCCTATTGAAAGGTTATTTATATTCGTAAAAAGATTATTAAACTATTTAACTACAGTACATATTTGCTATTATTTTACTTTTTTAAACGAGATACTATACTAATCCTATGGCAGTTCTATTAAACTTCAGGCTAGAGTTAACACTGCAGGCTAGAGTTAACACTGCAGGCCATAGTTAACACAATAATTTGCATCATCTCAATCTATTTACTATACAATTATTACATGCACACAACGCCGAAGCTATCTACTGTACCTACTTTAACATGACTACCAGTACTTAGTGACTGTTTCTATTAAAACGCATACAATGCCCTAGCTATCTACTGTACCTACTTTAACATGACTACCAGTACTTAGTGACTGTTTCTATTAAAACGCATACAATGCCCTAGCTAGCTACTGTACCTACTTTAACATGACTACCAGTACTTAGTGACTGTTTCTATTAAAACGCATACAATGCCCTAGCTAGCTACTGTACCTACTTTAACATGACTACCAGTACTTAGTGACTGTTTCTATTAAAACGCATACAATGCCCTAGCTAGCTACTGTACCTACTTTAACATGACTACCAGTACTTAGTGACTGTTTCTATTAAAACGCATACAATGCCCTAGCTAGCTACTGTACCTACTTTAACATGACTACCAGTACTTAGTGACTGTTTCTATTAAAACGCATACAATGCCCTAGCTAGCTACTGTACCTACTTTAATATGACTACCAGTACATAGTGACTGTTTCTATTAAAACGCATACAGTGCCCGAGCTAGCTATTGTCCTGCCCTGTGCGAGCAAATGGTTTTATTTCGTTCTCTCTCCTCCTGATTTGAAAACTTCAAAAGAGATTAACATAATTCAGCGCCTCCTCTTAGATCGGCGCCCTGTTCGGCCTTACACTCCCCACATTACTGTGTATACACCCCCCACACACACATTACTGTGTATACATTCCCCACATAACTGTGTATAATGTATACTGAACTATCTCTTTGAATACATTCCCCACATTACTGTGTATGTATACTGAACTATCTCTTTGAATACATTCCCCACATTACTCATTACTGTGTATGTATACTGAACTATCTCTTTGAATACATTCTGCCTAGTTTATAGTGTCCGACTTCAAGTATGTATTAGAAATGGGAAAACACAACATAGATACTGCCGTGCGCTTTTTTTTGTTAGTTTCTTAAGTGTCTAGTTGTTTGACATAAAATAACATAGGTGTGGGTGGCTGTCTTTCATCGGGGGGGGGGGGGGGGAGATATTTTGGTGTAGATTGTCTGGGGCTAGAGATTAAATGGCGACAGTTTTGGTGCAGTAAAAAAATGAATGACGGAACATACTACACTGTTGTTTTTATTATTATTATTATTATTATTCCTTTTTTTTTTTGTAATTTCTACAGCTGTTTTAATAACAATTTTTTTTTCTTTTTGATATAATTATTGTATTTAAGGGTGGGGAAAGGGATCCGAAAACAATGGAAATAGAAAACAGGATTTTATTTTCTCTTATTTATGACGACGATGTTCCTGCTTCCAGTGGACTCATGAAATTAAAAAAAAAAATGCAACCAACAAAAATTTCAATTATTTAAATTTATCTAGTTAAAGATTGTCTTTCAACTTGGTCAACTTAATTCAATGTTATATTACATTGTAAATGTATTATTATCAGTCAACTGTTTTGTTACATTTGTCACATAACTTCATTATAATATGTGTTTTCCTTTAAGATTGTATATACCTGATTATATATGTGTGGATGATATATAAATTAAACTGTACATCTCATATTGTCCTCACCACCGGCTGGCTAATATTTGTCGAAAACATTTTGTTTATAATAGTAATGTTTGAATGATACAATTGATGATATTTATTGTAAAATTGCTTTTAACTTTCATTTACTTTTTTGCTTATTTTATTGTACAGGCTACTAAATAATGACTTTTTCTGTTTTTTTAACTTTCATTTTTTCGTTAAGATTTTTTTATTGTATAAACATTTTTACATCATACAAAAATAATGGGTTAGTAGAGCTCATCGCTTTATAATGTGTAAATAAATTAAAGATTAAACAACCCAAACAATATGTCTGTTAAAAAAACAAAACTCGTCCACTTCCTTCACAAACTGTCCCCAGAGAGGCTGGTTGATCACTTGCCAGTTTCCTAATATAGTCGTCCTATTACGTGCTTACAAAAGTGGTCAATGGTCAGTGTCATGTGTTCCATCATTGATCTCATAGGATTGGTGTTTACTTTGTCAACAGACAAACTTGTCATCTCTAAGTTAACTACCTGATAGTTGTTTTTCGTGGAACATACTTTTTGGTTTCCCTTCTTCTACAGCAGATAAAGTATCTCAAGACACATTGAGACACCAGCAACTAATATAACATGGCTTTGAGACTTAGGATACGAGAACCAATCCATTTATTTATAGATATTTTTCTATAATGCTATGTATGATTAATGGTATCAAGATTTATTTAATCATGACATTACTTTTATTGTGGTCTGAGTCCGATACAGACACAATACATTTACATACCTTCCAACTCCATTAACACTGTACGTCTTTATGTACTAAGATTCATTCCTATAGGGTAACACATAAAGTTAAATTTCTAGTTGTTATTGGTCAATATCTGATGTTATTAAATGACGTTGGTGAATTGTGCCAACCAGTATGTTGAAGATTGTATTATGTATGGCCATGTATATGTAAATATATAATGAAATAAATATTTGTTATGAAACTCAAAAAACAGTCTGCTAGCAAATTATTTAATTTTTTATACTTAGTTTAAAAATATACGTCATTGAGTAGGATTGATATATAATCAAGCTGCAACCAAATTACTATGACCCTAAGAATCATTGGATAAGAATTAACACAACATGTAATAACTTCTTCAGAGTTGCAATAATTGTTTCTAGCTTGTTGACTAATGTAATATTTTAAAATGTCGGAAGACACCATACAAAAAGAATATTTCAATATTAAACTATACTGGCAAAATTAGAGCTACAAATGACAGCAGTATGTTATAACGAAGAAAGACAGCATTGTGTTAGAACTAAGAAAGACAGCAGTGTGTTAGAACTAAGAAAGACAGCAGTGTGTTAGAACTAAGAAAGACAGCAGTGTGTTAGAACTAAGAAAGACAGCAGCGTGTTAGAACTAAGAAAGACAGCATTGTGTTAGAACTAAGAAAGACAGCATTGTGTTAGAACTAAGAAAGACAGCATTGTGTTAGAACCTAGAAAGACAACAGTATGTTAGAACTAACAAAGACAGCAGTGTGTTAGAACTAACAAAGACAGCAGTGTGTTAGAACTAAGAAAGACAACAGTGTGTTAGAACTAACAAAGACAGCAGTGTGTTAGAACTAAGAAACAAATGAAGCAAAAGTTCGTCGTCTAAATCTTTTTCTTTAAAAAAAAGCCTAATAATAGAAATAAATTCGGTTGATATTAGCTAATATACGGTTGTATTACTTTCGTTACAGGTAATACATTGTAACTAACTCAGAATGAATTTTAATTTTGTCTAATACATTTTAACTAGCACATACTGGAAAAATAAAGTCCAAAAAATGTAGCACAGACTGAAGACATATGTTGCCCTATTTTCCAAACTATACCCCAGGGAGCTCAGCTCTCATCACAGACCAACAAAAAGTTTAATGGTACCACTGGATGTCAGATGATCTCTTGTGTCAGTAATACATTCGTCTCAGTGTTTCTAACAATCTTGAAATATTTTCACCCAACGCCCACACGATTTTTACTTCTCGACAATTAACAGTGTAATAAATCATCTGGATAAACATTTCTGTTACAGTGTCATTAGACCGGTTACAGTTGGACACTGTAAGATTGTTGTTTACATGTAATTTGTTTGTTTTGTATTCACATAAACTATTGTAAGCTTCAATGAAATTGTTAAAGGTTCTAAGGAAGATCACAGGCATCGGTTCAAAACACAACATTTAATCATTTATTTTCAATCAACACCTACAATGTCCACTATTCTTCACTGCCAGGTTCATCATAACAACGTCAGCTCCTACGTCACACAGTCATTGCTTTCAATACATAAATTATACGGTGAGTTGGTCTAAGGGAATTACATGTTAATAGCGCACCACCAAAGTCAGAGAGAGAGAGAGTTATTTAATTAATTATATGTCTAACGCAAATGCAAAGTATTTTTTATATAACTACATTAAAGCCGCTGTATGTGGACCTGAGAACACTGTGGACCTGAGATCACTGTCTGTGGTTCTGAGAACACTGTCTGTGGTTCTGAGAACACTGTCTGTGGTTCTGAGAACACTGTCTGTGGTTCTAAGAACACTGTATGTGGTTCTGAGAACACTGTATGTGGTTCTGAGAACACTGTGGACCTGAGAACACTGTCAGTGGTTCTGAGAACACTTCTGAGAACGCTGTCTGTGGTTCTGAGAACACTGTCTGTGGTTCTGAGAACACTGTCTGTGGTTCTGAGAACACTATCTGTGGTTCTGAGAACACTGTCTGTGGTTCTGAGAACACTGTTGTTCTGAGCACGCTGTCTGTAGTTCTGAGAACACTGTCTGTGGTTCTGAGAAATTTGTGTACCTGAGAACCCTGTCAGTGGTTCTGAGAACACTTCTGAGAACACTGTATGTGGTTCTGAGAACACTGCTGTTCTGAGAACGCTGTCTGTAATTCTGAGAACACTGTCTGTGGTTCTGAGAACACTGTAGACCTGAGAACGCTGTCTGTGGTTCTGAAAACACTGTGGACCAGAGAACACTGTGGACCTGAGAACACTGTAGACCTGACAACGCTGTCTGTGGTTCTGAGAAGACTGTGGACCTGAGAACACTGTGGACCTGAGAACGCTGTCTGTGGTTCTGAGAACACTGTAGACTTGAGAACGCTGTCTGTGGTTCTGAGAACACTGTGGACCTGAGAACACTGTGGACCTGAGAACACTGTGGACCTGAGAACACTGTCTGTGGTTCTGAGAACACTGTAGACCTGAGAACACTGTGGACCTGAGAACACTGTCTGTGGACCTAAGAACACTGTGGACCTGAGAACGCTCTCTGTGGTTCTGAGAACACTGTGGACCTGAGAACACTGTGGACCTGAGAACACTGTCTGTGGTTCTTAGAACACTGTCTGTGGTTCTGAGAACACTGTGGACCTGAGAACACTGTAGACCTGAGAACACTGTCTGTGGTTCTGAGAAGACTGTGGACCTGAGAACACTGTGGACCTGAGAACGCTGTCTGTGGTTCTGAGAACACTGTAGACTTGAGAACGCTGTCTGTGGTTCTGAGAACACTGTGGACCTGAGAACACTGTGGACCTGAGAACACTGTGGACCTGAGAACACTGTCTGTGGTTCTGAGAACACTGTAGACCTGAGAACACTGTGGACCTGAGAACACTGTCTGTGGACCTAAGAACACTGTGGACCTGAGAACGCTGTCTGTGGTTCTGAGAACACTGTGGACCTGAGAACACTGTGGACCTGAGAACACTGTCTGTGGTTCTTAGAACACTGTCTGTGGTTCTGAGAACACTGTGGACCTGAGAACACTGTAGACCTGAGAACACTGTCTGTGGTTCTGAGAACACTGTCTGTGGTTCTGAGAACACTGTATGTGGTTCTGAGAACACTGTGGACTTGAGAACACTGTCAGTGGTTCTGAAAAAACTTCTAAGAACACTGTCTGTGGTTCTGAGAACACTGTTGTTCTAAGAACGCTGTCTGTAGTTCTGAGAACACTGTCTTTGGTTCTGAGAAAACTGTGGACCTGAGAACACTGTCAGTGGTTATGAGAACACTTCTGAGAACACTGTATGTGGATCTGAAAACACTGCTGTTCTGAGAACGCTGTCTGTAGTTCTGAGAACACTGTCTGTGGTTCTGAGAACACTGTAGACCTGAGAACGCTGTCCGTGGTTCTGAGAACACTGTGGACCTGAGAACACTGTGGACCTGAGAACACTGTGGACCTGAGAACACTGTGGACCTGAGAACACTGTCTGTGGTTCTTAAAACACTGTCTGTGGTTCTGAGAACACTGTGGACCTGAGAACACTGTAGACCTGAGAACACTGTCTGTGGTTCTGAGAAAACTGTCTGTGGTTCTGAGAACACTGTATGTGGTTCTGAGAACACTGTGGACCTGAGAACACTGTCAGTGGTTCTGAGAACACTTCTGAGAACACTGTCTGTGGATCTGAGAACACTGTGGACCTGAGAACACTGTAGACCTGAGAACGCTGTATGTGGTTCTGAGAACACTGTGGACCTGAGAACACTGTGGACCTGAGAACGCTGTCTGTGGTTCTGAGAACACTGTAGACCTGAGAACGCTGTCTGTGGTTCTGAAAACATTGTGGACCTGAAAACACTATGGACCTGAGAACACTGTGGACCTGAGAACACTGTCTGTGATTCTGAGAACACTGTGGACCTGAGAACACTGTAAACCTGAGAACACTGTCTATGGTTCAGAGAACACTGTCTGTGGTTCTGAGAACACTGTTGACCTGAGAACACTGTTGACCTGAGAACACTGTCTGTGGTTCTGAGAACACTGTGGACCTGAGAACACTGTCTGTGGTTTTGAGAACACTGTGTACCTGAGAACACTGTGGACCTGAGAACACTGTGGACCTGAGAACACTGTGGACCGGAGAACACTGTGGACCTGAGAACACTGTCTGTGTTCTGAGAACACTGTGAACCTGAGAACACTGTGGACCTGAGAACACTGTGGACCTGAGAACGCTGTCTGTGCTTCTGAGAACACTGTGGACCTGAGAACACTGTGGACCTGAGAACACAGTGGACATGAGAACGCTGTCTGTGGTTCTGAGAACACTGTGGACCTGAAAACACGGTGGACCTGAAAACGCTGTCTGTGGTTTCTGAGAACACTGTAGACCTGAGAACGCTGTCTGTTGTTCTGAGAACACTGTGGACCTGAGAACACTGTGGACATGAGAACGCTGTGGACCTGAGAACACTGTATGTGGTTCTGAGAACACTGCTGTTCTAAGAACGCTGTCTGTAGTTCTGAGAACACTTTGGACCTGAGAACACTGTAGACCTGAGAACGCTGTCTGTGGTTCTGAAAACATTGTGGACCTGAAAACACTGTGGACCTGAGAACACTGTGGACCTGAGAACACTGTCTGTGGTTCTGAGAACACTGTGGACCTGAGAACACTTTAAACCTGAGAACACTGTCTGTGGTTCAGAGAACACTGTCTGTGGTTCTGAGAACACTGTGGACCTGAGAACACTGTTGACCTGAGAACACTGTCTGTGGTTCTGAGAACACTGTGGACCTGAGAACACTGTGGACCTGAGAACACTGTCTGTGGTTTGAGAACACTGTCTGTGGTTCTAAGAACACTGTTGACCTGAGAACACTGTGGACCTGAGAACACTGTATGTGGTTCTGAGAACACTGTGGACCTGAGAACACTGTGGACCTGAGAACACTGTCAGTGGTTCTGAGAAAACTGTCTGTGGTTCTGAGAACACTGTCTGTAGTTCTGAGAACACTGTTGACCTGAGAACACTGTGGACCTGAGAACACTGTCTGTGGTTCTGAGAACACTGTTGACCTGAGAACACTGTGGACCTGAGAACACTGTCTGTGGTTCTGAGAATACTGTGGACCTGAGAACATTGTGGACCTGAGATGACTGTCTGTGGTTTTGAGAACACTGTGGACCTGAGAACACTGTGGACCTGAGAACACTGTGGACCTGAGAACACTGTGGACCGGAGAACACTGTGGACCTGAGAACACTGTCTGTGATTCTGAGAACACTGTGAACCTGATAACACTGTGGACCTGAGAACACTGTGGACCTGAGAACGCTGTCTGTGGTTCTGAGAACACTGTGGACCTGAGAACACTGTGGACCTGAGAACACTGTAGACCTGAGAACGCTGTCTGTGGTTCTGTGAACACTGTGGACCTGAAAACACGGTGGACCTGAGAACGCTGTCTGTGGTTCTGAGAACACTGTAGACCTGAAAACGCTGTCTGTAGTTCTGAGAACACTGTGGACCTGAGAACACTGTGGACCTGAGAACACTGTGGACCTGAAAACACTGTGGACCTTAGAACACTATGGACCTGAGAACACTGTCTGTGGTTCTGAGAACACTATGGACCTGAGAACACTGTGGACCTGAGAACACTGTGGACCTGAGAACACTGTGGACCTAAGAACGCTGTCTGTAGTTCTGAGAACACTGTGGACCTGAGAACAATGTGGACCTGAGAACACTGTGGACCTGAGAACACTGTGGACCTGAGAACACTGTCTGTGGTTCTTAGAACACTGTCTGTGGTTCTGAGAACACTGTCCGTGGTTCTGAGAACACTGTATGTGGTTCTGAGAACACTGTGGACCTGAGAACACTGTCAGTGGCTCTGAGAAAACTTCTGAGAACACTGTATGTGGTTCTGAGAACACTGCTGTTCTGAAAACGCTGTCTGTGGTTCTGAGAACACTGTAGACCTGAGAACGCTGTCTGTGGTTCTGAGAACTCTGTGAACCTAAGAACACTGTGGACCTGAGAACACTGTGGACCTGAGAACGCTGTCTGTGGTTCTGAGAACACTGTAGACCTGGGAACGCTGTCTGTGGTTCTGAGAACACTGTGGACCTGAGAACACTGTGGACCTGAGAACACTGTCTGTGGTTCTGAAAACACTGTGGACCTGAGAACACTGTGGACCTGAGAACACTGTGGAACTGAGAACGCTGTCTGTGGTTCTGAGAACACTGTAGATCTGAGAACGCTGTCTGTGGTTCAGAGAATACTGTGGACCGGATAACACTGTGGACCTGAGAACACTGTCTGTGGTTCTGAGAACACTGTTGACCTGAGAACACTGTCTGTGGTTCTGAGAACACAATCAGTGGGTCTGAGAACACTGTTGACCTGAGAACACTGTTGACCTGAGAACACTGTCTGTGGTTCTGAGAACACTGTGGACCTGAGAACACTGTGGACCTGAGAACACTGTGGACCTGAGAACACTGTGGACCTGAGAACACTGTGGACCTGAGAACACTGTGGACCTAAGAACGCTGTCTGTAGTTCTGAGAACACTGTGGACCTGAGAACAATGTGGACCTGAGAACACTGTGGACCTGAGAACACTGTCTGTGGTCCTTAGAACACTGTCTGTGGTTCTGAGAACACTGTGTACCTGAGAACACTGCAGACCTGAGAACACTGTCTGTGGTTCTGAGAACACTGTCCGTGGTTCTGAGAACACTGTATGTGGTTCTCAGAACACTGTGGACCTGAGAACACTGTCAGTGGCTCTGAGAAAACTTCTGAGAACACTGTATGTGGTTCTGAGAACACTGCTGTTCTGAGAACGCTGTCTGTGGTTCTGAGAACTCTGTGAACCTAAGAACACTGTGAACCTGAGAACACTGTGGACCTGAGAACGCTGTCTGTGGTTCTGAGAACACTGTAGACCTGAGAACGCTGTCTGTGGTTCTGAGAACACTGTGGACCTGAGAACACTGTGGACCTGAGAACACTGTCTGTGGTTCTGAAAACACTGTGGACCTGAGAACACTGTGGACCTGAGAACACTGTGGAACTGAGAACGCTGTCTGTGGTTCTGAGAACACTGTAGACCTGAGAACGCTGTCTGTGGTTCTGAGAATACTGTGGACCGGAGAACACTGTGGACCTGAGAACACTGTCTGTGGTTCTGAGAACTTTGTTGACCTGAGAACACTGTCTGTGGTTCTGACAACACAATCTGTGGGTCTGAGAACACTGTTGAGCTGAGAACACTGTTGACCTGAGAACACTGTCTGTGGTTCTGAGAACACTGTGGACCTGAGAACACTTTGGACCTGAGAACACTGTGGACCTGAGAACACTGTCTGTGGTTCTGAGAACACTGTCTGTGGTTCTAAGAACACTGTTGACCTGAGAACACTGTGAACCTGAGAACACAGTCTGTGGTTCTGAGAACACTGTGGACCTGAGAACACTGAGGACCTGAGAACACTGTTTGTGGTTTTGAGAATGCTGTCTGTAGTTATGAGAACACTGTCTGTAGTTCTGAGAACACTGTTGACCTGAGAACACTGTGGACCTAAGAACACTATCTATGGTTCTGAGAACACTGTTGACCTGAGAACACTGTGGACCTGAGAACACTGTCTGTGGTTCTGAGAACACTGTTGACCTGAGAACATTGTGGACCTGAGAACACTGTGGACCTGAGAACACTGTGGACCTGAGAACACTGTCTGTGATTCTAGGAACACTGTGGACCTGAGAACACTGTGGACCTAAGAACACTGTGGACCTCAGAACACTGTCTGTAGTTCTGAGAACACTGTGGACCTGAGAACACTGTGGACCTGCGAACACTGTTGACCTGAGAACACTGTGGACCTGAGAACGCTGTCTGTGGTTCTGAGAACACTGTGGACCTGAGAACACTGTGGACCTGAGAACACTGTGGACCTGAGAACACTGTCTTTGGCTCTGAGAACACTGTCTGTGGTTCTGAGAACACTGTCTGTGGTTCTGAGAACACTGTGGACCTGAGAACACTGTCAGTGGTTCTGAGAACACTTCTGAGAACACTGTCTTTGGTTCTGAGAACACTGTTGTTCTGAGAACGCTGTCTGTAGTTCTGAGAACACTGTCTGTGGTTCTGAGAACACTGTGGACCTGAGAACAATGTCAGTGGTTATGAGAACACTTCTGAGAACACTGTATGTGGTTCTGAGAACACTGCTTTTCTGAGAACGCTGTCTGTAGTTCTGAGAACACTGTCTGTGGTTCTGAGAACACTGTAGACCTGAGAACGCTGTCTGTGGTTCTGAGAACACTGTAGACCTGAGAACACTGTGGACCTGAGAACACTGTAGACCTGAGAACGCTGTCTGTGGTTCTGAGAACACTGTGGACCTGAGAACACTGTGGACCTGAGAACGCTGTCTGTGGTTCTGAGAGCACTGTGGACCTAAGAACACGGTGGACATGCGAACGCTGTCTGTGGTTCTGAGAACACTGTAGACCTGAGAACGCTGTCTGTGGTTCTGAGAACACTGTGGACCTGAGAACACAGTGGACCTGAGAACACTGTGGACCTGAGAACACTGTGGACCTGAGAACGCTGTCTGTAGTTCTGAGAACACTGTGGACCTGAGAACAATGTGGACCTGAGAACACTGTGGAACTGAGAACACTGTCTGTGGTTCTTAGAACACTGTCTGTGGTTCTGAGAACACTGTGGACCTGAGAACACTGCAGACCTGAGAACACTGTCTGTGGTTCTGAGAACACTGTCCGTGGTTCTGAGAACACTGTATGTGGTTCTGAGAACACTGTGGACCTGAGAACACTGTCAGTGGCTCTGAGAAAACTTCTGAGAACACTGTATGTGGTTCTGAGAACACTGCTGTTCTGAGAACGCTGTCTGTGGTTCTGAGAACACTGTAGACCTGAGAACGCTGTCTGTGGTTCTGAGAACTCTCTGAACCTAAGAACACTGTGGACCTGAGAACACTGTGGACCTGAGAACGCTGTCTGTGGTTCTGAGAACACTGTAGACCTGAAAACACGGTGGACCTAAAAACGCTGTCTGTGGTTTCTGAGAACACTGTAGACCTGAGAACGCTGTCTGTTGTTCTGAGAACACTGTGGACCTGAGAACACTGTGGACATGAGAACGCTGTGGACCTGAGAACACTGTATGTGGTTCTGAGAACACTGCTGTTCTGAGAACGCTGTCTGTAGTTCTGAGAACACTTTGGACCTGAGAACACTGTAGACCTGAGAACACTGTCTGTGGTTCTGAGAACACTGTAGACCTGAGAACACTGTGGACCGGATAACACTGTGGACCTGAGAACACTGTCTGTGGTTCTGAGAACACTGTGGACCGGATAACACTGTGGACCTGAGAACACTGTCTGTGGTTCTGAGAACACTGTAGACCTGAGAACACTGTGGACCGGATAACACTGTGGACCTGAGAACACTGTCTGTGGTTCTTAGAACACTGTCTGTGGTTCTGAGAACACTGTGGACCTGAGAACACTGCAGACCTGAGAACACTGTCTGTGGTTCTGAGAACACTGTCCGTGGTTCTGAGAACACTGTATGTGGTTCTGAGAACACTGTGGACCTGAGAACACTGTCAGTGGCTCTGAAAAAACATCTGAGAACACTGTATGTGGTTCTGAGAACACTGCTGTTCTGAGAACGCTGTCTGTGGTTCTGAGAACACTGTAGACCTAAGAACGCTGTCTGTGGTTCTGAGAACTCTGTGAACCTAAGAACACTGTGGACCTGAGAACACTGTGGACCTGAGAATGCTGTCCGTGGTTCTGAGAACACTGTAGACCTGGGAACGCTGTCTGTGGTTCTGAGAACACTGTGGACCTGAGAACACTGTGGACCTGAGAACACTGTCTGTGGTTCTAAAAACACTGTGGACCTGAGAACACTGTGGACCTGAGAACACTGTGGAACTGAGAACGCTGTCTGTGGTTCTGAGAACACTGTAGATCTGAGAACGCTGTCTGTGGTTCAGAGAATACTGTGGACCGGATAACACTGTGGACCTGAGAACACTGTCTGTGGTTCTGAGAACTTTGTTGACCTGAGAACACTGTCTGTGGTTCTGAGAACACAATCGGTGGGTCTGAGAACACTGTTGAGCTGAGAACACTGTTGACCTAAGAACACTGTCTGTGGTTCTGAGAACACTGTGGACCTGAGAACACTGTAGACCTGAGAACACTGTGGACCTGAGAACACTGTCTGTGGTTCTGAGAACACTGTCTGTGGTTCTAAGAACACTGTTGACCTGAGAACACTGTGAACCTGAGAACACAGTCTGTGGTTCTGAGAACACTGTGGACCTGAGAACACTGAGGACCTGAGAACACTGTCTGTGGTTTTGAGAATGCTGTCTGTAGTTATGAGAACACTGTCTGTAGTTCTGAGAACACTGTTGACCTGAGAACACTGTGGACCTAAGAACACTATCTATGGTTCTGAGAACACTGTCTGTGGTTCTGAGAACACTGTGGACCTGAGAACACTGTCTGTGGTTTTGAGAACACTGTGGACCTGAGAACACTGTGGACCTGAGAACACTGTGGACCTGAGAACACTGTGGACCTGAGAACACTGTGGACCTAAGAACGCTGTCTGTAGTTCTGAGAACACTGTGGACCTGAGAACAATGTGGACCTGAGAACACTGTGGACCTGAGAACACTGTCTGTGGTCCTTAGAACACTGTCTGTGGTTCTGAGAACACTGTGGACCTGAGAACACTGCAGACCTGAGAACACTGTCTGTGGTTCTGAGAACACTGTCCGTGGTTCTGAGAACACTGTATGTGGTTCTCAGAACACTGTGGACCTGAGAACACTGTCAGTGGCTCTGAGAAAACTTCTGAGAACACTGTATGTGGTTCTGAGAACACTGCTGTTCTGAGAACGCTGTCTGTGGTTCTGAGAACACTGTAGACCTGAGAATGCTGTCTGTGGTTCTGAGAACTCTGTGAACCTAAGAACACTGTGAACCTGAGAACACTGTGGACCTGAGAACGCTGTCTGTGGTTCTGAGAACACTGTAGACCTGAGAACGCTGTCTGTGGTTCTGAGAACACTGTGGACCTGAGAACACTGTGGACCTGAGAACACTGTCTGTGGTTCTGAAAACACTGTGGACCTGAGAACACTGTGGACCTGAGAACACTGTGGAACTGAGAACGCTGTCTGTGGTTCTGAGAACACTGTAGACCTGAGAACGCTGTCTGTGGTTCTGAGAATACTGTGGACCGGAGAACACTGTGGACCTGAGAACACTGTCTGTGGTTCTGAGAACTTTGTTGACCTGAGAACACTGTCTGTGGTTCTGACAACACAATCTGTGGGTCTGAGAACACTGTTGAGCTGAGAACACTGTTGACCTGAGAACACTGTCTGTGGTTCTGAGAACACTGTGGACCTGAGAACACTTTGGACCTGAGAACACTGTGGACCTGAGAACACTGTCTGTGGTTCTGAGAACACTGTCTGTGGTTCTAAGAACACTGTTGACCTGAGAACACTGTGAACCTGAGAACACAGTCTGTGGTTCTGAGAACACTGTGGACCTGAGAACACTGAGGACCTGAGAACACTGTCTGTGGTTTTGAGAATGCTGTCTGTAGTTATGAGAACACTGTCTGTAGTTCTGAGAACACTGTTGACCTGAGAACACTGTGGACCTAAGAACACTATCTATGGTTCTGAGAACACTGTTGACCTGAGAACACTGTGGACCTGAGAACACTGTCTGTGGTTCTGAGAACACTGTTGACCTGAGAACATTGTGGACCTGAGAACACTGTGGACCTGAGAACACTGTGGACCTAAGAACACTGTCTGTGATTCTAGGAACACTGTGGACCTGAGAACACTGTGGACCTAAGAACACTGTGGACCTCAGAACACTGTCTGTGGTTCTGAGAACACTGTGGACCTGAGAACACTGTGGACCTGCGAACACTGTTGACCTGAGAACACTGTGGACCTGAGAACGCTGTCTGTGGTTCTGAGAACACTGTGGACCTGAGAACACTGTGGACCTGAGAACACTGTGGACCTGAGAACACTGTCTTTGGCTCTGAGAACACTGTCTGTGGTTCTGAGAACACTGTCTGTGGTTCTGAGAACACTGTGGACCTGAGAACACTGTCAGTGGTTCTGAGAACACTTCTGAGAACACTGTCTTTGGTTCTGAGAACACTGTTGTTCTGAGAACGCTGTCTGTAGTTCTGAGAACACTGTCTGTGGTTCTGAGAACACTGTAGACCTGAGAACAATGTCAGTGGTTATGAGAACACTTCTGAGAACACTGTATGTGGTTCTGAGAACACTGCTTTTCTGAGAACGCTGTCTGTAGTTCTGAGAACACTGTCTGTGGTTCTGAGAACACTGTAGACCTGAGAACGCTGTCTGTGGTTCTGAGAAATCTGTAGACCTGAGAACAATTTGGACCTGAGAACACTGTAGACCTGAGAACGCTGTCTGTGGTTCTGAGAACACTGTGGACCTGAGAACACTGTGGACCTGAGAACGCTGTCT
This sequence comes from Bulinus truncatus, assembly GCA_021962125.1. NCBI lineage: Eukaryota > Metazoa > Mollusca > Gastropoda > Planorbidae > Bulinus > Bulinus truncatus. The sequence continues at coordinate 760,258 of JAGDYQ010000186.1, forward strand.
GTGGTTCTGAGAGCACTGTGGACCTAAGAACACGGTGGACATGCGAACGCTGTCTGTGGTTCTGAGAACACTGTAGACCTGAGAACGCTGTCTGTGGTTCTGAGAACACTGTGGACCTGAGAACACAGTGGACCTGAGAACACTGTGGACCTGAGAACACTGTGGACCTGAGAACGCTGTCTGTAGTTCTGAGAACACTGTGGACCTGAGAACAATGTGGACCTGAGAACACTGTGGAACTGAGAACACTGTCTGTGGTTCTTAGAACACTGTCTGTGGTTCTGAGAACACTGTGGACCTGAGAACACTGCAGACCTGAGAACACTGTCTGTGGTTCTGAGAACACTGTCCGTGGTTCTGAGAACACTGTATGTGGTTCTGAGAACACTGTGGACCTGAGAACACTGTCAGTGGCTCTGAGAAAACTTCTGAGAACACTGTATGTGGTTCTGAGAACACTGCTGTTCTGAGAACGCTGTCTGTGGTTCTGAGAACACTGTAGACCTGAGAACGCTGTCTGTGGTTCTGAGAACTCTCTGAACCTAAGAACACTGTGGACCTGAGAACACTGTGGACCTGAGAACGCTGTCTGTGGTTCTGAGAACACTGTAGACCTGAAAACACGGTGGACCTAAAAACGCTGTCTGTGGTTTCTGGAGAACACTGTAGACCTGAGAACGCTGTCTGTTGTTCTGAGAACACTGTGGACCTGAGAACACTGTGGACATGAGAACGCTGTGGACCTGAGAACACTGTATGTGGTTCTGAGAACACTGCTGTTCTGAGAACGCTGTCTGTAGTTCTGAGAACACTTTGGACCTGAGAACACTGTAGACCTGAGAACACTGTCTGTGGTTCTGAGAACACTGTAGACCTGAGAACACTGTGGACCGGATAACACTGTGGACCTGAGAACACTGTCTGTGGTTCTGAGAACACTGTGGACCGGATAACACTGTGGACCTGAGAACACTGTCTATGGTTCTGAGAACACTGTAGACCTGAGAACACTGTGGACCGGATAACACTGTGGACCTGAGAACACTGTCTGTGGTTCTTAGAACACTGTCTGTGGTTCTGAGAACACTGTGGACCTGAGAACACTGCAGACCTGAGAACACTGTCTGTGGTTCTGAGAACACTGTCCGTGGTTCTGAGAACACTGTATGTGGTTCTGAGAACACTGTGGACCTGAGAACACTGTCAGTGGCTCTGAAAAAACATCTGAGAACACTGTATGTGGTTCTGAGAACACTGCTGTTCTGAGAACGCTGTCTGTGGTTCTGAGAACACTGTAGACCTAAGAACGCTGTCTGTGGTTCTGAGAACTCTGTGAACCTAAGAACACTGTGGACCTGAGAACACTGTGGACCTGAGAATGCTGTCTGTGGTTCTGAGAACACTGTAGACCTGGGAACGCTGTCTGTGGTTCTGAGAACACTGTGGACCTGAGAACACTGTGGACCTGAGAACACTGTCTGTGGTTCTGAAAACACTGTGGACCTGAGAACACTGTGGACCTGAGAACACTGTGGAACTGAGAACGCTGTCTGTGGTTCTGAGAACACTGTAGATCTGAGAACGCTGTCTGTGATTCAGAGAATACTGTGGACCGGATAACACTGTGGACCTGAGAACACTGTCTGTGGTTCTGAGAACTTTGTTGACCTGAGAACACTGTCTGTGGTTCTGAGAACACAATCGGTGGGTCTGAGAACACTGTTGAGCTGAGAACACTGTTGACCTAAGAACACTGTCTGTGGTTCTGAGAACACTGTGGACCTGAGAACACTGTAGACCTGAGAACACTGTGGACCTGAGAACACTGTCTGTGGTTCTGAGAACACTGTCTGTGGTTCTAAGAACACTGTTGACCTGAGAACACTGTGAACCTGAGAACACAGTCTGTGGTTCTGAGAACACTGTGGACCTGAGAACACTGAGGACCAGAGAACACTGTCTGTGGTTTTGAGAATGCTGTCTGTAGTTATGAGAACACTGTCTGTAGTTCTGAGAACACTGTTGACCTGAGAACACTGTGGACCTAAGAACACTATCTATGGTTCTGAGAACACTGTTGACCTGAGAACACTGTTGACCTGAGAACATTGTGGACCTAAGAACACTGTGGACCTGAGAACACTGTGGACCTGAGAACACTGTCTGTGATTCTAGGAACACTGTGGACCTGAGAACACTGTGGACCTAAGAACACTGTGGACCTCAGAACACTGTCTGTGGTTCTGAGAACACTGTGGACCTGAGAACACTGTGGACCTGCGAACACTGTTGACCTGAGAACACTGTGGACCTGAGAACACTGTGGACCTGAGAACACTGTCTTTGGCTCTGAGAACACTGTGGACCTGAGAACACTGTGGACCTGAGAACGCTGTGGACCTAAGAACACTGTCTTTGGCTCTGAGAACAATGTCTGTGGTTCTGAGAACACTGTCTGTGGTTCTGAGAACACTGTGGACCTGAGAACACTGTCAGTGGTTCTGAGAACACTTCTGAGAACACTGTCTTTGGTTCTGAGAACACTGTTGTTCTGAGAACGCTGTCTGTAGTTCTGAGAACACTGTCTGTGGTTCTGAGAACACTGTGGACCTGAGAACAATGTCAGTGGTTCTGAGAACACTTCTGAGAACACTGTATGTGGTTCTGAGAACACTGCTTTTCTGAGAACGCTGTCTGTAGTTCTGAGAACACTGTCTGTGGTTCTGAGAACACTGTAGACCTGAGAACGCTGTCTGTGGTTCTGAGAACACTGTAGACCTGAGAACACTGTGGACCTGAGAACACTGTAGACCTGAGAACGCTGTCTGTGGTTCTGAGAACACTGTGGACCTAAGAACACTGTGGACCTGAGAACGCTGTCTGTGGTTCTGAGAGCACTGTGGACCTGAGAACACGGTGGACATGCGAACGCTGTCTGTCGTTCTGAGAACACTGAGGACCTGAGAACGCTGTCTGTGGTTCTGAGAACACTGTGGACCTGAGAACACAGTGGACCTGAGAACACTGTGGACCTGAGAACACTGTGGACCTGAGAACACTGTCTGTGGTTCTGAGAACACTGTGGACCTGAGAACACTGTGGACCCGAGAACACTGTGGACCTGAGAACACTGTGGACCTAAGAACGCTGTCTGTAGTTCTGAGAACACTGTGGACCTGAGAACACTGTGGACCTGAGAACACTGTGGACCTGAGAACACTGTCTGTGAGTCTGAGAACGCTGTGGACCTGAGAACACTGTAGACCTGAGAACACTGTCTGTGGTTCTGAGAACACTGTCTGTGGTTCTGAGAACACTGTATGTGGTTCTGAGAAAACTGCTGTTCTGAGAACGCTATCTGTAGCTCTGAGAACACTGTCTGTGGTTCTGAGAACACTGTGGACCTGAAAACGCTGTCTGTGGTTCTGAAAACACTGTGGACCTTAGAACACTGTGGACCTGAGAACACTGTAGACCTGAGAACGCTGTCTGTGGTTCTGAGAACACTGTCTGTGGTTCTAAGAACACTGTTGACCTGAGAACACTGTGAACCTGAGAACACAGTCTGTGGTTCTGAGAACACTGTGGACCTGAGAACACTGTGGACCTGAGAACACTGTCTGTGGTTCTGAGAACGCTGTCTGTAGTTCTGAGAACACTGTTGACCTGAGAACACTGTGGACCTGAGAACACTGTCTGTGGTTCTGAGAACACTGTTGACCTGAGAACACTGTGGACCTGAGAACACTGTTTGTGGTTCTGAGAACACTGTGGACCTGAGAACATTGTGGACCTGAGAACACTGTGGACCTGAGAACACTATTGACCTAAGAACACTGTCTGTGGTTCTGAGAACACTGTGGACCTGAGAACACTGTGGACCTGAGAACACTGTGGACCTGAGAACACTGTCTGTGGTTCTGAGAACATTGTCTGTGGTTCTGAGAACACTGTATGTGGTTCTGAGAACACTGTGGACCTTAGAACACTGTATGTGGTTCTGAGAATACTTCTGAGAACACTGTCTGTGGTTCTGAGAACACTGTTGTTCTGAGAACGCTGTCTGTACTTCTGAAAACACTGTCTGTGGTTCTGAGAACACTGTGGACCTGAGAACAATGTCAGTGGTTCTGAGAACACTTCTTAGAACATTGTATGTGGTTCTGAGAACACTGCTATTCTGAGAACGCTGTCTGTAGTTCTGAGAACACTGTCTGTGGTTCTGAGAACACTGTAGACCTGAGAACGCTGTCTGTGGTTCTGAGAACACTGTGGACCTGAGAACACTGTGGACCTGAGAACACTGTAGATCTGATAACGCTGTCTGTGGTTCTGTGAACACTGTGGACCTGAGAACACGGTGGACCTGAGAACGCTGTCTGTGGTTCTGAGAAAACTGTAGACCTGAGAACGCTGTCTGTGTTTCTGAGAACACTGTGGACCTGAGAACACTGTGGACCTGAGAACACTGTGGACCTGAGAACTTTGTCTGTGGTACTGAGAATACTGTGGACCGAAGAACACTGTGGACCTGAGAACACTGTGGACCTAAGAACGCTGTCTGTAGTTCTGAGAACACTGTGGACCTGAGAACACTGTGGACCTGAGAACACTGAGGACCTTAGAACACTGTGGACCTGAGAACACTGTCTGTGGTTCTGAGAAAACTATGGACCTGAGAACACTGTGGACCTGAGAACACTGTGGACCTGAAAACACTGTGGACCTAAGAACGCTGTTTATAGTTCTAAGAACACTGTGGACCTGAGAACAATGTGGACCTGAGAACACTGTGAACCTGAGAACACTGTGGACCTGAGAACACTGTCTGTGGTTCTTAGAACACTGTCTGTGGTTCTGAGAACACTGTGGACCTGAGAACACTGCAGACCTGAGTACACTGTCTGTGGTTCTGAGATTACTGTCTGTGGTTCTGAGAACACTGTATGTGGTTCTGAGAACATTGTGGACCTGAGAACACTGTCAGTGGCTCTGAGAACACTTCTGAGAACACTGTATGTTGTTCTGAGAACACTGCTGTTCTGAGAACGCTGTCTGTGGTTCTGAGAACACTGTAGACCTAAGAACGCTGTCTGTGGTTCTGAGAACTCTGTGAACCTAAGAACACTGTGGACCTGAGAACATTGTGGACCTGAGAACGCTGTCTGTGGTTCTGAGAACACTGTAGACCTGAGAACGCTGTCTGTGGTTCTGAGAACACTGTGGACCTGAGAACACTGTGGACCTGAGAACACTGTCTGTGGTTCTTAAAACACTGTGGACCTGAGAACACTGTGGACCTGAGAACACTGTGGAACTGAGAACGCTGTCTGTGGTTCTGAGAACACTGTAGACCTGAGAACGCTGTCTGTGGTTCTGAGAATACTGTGGACCGGAGAACACTGTGGACCTGAGAACACTGTCTGTGGTTCTGAGAACTTTGTTGACCTGAGAACACTGTCTGTGGTTCTGACAACACAATCTGTGGGTCTGAGAACACTGTTGAGCTGAGAACACTGTTGACCTGAGAACACTGTCTGTGGTTCTGAGAACACTGTGGACCTGAGAACACTGTGGACCTGAGAACACTGTGGACCTGAGAACACTGTCTGTGGTTCTGAGAACACTGTCTGTGGTTCTAAGAACACTGTTGACCTGAGAACACTGTGAACCTGAGAACACAGTCTGTGGTTCTGAGAACACTGTGGACCTGAGAACACTGAGGACCTGAGAACACTGTCTGTGGTTTTGAGAATGCTGTCTGTAGTTATGAGAACACTGTCTGTAGTTCTGAGAACACTGTTGACCTGAGAACACTGTGGACCTAAGAACACTATCTATGGTTCTGAGAACACTGTTGACCTGAGAACACTGTGGACCTGAGAACACTGTCTGTGGTTCTGAGAACACTGTTGACCTGAGAACATTGTGGACCTGAGAACACTGTGGACCTGAGAACACTGTGGACCTGAGAACACTGTCTTTGATTCTAGGAACACTGTGGACCTGAGAACACTTTGGACCTAAGAACACTGTGGACCTCAGAACACTGTCTGTGGTTCTGAGAACACTGTGGACCTGAGAACACTGTGGACCTGCGAACACTGTTGACCTGAGAACACTGTGGACCTGAGAACGCTGTCTGTGGTTCTGAGAACACTGTGGACCTGAGAACACTGTGGACCTGAGATCACTGTGGACCTGAGAACACTGTCTTTGGCTCTGAGAACACTGTCTGTGGTTCTGAGAACACTGTCTGTGGTTCTGAGAACACTGTGGACCTGAGAACACTGTCAGTGGTTCTCAGAACACTTCTGAGAACACTGTCTTTGGTTCTGAGAACACTGTTGTTCTGAGAACGCTGTCTGTAGTTCTGAGAACACTGTCTGTGGTTCTGAGAACACTGTGGACCTGAGAACAATGTCAGTGGTTCTGAGAACACTTCTGAGAACACTGTATGTGGTTCTGAGAACACTGCTTTTCTGAGAACGCTGTCTGTAGTTCTGAGAACACTGTCTGTGGTTCTGAGAACACTGTAGACCTGAGAACGCTGTCTGTGGTTCTGAGAACACTGTAGACCTGAGAACACTGTGGACCTGAGAACACTGTAGACCTGAGAACGCTGTCTGTGGTTCTGAGAACACTGTGGACCTGAGAACACTGTGGACCTGAGAACGCTGTCTGTGGTTCTGAGAGCACTGTGGACCTAAGAACACGGTGGACATGCGAACGCTGTCTGTGGTTCTGAGAACACTGTAGACCTGAGAACGCTGTCTGTGGTTCTGAGAACACTGTGGACCTGAGAACACAGTGGACCTGAGAACACTGTGGACCTGAGAACACTGTGGACCTGAGAACGCTGTCTGTAGTTCTGAGAACACTGTGGACCTGAGAACAAAGTGGACCTGAGAACACTGTGGAACTGAGAACACTGTGGACCTGAGAACACTGTCTGTGGTTCTTAGAACACTGTCTGTGGTTCTGAGAACACTGTGGACCTGAGAACACTGCAGACCTGAGAACACTGTCTGTGGTTCTGAGAACACTGTCCGTGGTTCTGAGAACACTGTATGTGGTTCTGAGAACACTGTGGACCTGAGAACACTGTCAGTGGCTCTGAGAAAACTTCTGAGAACACTGTATGTGGTTCTGAGAACACTGCTGTTCTGAGAACGCTGTCTGTGGTTCTGAGAACACTGTAGACCTGAGAACGCTGTCTGTGGTTCTGAGAACTCTGTGAACCTAAGAACACTGTGCACCTGAGAACACTGTGGGCCTGAGAACGCTGTCTGTGGTTCTGAAAACACTGTAGACCTGAGAACACTGTGGACCGGATAACACTGTGGACCTGAGAACACTGTCTGTGGTTCTGAGAACACTGTTGACCTAAGAACACTGTCTGTGGTTCTGAGAACACAATCTGTGGGTCTGAGAACACTGTGGACCTGAGAACACTGTTGACCTGAGAACACTGTCTGTGGTTCTGAGAACACTGTGGACCTGAGAACACTGTGGACCTGAGAACACTGTGGACCTGAGAACACTGTGGACCTGAGAACACTGTGGACCTGAGAACACTGTGGACCCAAGAACGCTGTCTGTAGTTCTGAGAACACTGTGGACCTGAGAACAATGTGGACCTGAGAACACTGTGGACCTGAGAACACTGTGGACCTGAGAACACTGTCTGTGGTTCTTAGAACACTGTCTGTGGTTCTGAGAACACTGTGGACCTGAGAACACTGCAGACCTGAGAACACTGTCTGTGGTTCTGAGAACACTGTCCGTGGTTCTGAGAACACTGTATGTGGTTCTGAGAACACTGTGGACCTGAGAACACTGTCAGTGGCTCTGAGAAAACATCTGAGAACACTGTATGTGGTTCTGAGAACACTGCTGTTCTTAGAACGCTGTCTGTGGTTCTGAGAACACTGTAGACCTAAGAACGCTGTCTGTGGTTCTGAGAACTCTGTGAACCTAAGAACACTGTGGACCTGAGAACACTGTGGACCTGAGAACGCTGTCTGTGGTTCTGAGAACACTGTAGACCTGAGAACGCTGTCTGTGGTTCTGAGAACACTGTGGACCTGAGAACACTGTGGACCTGAGAACACTGTCTGTGGTTCTGAAAACACTGTGAACCTGAGAACACTGTGGACCTGAGAACACTGTGGAACTGAGAACGCTCTCTGTGGTTCTGAGAACACTGTAGACCTGAGAACGCTGTCTGTGGTTCTGAGAATACTGTGGACCGGAGAACACTGTGGACCTGAGAACACTGTCTGTGGTTCTGAGAACTTTGTTGACCTGAGAACACTGTCTGTGGTTCTGAGAACACAATCTGTGGGTCTGAGAACACTGTTAAGCTGAGAACACTGTTGACCTAAGAACACTGTCTGTGGTTCTGAGAACACTGTGGACCTGAGAACACTGTGGACCTGAGAACACTATGGACCTGAGAACACTGTCTGTGGTTCTGAGAACACTGTCTGTGGTTCTAAGAACACTGTTGACCTGAGAACACTGTGAATCTGAGAACACAGTCTGTGGTTCTGAGAACACTGTGGACCTGAGAACACTGAGGACCTGAGAACACTGTCTGTGGTTTTGAGAATGCTGTCTGTAGTTATGAGAACACTGTCTGTAGTTCTGAGAACACTGTTGACCTGAGAACACTGTGGACCTAAGAACACTATCTATGGTTCTGAGAACACTGTTGACCTGAGAACACTGTGGACCTGAGAACACTGTCTGTGGTTCTGAGAACACTGTTGACCTGAGAACATTGTGGACCTGAGAACACTGTGGACCTGAGAACACTGTGGACCTGAGAACACTGTCTGTGATTCTAGGAACACTGTGGACCTGAGAACACTGTGGACCTAAGAACACTGTGGACCTCAGAACACTGTCTGTGGTTCTGAGAACACTGTGGACCTGAGAACACTGTGGACCTGCGAACACTGTTGACCTGAGAACACTGTGGACCTGAGAACACTGTGGACCTGAGAACACTGTCTTTGGCTCTGAGAACACTGTGGACCTGAGAACACTATGGACCTGAGAAAACTGTGGACCTGAGAACACTGTCTTTGGCTCTGAGAACACTGTCTGTGGTTCTGAGAACACTGTCTGTGGTTCTGAGAACACTGTGGACCTGAGAACACTGTCAGTGGTTCTGAGAACACTTCTGAGAACACTGTCTTTGGTTCTGAGAACACTGTTGTTCTGAGAACGCTGTCTGTAGTTCTGAGAACACTGTCTGTGGTTCTGAGAACACTGTGGACCTGAGAACAATGTCAGTGGTTCTGAGAGCACTTCTGAGAACACTGTATGTGGTTCTGAGAACACTGCTTTTCTGAGAACGCTGTCTGTAGTTCTGAGAACACTGTCTGTGGTTCTGAGAACACTGTAGACCTGAGAACGCTGTCTGTGGTTCTGAGAACACTGTAGACCTGAGAACACTGTGGACCTGAGAACACTGTAGACCTGAGAACGCTGTCTGTGGTTCTGAGAACACTGTGGACCTGAGAACACTGTGGACCTGAGAACGCTGTCTGTGGTTCTGAGAGCACTGTGGACCTGAGAACACGGTGGACATGCGAACGCTGTCTGTCGTTCTGAGAACACTGTAGACCTGAGAACGCTGTCTGTGGTTCTGAGAACACTGTGGACCTGAGAACACAGTGGACCTGAGAACACTGTGGACCTGAGAACACTGTGGACCTGAGATCACTGTCTGTGGTTCTGAGAACACTGTGGACCTGAGAACACTGTGGACCTGAGAACACTGTGGACCTGAGAACACTGTGGACCTAAGAACGCTGTCTGTAGTTCTGAGAACACTGTGGACCTGAGAACACTGTGGACCTGAGAACACTGTGGACCTGAGAACACTGTCTGTGGTTCTGAGAACGCTGTGGACCTGAGAACACTGTAGATCTGAGAACACTGTCTGTGGTTCTGAGAACACTGTCTGTGGTTCTGAGAACACTGTATGTGGTTCTGAGAACACTGCTGTTCTGAGAACGCTATCTGTAGCTCTGAGAACACTGTCTGTGGTTTTGAGAACACTGTGGACCTGAAAACGCTGTCTGTGGTTCTGAAAACACTGTGGACCTGAGAACACTGTGGACCTGAGAACACTGTAGACCTGAGAACGCTGTCTGTGGTTCTGAGAACACTGTCTGTGGTTCTAAGAACACTGTTGACCTGAGAACACTGTGAACCTGAGAACACAGTCTGTGGTTCTGAGAACACTGTGGACCTGAGAACACTGTGGACCTGAGAACACTGTCTGTGGTTCTGAGAACGCTGTCTATAGTTCTGAGAACACTGTTGACCTGAGAACAATGTGGACCTGAGAACACTGTCTGTGGTTCTGAGAACACTGTTGACCTGAGAACACTGTGGACCTGAGAACACTGTTTGTGGTTCTGAGAACACTGTGGACCTGAGAACATTGTGGACCTGAGAACACTGTGGACCTGAGAACACTATTGACCTAAGAACACTGTCTGTGGTTCTGAGAACACTGTGGACCTGAGAACACTGTGGACCTGAGAACACTGTGGACCTGAGAACACTGTCTGTGGTTCTGAGAACATTGTCTGTGGTTCTGAGAACACTGTATGTGGTTCTGAGAACACTGTGGACCTTAGAACACTGTATGTGGTTCTGAGAATACTTCTGAGAACACTGTCTGTGGTTCTGAGAACACTGTTGTTCTGAGAACGCTCTCTGTACTTCTGAAAACACTGTCTGTGGTTCTGAGAACACTGTGGACCTGAGAACAATGTCAGTGGTTCTGAGAACACTTCTGAGAACATTGTATGTGGTTCTGAGAACACTGCTGTTCTGAGAACGCTGTCTGTAGTTCTGAGAACACTGTCTGTGGTTCTGAGAACACTGTAGACCTGAGAACGCTGTCTGTGGTTCTGAGAACACTGTGGACCTGAGAACACTGTGGACCTGAGAACACTGTAGATCTGATAACGCTGTCTGTGGTTCTGTGAACACTGTGGACCTGAGAACACGGTGGACCTGAGAACGCTGTCTGTGGTTCTGAGAACACTGTAGACCTGAGAACGCTGTCTGTGTTTCTGAGAACACTGTGGACCTGAGAACACTGTGGACCTGAGAACACTGTGGACCTGAGAACACTGTCTGTGGTTCTGAGAATACTGTGGACCTAAGAACACTGTGGACCTGAGAACACTGTGGACCTAAGAACGCTGTCTGTAGTTCTGAGAACACTGTGGACCTGAGAACGCTGTCTGTGGTTCTGAGAACTCTGTGAACCTAAGAACACTTTGGACCTGAGAACACTGTGGACCTGAGAACGCTGTCTGTGGTTCTGAGAACACTGTAGACCTGAGAACGCTGTCTGTGGTTCTGAGAACACTGTGGACCTGAGAACACTGTGGACCTGAGAACACTGTATGTGGTTCTGAAAACACTGTGGACCTGAGAACACTTTGGACCTGAGAACACTGTGGACCTGAGAACGCTGTCTGTGGTTCTGAGAACACTGTAGACCTGAGAACGCATTCTGTGGTTCTGAGAATACTGTGGACCGGAGAACACTGTGGACCTGAGAACACTGTCTCTGGTTCTGAGAACACTGTGGACCTGAGAACACTGTCTGTGGTTCTGAGAACACTGTCTGTGGGTCTGAGAACACTGTTGACCTGAGAACACTGTTGACCTGAGAACACTGTCTGTGGTTCTGAGAACACTGTGGACCTGAGAACACTGTGGACCTGAGAACCATGTCTGTGGTTCTGAGAACACTGTCTGTGGTTCTAAGAACACTGTAGACCTGAGAACACTGTGAACCTGAGAACACAGTCTGTGGTTCTGAGAACACTGTGGACCAGAGAACACTGTCTGTGGTTCTGAGAATGCTGTCTGTAGTTCTGAGAACATTGTCTGTAGTTCTGAGAACACTGTTGACCTGACAACACTGTGGACCTGAGAACACTATCTGTGGTTCTGAGAACACTGTTGACCTGAGAACACTGTGGACCTGAGAACACTGTCTGTGGTTCTGAGAACACTGTGGACCTGAGAACATTGTGGATTTGAGAACACTATGGACCTGAGAACACTGTGGACCTGAGAACACTGTCTGTGATTCTGAGAACACTGTGGACCTGAGAACATTGTGGACCTGAGAACACGGTGGACCTGAGAACACTGTGGACCTGAGAACGCTGTCTGTGGTTCTGAGAACACTGTGGACCTGAAAACACTGTGGACCTGAGAACACAGTCTTTGGTTCTGAGAACACTGTCTGTGGTTCTGAGAACACTGTGGACCTGAGAACACTGTCAGTGGTTCTGAGAATACTTCTGAGAACACTGTCTTTGGTTCTGAGAACACTGTTGTTCTGAGAACGCTGTCTGTAGTTCTGAGAACACTGTCTGTGGTTCTGAGAACACTGTGGACCTGAGAACAATGTTAGTGGTTCTGAGAACACTTCTGAGAACACTGTATGTGGTTCTGAGAACACTGCTTTTCTGAGAACGCTGTCTGTAGTTCTGAGAACACTGTCTGTGGTTCTGAGAACACTGTAGACCTGAGAACGCTGTCTCTGGTTCTGACAACACTGTAGACCTGAGAACACTGTGGACCTGAGAACACTAAAGACCTGAGAACGCTGTCTGTGGTTCTGAGAACACTGTGGACCTGAGAACACTGTGGACCTGAGAACGCTGTCTATGGTTCTGAGAGCACTGTGGACCTGAGAACACGGTGGACATGAGAACGCTGTCTGTGGTTCTGAGAACACTGTAGACCTGAGAACGCTGTCTGTGGTTCTGAGAACACTGTGGACCTGAGAACACTGTCTGTGGTTCTGAGAACACTGTGGACCTGAGAACACTGTGGACCTGAGAACACTGTGGACCTGAGAACACTGTGGACTCAAGAACGCTGTCTGTAGTTCTGAGAACACTGTGGACCTGAGAACACTGTGGACCTGAGTACACTGTGGACCTGAGAACACTGTGGACCTGAGAACACTGTCTGTGGTTCTTAGAACACTGTCAGGGGTTCTGAGAACACTGTGGACCTGAGAACACTGTAGACCTGAGAACACTGTCTGTGGTTCTGAGAACACTGTCTGTGGTTCTGAGAACACTGTATGTGGTTCTGAAAACACGGCTGTTCTGAGAACGCTGTCAGTAGCTCTGAGAACACTGTCTGTGGTTCTGAGAACACTGTGGGCCTGAAAACGCTGTCTGTGGTTCTGAAAACACTGTGGACCTGAGAACACTGTGGACCTGAGAACAATGTAGACCTGAGAACGCTGTCTGTGGTTCTGAGAACACTGTAGACTTGAGAACGCTGTCTGTGGTTCTGAGAACACTGTGGACCTGAGAACACTGTGGACCTGAGAACACTGTCTGTGGTTCTGAGAACACTGTGGACCATTGAACACTGTGGATCTGAGAACACTGTGGACCTGAGAACGCTGTCTGTGGTTTTGAGAACACTGTAGACCTGAGAACGCTGTCTGTGGTTCTGAGAAGACTGTGGACCTGAGAATACTGTGGACCTGAGAACACTGTCTCTGGTTCTTAGAACACCGTGGACCTGAGAACACTGTCTGTGGTTCTGAGAACACTGTGGACCTGAGACCACTGTGGATCTGAGTACACTGTGGTACTGAGAACACTGTCTGTGGTTCTGAGAACACTGTGGACCTAAGAACACTGTGCACCTGAAAACACTGTGGACCTGAGAACACTGTGGACCTGAGAACACTGTCTGTGGTTCTTAGAACACTGTCTGTGGTTCTGAGAACACTGTGGACCTGAGAACACTGTGGACCTGAGAACACTGTCTGTGGTTCTGAGAACACTGTGGAGCTGAGAACACTGTGGACCTGAGAACACTTTGGACCTGAGAACACTTTCTGTGGTTCTGAGAACACTGTCTTTGGTTCTGAGAACACTGTGGACTTGAGAACATTGTGGACCTGAGAACACTGTGGACCTGAGATCACTGTCTGTGGTTCTGAGAACACTGTGGACCTGAGAAAACTGTGGACCTGAGAACACTGTGGACCTGAGAACACTGTAGACCTGAGAACGCTGACTGTGGTTCTGAGAACACTGTGGACCTGAGAACACTGTGGACCTGAGAACATTGTGGACCTGAGAACACTGTGGACCTGAGAACACTGTGGACCTGAGAACACTGTCTGTGGTTCTGAGAACACTGTCTGTGGTTCTGAGAGCACTGTTGACCTGAGAACACTGTGGATCTGAGAACACTGTATGTGGTTCTGAGAACACTGTGGACCTGAGAACACTGTGGACCTGAGAACACTGTGGAACTGAGAACGCTGTCTGTGGTTCTGAGAACACTGTCTGTGGTTCTGAGAACACTGTGGACCTGAGAACGCTGTCTGTGGTTCTGAGAACACTGTGGACCTGAGAACACTGTGGACCTGAGAACACAGTGGACCTGAGAACACTATGGACCTGAGAACACTGTGGACCTGAGAACACTGTCTGTGGTTCTGAGAACACTCTCTGTGGTTCTGAGAACACTGTGGACCTGAGAACACTGTGGACCTGAGAACACTGTCTGTGGTTCTTAGAACACTGTCTGTGTTTCTGAGAACACTGTGGACCTGAGAACTCTGTGGACCTGAGAACACTTTGGACCTGAGAACACTGTCTGTGGTTCTGAGAACACTGTCTGTGGTTCTGAGAACACTGTTGACCTGAGAACACTGTGGACCTGAGAACACTGTCTGTGGTTCTGAGAACACTGTGGACCTGAGAACACTGGGGACCTGAGAACACTGTCTGTGGTTCTGAGAACGCTGTCTGTAGTTCTGAGAACACTGTTGACCTGAGAACACTGTGGACCTGAGAACACTGTCTGTGGTTCTGAGAACACTGTTGACCTGAGAACACTTTGGACCTGAGAACACTGTGTGTGGTTCTGAGAACACTGTGGACCTGAGAACACTGTGGACCTGAGAACACTGTCTGTGGTTCTGAGAACACTGTTCTTCTGCGAACGCTGCCTGTTGTTCTGAGAACACTGTCTGTAGTTCTGAGAACACTGTGGACCTGAGAACACTGTGGACCTGAGAACACTGTCTGTGGTTCTGAGAACACTGTGGACCTGAGAACACTGTGGACCTGAGAACAGTGTCTGTGGTTCTGAGAACACTGTGGACCTGAGAACACTGTGGACCTGAGAACACTGTCTGTGGTTCTGAGAACACTGTGGACCTGAGAACGCTGTCTGTGGTTCTGAGAACACTGTGGACCTGAGAACACTGTCTTTGGTTCTAATAACACTGTGGTTCTGAGAACACTGTATGTGGTTCTAATAACAATGTGGATCTAAATGTCAGGCTCGCCGCAAATGGTCGCAATCCAAGCACATATTTTTTAATCTTCTACATGAGGCCCTTTTGAGGGTACAACGACGTAGTACCAGGCAAGTGAGAGTGTGTGTGTGACCGTTTAAAGGAGATTGTCAGGTGCCCCTGTATTAGCTGCCCGCATCCGCTGCTCATATCCACGATATTTTCTTTCATAATTAAAGCTATTTTAGTAGCTGATTTCAACTAAGCACAATCACCTGTGTACGTACATTATCGAGTATGTGTGATCAATCAAAAACAGTAAATGTAAAAAATCCCTGAAGACTAATCTGGAGTTGTTCTTCTGGACATACTAACTAGGAAACCGCCAATAGACCCACCCTGCATCATGGACCCAGCAAAGTATTTATTAGTATTAAATCTCATGCTAAGAGGGCCCAGTTAAATACGTTTTGTCTAGGGCGCCGAAACATCTCAGAAAGCCTCTGCCCATCCACTCTGCCCCGTCCTAACTACACAAGAACGATCAGAACAAATCTACAAACATTGCATTTGACGTGCCTCAAACTTGACTTCAATCTACAAACAATAAAAACCAGCCCTGATACTGAGTTCTTAACGTCACTATGTACAGAATTCATTAACCAGGCATAAATATGAGTTCTATATGTCACTATGTACAGAATTCATTAACCAGGCATAAATATGAGTTCTATATGTCACTATGTACAGAATTCATTAACCAGGCATAAATATGAGTTCTTAACGTCACTATGTACAGAATTCATTAACCAGGCATAAATATGAGTTCAATATGTCACTATGTACAGAATTCATTAACCAGGCATAAATATGAGTTCTATATGTCACTATGTACAGAATTCATTAACCAGGCATAAATATGAGTTCTATATGTCACTATGTACAGAATTCATTAACCAGGCATAAATATGAGTTCTATATGTCACTATGTACATAATTCATTAACCAGGTATAAATATGAGTTCTATATGTCACTATGTACAGAATTCATTAACCAGGTATAAATATGAGTTCTATATGTCACTATGTACAGAATTCATTAACCAGGTATAAATATGAGTTCTATATGTCACTATGTACAGAATTCATTAACCAGGCATAAATATGAGTTCTATATGTCACTATGTACAGAATTCATTAACCAGGCATAAATATGAGTTCTATATGTCACTATGTACAAAATTCATTAACCAGGCATGAATATGAGTTCTATATGTCACTATGTACAGAATTCATTAACCAGGCATAAATATGAGTTCTATATGTCACTATGTACAGAATTCATTAACCAGGCATAAATATGAGTTCTATATGTCACTTTGTATATAGTTCAGTGACCCAACAGTAAGTTGAGATGAAGAGTTACCATGCAGTATGTAATAAATAAAAACTGACACCCACCCACAGTCTATGCACCTACCCACAGTCCATGCACCTACCCACAGTATATGCACCTACCCACAGTCCATGCACCTACCCACAGTCCATGCACCTACCCACAGTCTATGCACCTACCCACAGTCCATGCACCTACACAGTCCATGCACCTACCTACAGTCCATGCACCTACACACAGTATATGAACCTAACCACATTATATGCACCTAGCTACAGTATATGCACCTACCTATATTTATTTACGACAACCAATTCACTCCATTGATTCATTTTCACACCGGCAACTAAACTGGAAATTATAACTTAAAGAAATAAAATCCACTAGCGTTAGTTGTTTATTATTTATAAAGACCGATGTGTCTTATTCCATCCCTCAAATGTTGTATGAGCTTCACTCATTGATGAAGTGATATGTCCATTGCTAGAAGTCTGTGATATGTACAGATCACCACAGAAGGATAGAAAGATATAGATATGCAAGATACATATGTATGCATCATCTCGTGGCTGCTTTTGTTATCTTTGTTTCATCAACTCTGTCATGCTCATATGTTCTGGTAAGTTTGGTTGTGATGACAAGATCAATATATTTTTATAGTCCCCAAAAAAACTTCTATTTTCTATTGATGTTCCAAATTATTTTTTGGTTTCAAAAAAAAACAAACACTGTTTCCTTGTGGGTTTTATTATTTTACCATCAATCAAAATATAAATTTTAAAAGTATCTAAAAAGGAATACTCTATAGTTGTAGCAAAATAATTATTACTACAGACAGAGCTAGATGGATGTTATATTACCACAGCCAGAGTTAGATGTATGTCATACTACTACAGCCAGAGTTAGATGTATGTTATATTACTACAGCCAGAGTTAGATGGATGTTATATTACTACACCCAGAGCTAGATGGATGTTATATTACTACAGCCAGAGCTAGATGGATGTTATATTAATACAACCAGAGCTAGATGGATGTTATATTACTACAGCCAGAGTTAGATGGATGTTATATTACTACAGCCTGAGCTAGATGGAGGTTATATTAATACAATAAGAGCTAGATGGATGTTATATTACTACAGCCAGATTTAGATGGATGTTATATTACTACAGCCAGAGCTAGATGGATGTTATATTAATACAACCAGAGCTAGATGGATGTTATATTACTACAGCCAGAGCTAGATGGATGTTATATTACTACAACCAGAGCTAGATGGATGTTATATTACTACAGCCAGAGTTAGATGGATGTTATATTAATACAACCAGAGCTAGATGGATGTTATATTACTACAGCCAGAGCTAGATGACTGTTATTTTACTACAGCCAGAGCTAGATGGATGTTATATAACTACAACCAGAGCTAGATGGATGTTATATTACTACAGCGAGAGCTAGATGGATGTTATATTACTACAGCCAGAGCTAGATATAATTAATACAAAAATTAATATAACGTACACTATAATCTCAGTCTATTGACTGTCTCTGTGTGTTTGGTAATGGGGGCCCAGATAAGTCTTCAGTGCCCAGGGCCCCTATTGATTTCAATCAGCTTCTGACTACAACAGAATAACAGGTTAAGAAATTGACAAGTAATTGTTTTTTGTTACATTTACCTATACGCCGTTGTATCGAACTGTACAATTTGTGAAGGGGTGGGGCCCAGAGATGACTATGGGTGAAATAACACTCTCTATCATACATCGGCTTATACTTATAATTCAATCCATGTTGAATTTACCACTGTTTGTGGTTTAACATTTATAGAGATATAAATGGGGCATGAGACTATTATTTAGGCTGTATTGTTTGTATTATTAATTTGCTATTAAGAAGACTATAAATAATGTTTGTTTGTGTAGGAAAATGAATAACTAAATATATAGATAGTTAGATAGATACTGAATAGATCGATACGTTGATTCATAGATAGGCAGATAGATAAAGAGTAGACAGACATGCAGATAGATAGATAGATAGATAGATAGATAGATAGATAGATAGATAGATAGATTAGATAGATAGATAGATAGATAGATAGATAGATAGATAGATAGATAGATAGATAGATAGATAGATAGATAGATAGATAGATAGATAGATAGATAGATAGATAGATAGATAGATAGATAGATAGATAGATAGATAGATAGATAGATAGATAGATAGATAGATAGATAGATAGATAGATAGATAGATAGATAGATAGATAGATAGATAGATAGATGCTGGTTTCGATTCACTATAAGAACCAAGGGACTTTGTCCATTTCCTGGTGAACGTTAGTTCGAAGTCCCCCAACTTCACGCAGCATTAAAAATGTGTAGGCTGCCTGCCATATGTTGGGCCTTGTGCTAAGCACACTATCTCCTTATGTGCCGATGTTAAAGAAAGAAATGAATTCAGCACTTTATCTGCCCGATGGCCTCTTTGTCCTAAGAGAACATTTCTTATTTTTCTAATGTATTTGATGTTTAACAGTTGCTATTTTTGCATTATATATTGCTGTGCCAAATCTCAAAGCCATAATCGGATCATTTCATATGTAATCCCTCTGACGTCAAAAATGTCTTTAATAACAGCTGATAAATTGAGATAACTGACAGTCATAAATCCACGGGCTCAAAAATAAAAATAAATAACCCAAAAAACAACGATCGAACGTTCAGAGCAATAAATGATAAAACAAAAAAGCTACACAAAATGTACTTCAAAGACAAAAAAAATGGTTAAAAGAACGAATTAATAAATTCAAAATCCTAATTAAGCTTTAATTAATAGAAACAAATGTAAATTAAATCTGGAATATAAGTCGGGAAAAAACAAACCAACCTTTATCTAGACAATATGCTGACATTTTATAAATTAAAGTATAAGACCTAGATTTTAACGTAAGAAACTAAATTTAAGATAATAAATGAAATAAACAAAAACACACCACGCAAGCCACAGGATATAAATTATACAGAATGCGCATCTTCCGAGTTCGGCACCCGCGACGTATTTCGCGGCGCATTGCACCCGTCCAGCGTCGACCGTATTAGACGGTATTACTCAGCCAAAGATGGCCGCCGCTGATGCAGTAAGTACACGACGAAATACGTGGACGACGGGCAAATTAGTATGACCGGTTAATTACAAGTAAAAACCTTCGAAAACATTATTAAAAAATACACCTACTAGCATTCAGTGAGCGTGAGCAACAAAAGGAACATAAATTTTCAAGAAATTGGGCATTAATGGTACGCGTAATTTTGGCGTAACTTACGCGTAACTTACGCGTAATTACGCGTAATTTACGCGTAAATTACGCGCGCCAATCTTACGCGTAATCTTCGAACCCTAGTTATGTGGCATGATTAACCAATCGTTAAGTAAAGAGATATCATTCTCGTGGAAAGTAGGGCAGATTTCAAAGTGTGAGTGATGTCCCCTGTAAGGATGAGATGAAAATCTTTTAGATCCTATTTAACCACTAATGGGACGGGTTTTTATTGTGCCCTTCTTTCATCCCCCACCATAGCCGAAAAGTCCATGGAGGCACCACGGGAGACATAGCGGGGAATTAAGCCATGACATGAAAAATGTCCAAGGAGATCGAACCAGGTATCTTTAGGTCGACAGCCAAGCGCTATACCACACGATCATCCGCCCCCCTGGGTTTAAAAAGCCTATCGGGCTTTCATTCCACATTAAGTTTTAATCAACTGTTTACAATTCAAAGTTCACTCTTCACAGTGGACTTAATTTGTTATTCTTTTCAAATGTGACTTTGATGACTGAAGGTTCCATATGCATCATCGATACTTGTGGGCGCGAACCCACGCAGCCTACACATCTACCTGATGTTTCTAACCGAACTACTCATTATGATTGAGCTGACAACACTTGTGTTACCTTTCACTTGAAATGGATCGCCGTGTGGTACAAGACGCAGCCGATCACGTGGGCCGCAAACGTGCTTCTGACATAAGAGCTCGCGATGGGAGGCAGAATCCTCGAAATGACGAAAGCGGTGCACACGATAACACTAGCATGGCTGGCTGTTTCAAACGTTTTATAGTGGGGGACAAAACAACAAGGAAGAAGAAACAAGGAATCAAATGTTCAGCTAATAATCAGATAACGGTATTGTACTCTTATTTACATATTAAAATAAATTGAGCAAGTAAAACCTAATAGAGGCGATCAAACTGAACTCAACAGTATTAAATAAATTCAAAAGACTTATGTTTCATTTTGTACTGAAGACTGTCGACTATACAGACTTTCAGTTATTCGACATAGCGAGACATATTTTAGTTTAGTAATAGACTAAGCTCTGGCGTAAGAGGAGCAGCACCGTAGGAAGGGCACAGCGGGTCATGAAACTGCACAGGGAGCCGTACTAGTAATGGGGTGCCGAAAGAGCTCTGTTCAGTGATTTTTGCACATTTCAGATTGGGATACGGGGAGGGGGGGGCGCCAAAATGTATACAACTCACCCAAAGCGACAGAATAGCTAGGTACGGCTCCGAAGAAAAGACATTTCCCCATATCAATTGATGGATTTGAAAAGTAAGTACATGTTTCAACACTAGCCCCGGGCCTATACGAAGTTTTAGTTTCCTCACTGCCACATTACGCTGGATGCTCGCGCGTCCAATGTAGTCGTCTGAAGTCAGTTTAATTTATAGCAGTGACCCTCAAACTGTGGGGGCCCGTGACCCATTGATCGGTCGCTGAAAAATTTTAGGTGTGTCTCGACAAAAGATTAATTGCATGAATTGATGATCGATAATATTCATTCTACTAGCTTTACCCTGCAAAACCTTTGCAGAGAGTTATATCTCGTTAGGCTTGATAGGTAGGCTAGGTTATTCCTTGGTTTCGGGCAGATCAGATTTTGTTCATGATTGTATTTTAAACTCGGAATACTGATGTATCAATTCTTTACTTTCGATAAATAAATATATATATATGTATATATATATATATATATATATATATATATATATATGTATATATATATATATATTATATATATACTAGCTGTACCCTGCAAAATATTTGCATAGAGTTATATCCCCTTAGGCTTGATCAGCAGGCGAGGTTATTTTTTTTGGTTTCGGACAGATCCGATTTTTTCATGATTGTGTTTTAAACTGGAATACTGTTGTATTAATTCTTTACTTTCGATTTAACGCAGCGCCCAAATCGCTATTATTATATTATATATTATGTGTGCATAATTACAATGGTATCTCTATGTATTCCATAAAACTGACAAGTTTATTCACTGCAAATTAAGAGGACGGAAATTTTGTAGATTTTGTAGATATAGCATGACACATTGATGCCGCTCATAGCCATTGGCGTAGTGAGCTTAACTCGCGCCCGGGGCACAATACCTCTTTAGTGCCCCCCATTCGAAAACCATATAAAATTATATGTAAAATATACCCTTTGTGAGTAGCGCCCGGGGCATGACGCACGCTTGCCCACCCATCGCTACGCCACTGCTCATAACTCCTTTCTTTCTTCATACATATTCGCAACAGGTGGGGATCGTAAAAGCTAGCCAGTTTTCACAGTGAGTCTCAAAAATAAAAAAAAATAAACACTTGTCAAAATTGGTCATGAAAAGTCTGAGAACCACTGACGTACTAATCGAATAACCGTCCAAGAATATCGTTTCGCCATCCACCTTTGTGTCTATGCTTCAGCATATACGGTCTGTCGGACGTATCTATCCACTTAGCACAGAGCAATGGCGAACATTTAAGTTTAAACTATATATATATACTGATGTGTAGTTCTTTTACCTTCGTTGATGAAACAAGAAACCAGGAAGGCGAAGGAGACGGTGTTGAGCACGTACAGCGCCAGGAGGGGCAGTAGGACCTCTGGCCCGTAAGCCATGGACCACCCCCCGCTGTTCTCATTGCCCCAGAAGAAACTCGAGGCGAACATGTAGGTGGTCAAGAGGCCATTGACCAGACTGGGCAGTGACCAGGTCAGCCAGTAGGTGAAGGACGCCATCCCCATGGACTCCATAATTTCCTTTTAGATAAATTGACAGAAATATTTTTTTTTCCGTTACTGTCTGAAACAGGGGTTGACAAACTTTTTTATATTGCGGGCCGCATTGGAAGAAAAGGTCCGGAAATTCTAAAAGAGGGCCGGACCAAGTTGGATGGAATTTTCATTTGGACAACTATTATCCTTAAAAAATCATTTGACCCGATAGATTCAGAAGCATGTAAATGGAATGTAAATACCATCTTCTATTGTATGCTACTATTTGTGGACGGATGGTCGTGTGGTAAAGCGCTCGAATCTCAGCCTGAGGGTCCCTGGTTCGATGTTCGGTGAGGACAAATGAATTTTCAGTGCATGGTTAAAGATCTCGCTATATTGCATTATCGGCTATGGTTGGGATGAAAGAAAGAAGCACACAAAAATCCGTCCCATTAGTGGTTAATAGGATCTGAGAGATTTTCATCTCATCCTTACAGAGATTTTACACGCTATATGCTAGTTACAACCAGATTTACTATCTAATATAACTGAATATTTCAATTAGTGTTATTACTGAATATGAATATGACAGTATGCTAGAACTATTTGGAGTGCTGAGTATAGCTTTACTTGTCTCGAATCGGACTGTTGTTCGAAAAGCCGACACGTTTTTGATTTTTCGCAAAACTAGTTTAACAATCTCACATAATTGTACATCTAGGTGCATAGCTGGTGACAACTTTATGTCATCTCTAGGTTTTAACCTAATAGTCGATAAAAAAAAAAGCAGAATGAATATTAATATTAAAAAAATGAATTTAAGTTAAACTAAAAAGACCAAAGAATTAATAACAAAAAAAAAACAAAAACACAAATTTGAAACTTTCAACAAGAGACGAAAAAGAACTTCTCTCTACTTTGACTCCGCATTCTTTCTCCTGGACGATGACCAGTGCAGTCATGCACGCCGTGCCCAAGAAGACGGTCGTGATGACCCAGCCCATGACGTAGTGCCGCCACACCAACCGCCTCGAGTAGGGAGGGTCCGGTAGCGGCAGAACCTCGAACTCGGTCCTGGGAGCGTCGTCCGCCGCTGCGGTCCTGTTGAGTCGCTTCCACCAGTAGGTGATGAACATCTTTGTGACGATGTACTGGACTTGCAGAACGTCAGGACCGAGGCGATCTACGGTGGGGGGTGGGGGGGGGGGAACAACAGGACATTATATTGGTCATCGTGTAGAAATCATAGGTTTCCTTAACCTCGGCCTATGAAAGGGATTTTTGTGGTTAGCACAACGCTCACCCGCATTTAACTTCCCCCCACAACTAAGGCCGGTTACCCATTTAAAGCTGAGCGATACTGATTTATATTTAACCAACTTTCACCAGCGAATCGGGAAATTCCCCTTTGTTTCTCACCCAGGATCGAACCCAAGGCACTATGGTCTAGATTTGATCTCTCTACAACATTCGACCATTCGTCCCTCAAAATATAAATCAAGGTCTCTGATTGTTTTTTTATTATCTGTAACTTAAATACAGTTTTCATCCAAAGCATTGAGTGCTGTAAGGTTTCGGTGTCACCAACTGCCTTTGGATTCGATTAATTTTAGGTTCATTTCAGATTACAGTCGATTCCGCTTAATTGGGACACATCGGGACCGAGGCTTTTTGTCCCGATTAAGCGTCTGTCCCAATTAAACATACACATTTACTATTGGCTTCTTGGTTTGGTTTCTTTGAGATTTGTCCCAAATAAGCGGCTGTCCCAATTAAGCGGTGTCCCAATTAAGCGGAATCCACTGTATTTCTTTTTGTTGGTCAAAATAGAGGGTTGGTAAAACTTCTGGACTCGCGGGTCACATACTGTTCTGAAATAATTCAACAGAAGAACCTGACCAAGAGCAAATGGATAAAGTAAATTGTAGAAATAAAATAATACCTATTAAAAAGTAAACGTTATTGATAGGAACGAGCGCAGAAGGTGTGCAAGAACAAAGAGATTGTCGGACCAAACCTGACCCGCGGGCTGTTGTTTGCCCACCGCATGGTTTATGTACACTCATCTTTGAAAGATTTACTCTTTATAAAAACGTTTTTTTTCTCTGCGTGTAATTTGGTTTGCCTAGAAGGAATCAATGAAATGGTTTTCCCACAATTAATTCGTATTGACATAATTGCCTCTTTTTTTTTTCGTTTCGGTTTTTGCTCTTTGTCGGTTGCGGTTTTTACCGTTGACATCAAGTTATACTATATTTATATTAAAAAAAGATACGTTTGTGCAAGTTAATGATGTCTGAGTACTGACAAAAAAAAAAGATACGTTTGTGCAAGATAATGATGTCTGAGTACTGACAAAAAAAAATTTAATCTTTTTTATTTTTTCATGTTGTTACCTAGAAATATGTCGAACGTTTTGTTGTCGGTGTACACCAGTTGTGTCACCACTTGAAATTTGAGATTAATCGGCACTTCCTGCTCCCTGTCCGTGTCCAGCACCACCATCAGGCGCTCCATTGTGTCCGGCAGGCTCTCCATCGGAGCGGCCCTGTGAACTTTTGATTGGAGCGGAATAGAAAAAAAAATATTATTGAATCACGAATCATAATTGCGATATATCCCCCCCCCTTTTTTTTTTTTTACTTCTTTAGCGATATACGCAAAATAGAAACCATCCATAATTTTATGTAGAAAAAAAATATCCAAAAGCTATTTGAAAAAGAGGGGTTGTTAAGCACCGTCTTCACTCCATCAATCACTTAATTATGTCATATATTAAGTTAAGTGAACAGTCTATTTCTGTAGACATTTCCTCTAAAGATCGCTTCTCAGTATTACACTCTCCCTCAGCATTCTTCAGTATTAATTTATGTCTGTATTGATCAATGTCAGTGTTAATCAATATCAGTATTAAACAATGTCAATGTTAATCAATGTCAGTATTTTTTTGGGCTTTATTTTAAAAAAAAAGGAACAAAGTAAATAAATGAAAATAAATAACAAAGTCACGTGGGAAAACAAAAATAGGTATGTACAAACTTGTGTATTCTTCCGCTCCTTGCATGAATGATAACGTGGCGGATGAATTTGGGAAAAAGTAGACCTTATCGTATGGGGTGACAAATGAAGAGCAGAAGCTCTCCTGGTACTCGTACGAGACCTGAAAGTTGGTGATGTCAGACTTGGTGCTGACCTAGTTGAAAATGACCAGAAAAATCAGCGGGACACCTGTAGATCGGGAACACAAAGACCATGAGTTTATCGGTAGCGAAACTTTCACAGCTGACCACGCATTACCTTAATCAGTTGTGAGGGCTTTACGATGGTCATTCAAAAAAAAAAAGAGTGATCGGGTTTTAGCCTATTGCGTAATGTGAACCGGACAACTGTTTCTTATACATCGTAAAGTAAAAAAAAAAAGTACTTTCAAAAAGTCCCTGGTGTGGTCAAATTATTTTAAAAAATGGCTCATTGGGGTGGGGGGAGGAGGGCATACAAAACTTGTCGAAAAAACACCTTCCTGCCCTGTGGAGCCGGATTTAGCTAACGCTATGAACTAGTTAAATAAAATTATATAATAGAAACAAATGGCATGTCAATCTATGTCCTACAGTCCTATGTTTTCATCATCTGCCTATTCATCTGTTTGTTTACCCATTTGGTTTATTTGTTTTTATATTCTATATGTCAATATCAAGGGAGGAGATGGGGGTGGGGGGCAGGTGGCCAATCGCTTGAGTGTCGATCTGAGAGTCACGAGTTCGATCCTCGGTGAGGACCAAGGGGAGTTTTTTGCCAGGTTCTGGTGAAAGTTGGTGTAAAGTCACTCAAGTCCGTCCAGCTTTAAATGGGTACCTGACTTTATGTTAGGGGGGGGGGGAGTAATGGTGGCTGTGCGTTGTACTACCCACACAATTTTTGTTTCATTTGCTGAGGTTATAGACACAGATTCAACGGTCCCGATGTCCATCTTCAAAGACAGGGGAAGCCTGGTTTTCATGTTGTATTACTGGTTCAAATACAAGGCAAGGTCCAGTCAACGGTTCTCGCTTCCACTAGGATGGGGGTGAAATGATGTCACCGCAAGAAACTCGTATCATTAACGGATTGAGAGGTAAATATATTTCTTGCAAACATATCCTACTTTTTCTCTCGGTCTTCCAATCAAATCTATGTACTGTCCACATGACCTTTGCACCTACCTAGTTCAATAAGTAAATATTCCCAGCTGCGCATGCGTACAGTGAAATTTTTCCAGATCAGCGCCTTGAGCTGTTGGCAGATCATGACCCCCAGGGGGCTGAATGTGGACTGTCGCATGACGTCATAATAAACAACAATCGTCACATGAAGAGAAAAATGGTGATTTTAGTATTTAATAAACACACCGTCCAAACAACCTTCCTCGTTTGTGTTATTATGGTAGCTGCTAATTAGCAATACAACTAATTAAGGCTGCGTCTCTCAACCGGCTGCTCGCGTTCCCCAATGGGTGCCATGAAGCCTATGCACAGGTACGCAGTGACATCATGGGATATACTTTGGAACTCTTCGGGGTACAGTCGCGAAAAAAGGCTGAAAACCGCTGGGCGGTTTGATACGGCACGCTGGGCTGTTTGATACGGCACGCTGGGCTGTTTGATACGGCACGCTGGAATGTTTGATACGGCACGCTGGGCTGTTTTAAACGTCACGCTGGGCTGTTTGATACGGCACGCTGGGCTGTTTGATACGGCACGCTGGGCTGTTTGATACGGCACGCTGGGCTGTTTGATACGGCACGCTGGGCTGTTTGATACGGCACGCTGGGCTGTTTGATACGGCATGCTGGGCTGTTTGATACGGCATGCTGGGCTGTTTGATACGGCACGCTGGGCTGTTTGATACGGCACGCTGGGCTGTTTTAAACGTCACGCTGGGATGTTTGATACGTCACGCTGGGCTGTTTGATACGGCACGCTGGGCTGTTTGATACAGCACGCATTCTGCTCACTTCAATGTCTTTTACATTTAATAAAAAAAATTACTTATACACACCACTTCAATACGCTCACGGAGCGGCCCGTCTAT
Organism: Bulinus truncatus; assembly: GCA_021962125.1. Lineage (NCBI taxonomy): Eukaryota > Metazoa > Mollusca > Gastropoda > Planorbidae > Bulinus > Bulinus truncatus. Next base: position 788,130 of record JAGDYQ010000186.1, read on the forward strand.
CAAATTAAAGAATCCATTGTGGTCCGCGGGTAATAAATAAGGTGTATGGGTGCACTATCTAACAAGTTCTTAATGTCGGTCATATGAGTAGGGTTCGAAGTCGCGTAACGTTACGCGTAAGTTACCGTAAATTACGCGTAATTTACGGTAACGTAATTTTGAAAATTACGCGTAAATTACGGTAATTTAAAGATGCATATTTGACGGCCATTTTTAATTGTTTCTGTCGCAATTCGTTGTGTTAACAGTGGCGATTAATTAATTACAGTGATTAGGAGTACAATCTACATCCGGCCACAAGCATAAACCGGAAGTATTCGTTTGGTAAAACAGCGTAAACCGCAAAGTATATTGTTTGTTTTTAATCGTTTCAGTAAACATAATAAAATAAATATTTTCAATAAGGAAGCCAAAGTCTGGTTAAAAATAAGATAAAATCATAACAATTTTCGATTAAGTACACAATGCCGCCATGAGCTGTATGGCAAGCGGCCGCAAGCCAAACGGGGAGGTTATAAAATAAAAAAATGTTTTTTTTAAACATTATCTACAGTACCGTACCCAGGATTTTTTTTTGTGGGGGGGAGGGGCTGCAGCCTACCAGCCCTCCCACTCCCCCACCCTGGGTACGGCCTTGATTATCTATATATGTTCCAAATGTCATGAAACGTATAGAAAACATTTTACTGTGTATAGTGCTTCCGTCGATCGCGTCTACGTATTACGCTGCGCATTGCACCCACGTCGTCTGTATTTCGCTGCGGATTGCCCCAGCGTTGATCGCGTGTGCCGTCTTTTGCTGAGTTCGGCACCCGCGACGTATTTCGCGGCGCATTGCACCCGTCCAGCGTCGACCGTATTAGACGGTATTACTCAGCCAAAGATGGCCGCCGCTGATGCAGTCAGTACACGATGAAATACGTGGACGACGGGCAAATTAGTATGACCGGTTAATTACAAGTAAAAACCTTTGAAAACATTATTAAAAATACACCTACTAGCAATCAGTGAGCGTGAGCAACAAAAGGAACATAAATGTTCAAGCAATTGGGCATTAATGGTACGCGTAATTTTGGCGTAAATTACGCGCGCCAATCTTACACGTAATTTTCGAACCCTAACCAGCGTCGATCGCGTGTGTCGTTTTTTGCGTAGTTCGGCACCCGCGGCGGCCGTATTTCGCAGCGCATTGCACCCGCCCCGCTTTGACCGTATTAGACGGTATTACTTAGCCAAAGATGGCCGCCGCTGATGCAGTAAGTACACGACGAAATACGTGGACGACGGGCAAATTAGTATGACCGGTTAATTACAAGTAAAAACCTTCGAAAACATTATTAAAAAATACACCTACTAGCAATCAGTGAGCGTGAGCAACAAAAGGAACATAAATTTTCAAGAAATTGGGCATTAATGGTACGCGTAATTTTGGCGTAACTTACGCGTAACTTACGCGTAAATTACGCGTAATTTACGCGCGCCAATCTTACGCGTAATTTTCGAACCCTAGTTGTGACAGATCGTCAAAATTTTGTCTCACAGCGATGACCGTTGAAGACCAGTAGAATAATGAATGCACAGGGGCATTGGACTGGCTTTGTAAGGGACCGTTCACATATTATGTACCGGGCTTCGTAAGGGGCCGTTCACATATTATGTACCGGGCTTCGTAAGGGGACGTTCACATATTATGTACCGGGCTTCGTAAGGGGCCGTTCACATATTATGTACCGGGCTTCGTAAGGGGCCGTTTACATATTATGTACCGGGCTTCGTAAGGGGCCGTTCACATATTATGTACCGGGCTTCGTAAGGGGCCGTTCACATATTATGTACCGGGCTTCGTAAGGGGCCGTTCACATATTATGTACCGCATGGGCGTTATAATATCATTTGTTTTCATAGTTATATTATGTACCGCATGGGGTTATAATCTTACTTGTTGTCATACTTTGATTGTTGTTTTGTATGTGAGGAGAGCTATTGGCAGGGGATTTCTGTATTTGACAAGCAATAAAAGTGATGTAAGCTCCGTTTGTTTTCTTCCGAGAGAAGGGTGGGTGAAGGAAGTCACAGTTGTCTAAGAGAAGGGTGAGTGAAGGAAGTCACAGTTGTCTAAGAGAAGGGTGAGTGAAGGAAGTCACAGTTGTCTAAGAGAAAGGTGAGTGAAGGAAGCCACAGTTGTCTAAGAGAAGGGTGAGTGAAGGAAGTCACAGTTGTCTAAGAGAAGGGGGAGTGAAGCAAGTCACAGTTGTCTAAGAGAAGGGTGGGTGAAGGAAGTCACAGTTGTCTTAGAGAAGGGTGAGTGAAGGAAGTCACAGTTGTCTAAGAGAAGGGTGAGTGAAGGAAGTCACAGTTGTCTAAGAGAAGGGTGAGTGAAGGAAGTCACAGTTGTCTAAGAGAAGGGTGAGTGAAGCAAGTCACAGTTGTCTAAGAGAAGGGTGAGTTAATAAGATTACAATTGAAAAGCTTTTAGTCTGATTAGCCTGACCCACTATTTGTGTTTAGGCCACTATGGCTCTGAAAGCCATAAATAGTTGGAAAGTAAAGTAAGTAAAATTCCCTTAATGTGTTCTGTAGCTAGCACAACGCTCTAATGCTCCATACATTTATATATAATTATGCAAGAAGGATTTCAAACCATGCTATCCTAAACCAAGAAGTGGGTTAGGCTTAAACACTTCAATTAAAAAAATAAACTCTAATTGCTTTCATCAGCCAATTATGGTTTGCAGTGGTCTTTGGTGTACTATTCATATCATAGACACAGAAGGATCTCACACAAATAAATGTTGATCAAAATATAGTGAGGCAGACGACAAGGAGCCACTTCAGAATCACTTTGTTCATTGATAAATCCTAGTGTGAGAGGCCCTGATCTGAGTATTAACCGTTAAACCCCCTCAACTCTCTATGCTGGTCTTTCTGGGTCAGACCGACTGCTTAAATTATTGGCGCCACCAGTACAGCCTGAAGCTATCTTTCATTAAAAGAGTTCCAACGACTGGTTCTGTAGAATAACTTTCCCGCCAGATAGCACAGAGAGATTCTTAGCTTTGTTTGTTATCAACTAATGGAGAATTTTTTCCCCTTATACCTAAATGTATTCTTCTATTTTTTTTTCCCTATCTCCTCCCAACCCATTCCTTTTCCCCGCTGTTGGACAATAATGTCCTGTACAACTCTCAAGATACTGTTGACTTGTTATGGAAATATTTCATAAATATGTATAAAAATATGGTTATTGTTACTTCTAAAAAAAAATATTCACATTTCTAGATGTTTCTTGGTTGTGAACAAGCAATATCTATCATTACTGGACCTATGAAAAATTCTAAGCTTGGATCAACTAAATCAGCAACAATCAGTTATATATACATATATATAAGAATGTGGATTTTTGTTTCTGTAGCGATTTATGCATGCCTGGAGAAACGTACGTCCCATTCTTGAATTAAAAGCAATCGATAAAACATATTGTACTCTTGGTCAGGCCCCGTAGCGTGCGGGGGTGGGGGGCCTGGGGGGCCGGGCCCCCGCCTGCGTTTTATCTGGCCCCCTCGGCTTGTTTGCTCTACTTAGTAACATTTTTTCCTGGCCCCCCTGCTATTGGTCTGGCCCCTTCTGTAGAATTTTCACGCTAGGTTTTAAATTTTGTTGATTTAAAAAAAGAATACGCTATTAATAGCTCAAGTTAAAATGATTAATACACTAACTTTAAAAGAAAATATCATCTGTGTTTGGCAAAAAAATATTTTGTTATGCCTTATTATAATTGTGCCTACGATTTATGTTCTGAATGTCTTCACAGAAGTTCTGACAGGACTACAATGCTCACAGTTATGACATGTGTTTTATTCATCCATTTGAGTACGCCTTTATTTAGTGGTGATTATTTTTTTATTCATTGACATTGTAACATATGTGTGTGGCAGGCCCGTAGCGTGGGGGGGGGGCAGGGGGCCGGGACCCCCTGCGTTTTGTCTGCCCCCCCTGCTTATTTGTTCTACTTAGTAAAATGTATTACCTGCCCCCCCCCGCTATTGCCTGGCCCCTGCTGTAGAATGCCTGGCCCCTACTATAGAATTTTCACGCTACGGGGCTGGTGTGTGGTTGTGTATAAATAAAAGTGAAAATATCAATTGTTGCATAAAGTAACCAAGTAACTCATTGATACAGATATAATTTTTCATCAGGGCGGGGGTGGAGGTGATATTCCAAAAAAGCAGCGCTCTAACGTATTTTTTTTTCTTTAAGTCTACACGATAGGATGCTTTTAAATAAATACATTAGTCTTCTATTTATTGATTTGTGTATCAATAATTTTCATTGATCCCATCAGCCTAATTAGTTGTAAGTAAAAAACAAAATTGGCTTAAACAATCGGGGGGGGGGGGGGGTCACATGGCGCCGGGTATTCAACAGCTAGTTCTGAATAGTTCTGATTGTGTCATTAGAAAATAGAGGAGATGACATGCCTAAGGATTGTGATTGTCCTAACAATAATATAGGATTATGTTGAGTGAATTCCTCATTATAGCAGTAAAGAAACAAAATAGAGCATCACAAAAATGTTGTGTTGGTAAAAAGATAGTGTACGGTGATGTACAGATAATGTGTTTTGATGAAGAGATAGTGTATGTTATCATTCCTTTCAAAGTACATGTAAGGATGAGATATTTGTCTCCTAGATCCTGTAAACCACTATCGGGGCGGTTTTTGGGTAACATACTATCAAACGAATGTTTCATTAAGTAGGCTGCACAGCCAACATTAGTTAGCCGCACACAGCCAACATTAGTTAGCCGCACAAAACCAACATTAGTTAGCCGCACAAAATCAATATTAGTTAGCCGCAAACAGCCTATATTAGGTAACCGCACACAGCCAACATTAGTTAGCCGCATACAGCCAATATTAGTTAGCCGCACACAGTCAATATTAGTTAGCCGCACACAGCCAACATTAGTTAGCCGCACACAGCCAACATTAGTTAGCCGCACAAAACCAACATTAGTTAGCCGCACACAGCCAACATTAGTTAGCCGCACAAAACCAACATTAGTTAGCCGCACACAGCCAACATTAGTTAGCCGCACAAAACCAACATTAGTTAGCCACACACAGCCAACATTAGTTAGCCGCACACAGCCAACATTAGTTAGCCGCACAAAACCAACATTAGTTAGCCGCACACAGCCAACATTAGTTAACCGCACACAGCCAACATTAGTTAGCCGCACAAAACCAACATTAGTTAGCCGCACACAGCCAACATTAGTTAACCGCACACAGCCAACATTAGTTAGCCGCACAAAACCAACATTAGTTAGCCGCACACAGCCAACATTAGTTAGCCGCACACAGCCAACATTAGTTAGCCGCACAAAACCAACATTAGTTAGCCGCACACAGCCAACATTAGTTAGCCGCTCACAGCCAACATTAGTTAGCCGCACAAAACCAACATTAGTTAGCCGCACACAGCCAACATTAGTTAGCCGCACAAAACCAACATTAGTTAGCCGCACACAGCCAAAATTAGTTAGCCGCATACAGCCAATATTAGTTAGCCGCACACAGTCAATATTAGTTAGCCGCACACAGCCAACATTAGTTAGCCGCACAAAACCAACATTAGTTAGCCGCACACAGCCAACATTAGTTAACCGCACACAGCCAACATTAGTTAGCCGCACAAAACCAACATTAGTTAGCCGCACACAGCCAACATTAGTTAGCCGCACACAGCCAACATTAGTTAGCCGCACAAAACCAACATTAGTTAGCCGCACACAGCCAACATTAGTTAGCCGCACACAGCCAACATTAGTTAGCCGCACAAAACCAACATTAGTTAGCCGCACACAGCCAACATTAGTTAGCCGCACAAAACCAACATTAGTTAGCCGCACACAGCCAAAATTAGTTAGCCGCATACAGCCAATATTAGTTAGCCGCACACAGTCAATATTAGTTAGCCGCACACAGCCAACATTAGTTAACCGCACACAGCCAACATTAGTTAGCCGCACAAAACCAACATTAGTTAGCCGCACACAGCCAACATTAGTTAGCCGCACAAAACCAACATTAGTTAGCCGCACACAGCCAACATTAGTTAGCCGCACAAAACCAACATTAGTTAGCCGCACACAGCCAACATTAGTTAGCCGCACACAGCCAACATTAGTTAGCCGCACAAAACCAACATTAGTTAGCCGCACACAGCCAACATTAGTTAGCCGCACAAAACCAACATTAGTTAGCCGCACACAGCCAACATTAGTTAGCCGCACACAGCCAACATTAGTTAGCCGCACAAAACCAACATTAGTTAGCCGCACACAGCCAACATTAGTTAGCCGCACACAGCCAACATTAGTTAGCCGCACAAAACCAACATTAGTTAGCCGCACACAGCCAACATTAGTTAGCCGCACACAGCCAACATTAGTTAGCCGCACAAAACCAACATTAGTTAGCCGCACACAGCCAAAATTAGTTAGCCGCACACAGCTAACTAAAACCAATATTAGTTAGCCGCGCACAATCGTCGGTAAATTATGGGGAACGCAGTAGTGAATGAGCTCGCCGCATGGACCGGTGCCAACCTTCACGCTCGCAGAATCTTCTCCAAGGCGGCCATGTGATGACGGACGCTCGGCTCACCAATCATACGTCACGCTTGTTTGGCCACTTTTAATAGTTTCACTGATTCAGCCACATAGCGTAGTGGCAAGGTGCTGTCCACTAATTTGTTAAAAGCGTCTGGGAGAATTTCAGGCCCTTGACTCGCCATGATGAAGCAAATAATTACTTCCCTTTGTTCCTCGGTTGATGTGTACTGCTAGCCAAGCGGAAATGTTGACATTGTAAAAGAATAAAAGCAGAAAGAAGAATGGCTTGAACAATATCGAACTTCGATTACTTGCCAACAATAGTGTTGATAATAACAACAACTTCTAGTTATTTTTTTCCTAAAAGTAATTTAATGTAATGACATGTACCTTTTTTTTTTGCCGGTAACCTATAGTATTTTAAATACTTACGTACTCTCCTCGGAGTCGGAGCAGAGATTGTAAAGTATAGTTTGATTATCAAAGTGATAGCTGGATCTGTTAATAGTAACATTTTACTAATAAACAGTAATCAGAAGAAGATTAAGATATGCTCAGTAGTCGAGACTGCAGGGCAGACGTGGGCAAAATATGGCACGAGGGGGGGGGGGAATATGGTACGGCAGGGCTGGCTGTTCTGCCGGCACAGCAAATTTCTTTCAAATACATTTTTTATAGTAGGTTATATAAACACTGTTGTCGTTCGGCCCCTTTTGCCCAAGCACTTCTATTGATCCGGCCTTCAAATTTTAAGAATCCGCTGTGGTCCTCGAGACTAAAAGTTTGCACACCTCGTCCGATGGGCGTAAACTGTTTTCTAGTTCACTATAACAACAAACAAACACTATTTCATATCTCTGATAGAAACTCATCAACTGAATGTCGCCTGGCAGCGTAAAATTGAAATTTAAAAAAATATAAATAATCATTGAACATGGAATATCCGACTTAATATGGAATTTAGTAGATTAGATCACAAACACACATTCAAATAAAACAGACGTACAGGTGCAGACCATGACAAACACACATTCAAATAAAACAGACGTACAGGTGCAGACCATGACAAACACACATTCAAATAAAACAGAGATAGGCCTACGTGTGCAGACCATGACATCAAACAGTGCGTCTACCAAGTAATGAGAAGTGAAATCTATACAATATCCATCGATTTGTTTCCTAATTACTTCATAGATTATAAGTGCTAATTTTAAATGATGTTTATCGGGATCAGTATTTAATTTGTTTCATTATCTCTGGTTTAGGTTTAAACGAAACAATTTTCATAATTCTAGAGCAACGGTTCTCAAGCTTTTGGGATTGTCGTTTTACTCACTTGTTGTTTTACTCACTTGCTGTTTTACTCACTTGTTGTTTTACTCACTTGTTGTTTTACTCACTTATTGTTTTACTCACTTATTGTTTTACTCACTTGTTGTTTTACTCACTTGTTGTTTTACTCACTTGTTGTTTTACTCACTTGTTGTTTTACTCACTTATTGTTTTACTCACTTATTGTTTTACTCACTTGTTGTTTTACTCACTTGTTGTTTTACTCACTTATTGTTTTACTCACTTGTTGTTTTACTACTTGTTGTTTTACTCATTTATTGTTGTTTTACTCACTTTAGATTTAATCATTTGTTGTTTTACTCACATATTGTTTTACTCACTTATTGTTTTACTCACTTGTTGTTTTACTCACTTGTTGTTTTACTAACTTGTTGTTTTACTCACTTGTTATTTTACTCACTTATTGTTTTACTCACTTGTTGTTTTACTCACTTGTTGTTTTACTCACTTATTGTTTTACTCACTTGTTGTTTTACTCACTTGTTTTACTCACTTATTGTTTTACTCACTTTAGATTTAATCACTTGTTGTTTTACTCACTTGTTGTTTTACGAATTGTTGTAAAGAAAAAAAAAGCTAATTAGAAGAAAAGCTAAAACTACTTGGTAATATTTCCGACCAAGTAATTTTTAAAATGGTTAGGCGACTCATTTCAAATCAGATCACCGGACTCTCACTGGTCCCTCACTGGTATCTCATTGGTCTCTCACTGGTCCTTCACTGGTCTCTCACTGGTATCTCATTGGAATCTCACTGGTCCTTCAATGGTCTCTCACTGGTATCTCATTGTCTCTCACTGGTGTCTCACTGGTACCTCATTGGTCTCTCACTGGTATCTCATTGGTCTCTCACTGGTCCCTCACTGGTCCTTCACTGGTACCTCACTGGTCCTTCAATGGTCTCTCACTGGTATCTCATTGGTCTCTCACTGGTATCTCATTGGTCTCTCACTGGTCCTTCACTGGTATCTCACTGGTCCTTCACTGGTCCCTCACTGGTATCTCATTGGTCTCTCACTGGTATCTCATTGGTCTCTCACTGGTATCTCATTGGTCTCTCACTGGTATCTCATTAGTCTCTCACTGGTATCTCATTGGTCTCTCACTGGTCCCTCACTGGTATCTCATTGGTCTCTCACTGGTATCTCATTGGTCTCTCACTGGTATCTCATTGGTCTCTCACTGGTCCTTCACTGGTCCCTCACTGGTATCTCATTGGTCTCTCACTGGTATCTCATTGGTCTCTCACTGGTATCTCATTAGTCTCTCATTGGTCTCTCACTGGTCCTTCACTGGTCTCTCACTGGTATCTCATTGGACTCTCACTGGTATCTCGTTGGTCTCTCACTGGTATCTCATTGGTCTCTCACTGGTATCTCATTGGTCTCTCACTGGCATCTCATTGGTCTCTCACTGGTCCTTCACTGGTCCCTCACTGGTATCTCATTGGTCTCTCACTGGTCCTTCACTGGTCTCTCACTGGTATCTCATTGGTCTCTCACTGGTCCTTCACTGGTCTCTCACTGGTATCTCATTGGTCTCTCACTGGTCCTTCACTGGTCTCTCACTGTATCTCACTGGTATCTCATTGGTCTCTCATTGGTCTCTCACTGGTCTCTCACTGGTATCTCATTGGTCTCTCACTGGTATCTCATTGGTCTCTCACTGGTCCTTCACTGGTATCTCACTGGTCCTTCACTGGTCCCTACTGGTATCTCATTGGTCTCTCACTGGTATCTCATTGGTCTCTCACTGGTATCTCATTGGTCTCTCACTGGTATCTCATTGGTCTCCTCACTGGTCCTTCACTGGTCCCTCACTGGTATCTCATTGGTCTCTCACTGGTATCTCATTGGTCTCTCACTGGTATCTCATTGGTCTCTCACTGGTATCTCATTGGTCTCTCACTGGTCCTTCACTGGCCTCACACTGGTCTCTCACTGGTCCTTCACTAGTCCCTCACTAGTCCCTCACTGGTCTCTCACTGGTATCTCATTGGTCTCTCACTGGTCTCTCACTGGTCTCTCATTGGTATCTCATTGGTCTCTCACTGGTCCTTCACTGGTCCGTCTCTGGTATCTCATTGGTCTCTCACTATTATCTCATTGGTCTCTCACTGGTATCTCATTTGTCTCTCACTGGCATCTCATTAGTTTCTCACTGGTCCTTCACTGGTCCCTCACTGGTATCTCATTGGTCTCTCACTGGTCCTTCATTGGTCTCTCACTGGTCCTTCACTGGTCTCTCATTGGTCTCTCACTGGTCCTTCACTGGTCTCTCACTGGTATCTCATTGGTCTCTCACTGGTCCTTCACTGGTCCGTCACTGGTATCTCATTGGTCTCTCACTATTATGTCATTGGTCTCTCACTGGTATCTCCTTGGTCTCTCACTGGCATCTCATTGGTCTCTCACTGGTCCTTCACTGGTCCCTCACTGGTATCTCACTGGTATCTCATTATTCTCTCACTGGTATGTCATTGGTCTCTCACTGGTATCTCATTGGTCTCGCACTGGTCCTTCACTGGTCCCTCACTGGTATCTCATTGGTCTCTCACTGGTATCCATTGGTCTTTCTCTGGTATCGCATTGGTCTCTCACTGGTATCTCATTGGTCTCTCACTGGTCCTTCACTGGTCTCTCACTGGTCTCTCACTGGTCTCTCACTGGTCTCTCACTGGTCCTTCACTAGTCACTCACTAGTCCCTCACTGGTCTCTCACTGGTATCTCATTGGTCTCTCACTGGTCTCTCACTGGTCTCTCACTGGTATCTAATTGGTCCTGGTATCTCACTGGTACTGGTCTCACTGGTCTCTCACTGGTATCTTCACTGGTCTCTCACTGGTATCTCATTGGTCTCTCACTGGTATCTCATTGGTCTCTCACTGGTATCTCATTGGTCTCTCTACTGGTATCTCATTGGTCTCTCACTGGTCCTTCACTGGTCCCTCACTGGTATCTCCATTGGTCTCTCACTGGTATCTCATTGGTCTCTCACTGGTATCTCATTAGTCTCTCACTGGTATCTTATTGGTCTCTCACTGGTATCTCATTGGTCTCTCACTGGTCTCTCACTGGTCTCTCACTGGTATATCATTGGTCTCTCACTGGTCCTTCACTGGTCTCTCACTGGTATCTCATTGGTCTCTCACTGGTCTCTCATTGGTCTCTCACTGGTCTCTTACTGATCTCTCTGAACTCTCTCGCTGAGAACTGCGGGCTGAGACTTCGTCTCTTAGGGCCCGTGAGATCAGACTTGATATGTCTCTCAACATCTGGAGACGCCATAATGCCCAATGGCCAGCAAGCTTCCTGATCTTACTGATCTCTCACTGGTCTGTCACTGGTCTCTCACTGGAGGGTTAGCGACCAACACTTTGAGAAAAGCAGTTCCAGAGGATGTCAGTTTTAAAAATTGTAAAATGTAACTTTCCGACTACGGGGTCAAAGATATCAAACTACGAAATGTTACCACAGCGGGACAAAGTGAATTATTTTCAGATTTTAAGTTGAAGATGAGAGAACTTTGGAATTCGTCTAATTACTAAAGCAGAGCGAATGTAATTTATTACTTAGGGTGAACAAATTTCAATTACCAGTAGAATTACCAGTACGATTGCTAGTACAATTACCAGTAGAATTATTAGTACAATTACCGGCACAATTACCAAGTACAATTACCAGTAAAATTACCAGTACAATTACCAGTATAATTACTAGTAAAATTACCAGTGTAATAAAGTAGTGTTAACAAGTATAAAGACATACATATATAAAGCAGATAGTGCTGACGTAATGTTACAGATTTATGTAGATAAGTAGATATGCTTGCTACAAATAGTGTAGCCAATATCTGTCATATTTGCTAATAAACAGTGTAGCCAATTATCTGTCATATTTGCTACAAACAGTGTTACTAAGTAGAAAAATATCGTTTGGCTGTTTAGACTTGTAATGCTCTTAACATCTGTGACACAACACCCAGTCCTCTAACTGCCACAACTAGTGTCAGTCACAGAGTGACAGAATGTGCACGTAAACACGACTATCATGTGAGATGTTTTTTTTTTGTAGAACTGTATTTCATAATTCACACTCGGAGAACAGCAATACACTCGATAGAGATGTGGACAGTTATAGCTCTGGACAACAAAAATGACACTCGATAGACATGTGAACAGTTATACTCGGACAACAGCAATACACTCTGATAGACATGTGAACAGTTATACATCGGACAACAGCACAATACACTCGATAGACATGTAGACAGTTATAGTCGGACAACAGCAATACACTCGATAGACATGTAGACAGTTATAGTCGTAAAATAAACAGCAATACACTCGATAGACATGTAGACAGATATAGTCGGACAACAGCAATACACTCAATAGACATGTGGACAGTTATTAGTCGGACAACGGAAGCATACACACTCAATAGAGGTGGAGTGAAATGGTATAAGACATAATACATTCTTTAAAAAATAGAATTGAGTGGTGTGAACTGTGTGGATCTGTTTCACACTACACGTCTAGTGAACAACACCTGTTTCACTATACACGTCTAGTGAATAACACCCAAAATCACACTACACATCTAGTGAACAACACATGTGTCATCAACACACGTCTAGTGAACAACACCTATGACACAACACTGAAGTATGAGACGGAATGTGTAAGTGGAATTTACCACTTGCATCATACAACAGATATATGGATATGTTGATAGATCGAAAGATAGATTGATTGATTGATTGGTCCACTCAAACTTCATTCTAAGCTAATTTTTATTTCGCAATTATTTTTTTTTTCAATTATTATACGGTGAACCGTGTTAATGAACTTGAACAAGATGTTTTTTTTTTCTTTTATAAAATCTCATCTATCAAAATGTACTTTAATTATTCAACCGAGTCCTTGACTGAGACATACAGAGAAATACAAAATTAATCAGAAATGGAAGTAACATCTTTAATTTCAATATGCACATCATTAAAGTTTGGGAGAAAAAGAATCCTTAAACAACAGCAGATCGGTGGGTTTCTGGGAAATAATTTACCTTGAAAGATGTAAACTTGAACGCATTTCATTTGACTCAAATAGAAGTGTGTATAGTCCATCGAGAGAATAGAGTCTTCGGGATTGGCCTGGTCAATATAGAGACCAGTGATTTAAATCTCTGAAGAAGGATACTGACGCTTAAGACTCTATTCTCTATATAGTTTCAAAAAGAAACGTCTTAGTAAATAATATTTCTGAAATTCAGTGAGGACAAATTTAATGATGTCACATATTGAAATTAAAGATGTTATCTGTATTTCTGATTAATTTTTGTATTTTCAGAATGTCTCATGGTCAACACTTTGGTTGAATAATTAAAGTACATTTTGATGAATGAGATTTTATAAAAAGAAAAAAAAAAAACATCTTGTTCAAGTTCCTGAACATTTTGCTCACTGGGATAATAATTGAAAAAAAAAGACCTGCGAAATAAAATTCAGCTTAGAAATGGCTTGAGGAACAATCAATCAAATTCAATCTATTTTCCGACTCATCAACATATCCATATTCGTTAGCGATGCGGTAATCAATTTCATGACATTCCGTCTCATACTTCATAGTGTTGTGGTCATAGGTGTTGTTCACTCAGATTTATGTTGTGACACATGCTGTTCACTAGATGTGTAGTGTGACACAGGTGCTGTTCAACTGGACGTGCAGAAAGAAATATGTTGTCCACTAGACGTAGTGCAGTTAGATCCAAAGACAGTTCGGCACCACCACCTTCATTTTTAGACTGTATTATGTCTCTTATACCATTTCACTCCACCTCTTACAACCCTTTTGTGGTTAGAAGAAGACTCACCGTATTTCGATCTGTTTGATTAATAATAACTGTCCACATGTCTATTGAGTGTATTGCTGTTGTCCGACTATATCTGTCTACATGTTCTATCGAGTGTATTGCTGTTGTCCGGATATAATTGTTCACATGTCTATCGAGTATTGTTGCTGTCCGATATAACTCATCTACATGTCTATCGAGTGTATTGCTGTTAATGTCCGAGTATAACTGTTCATGTTCATCGAGTGTATTGTTGTTGTCCGAGCATAACCGTTCATACGTTCATCGAGTGTATTGCTGTTGTCCGAGGATAACTGTCCATATCCTATCGAGTGTATTGCTGTTCTCCGAGTGTGAATTACATGAAATGACAGCTTCTTGTACAAAAACATCTCACATGATAGTCGTGTTTACGTGCACATTCTGTCACTCTGTGACTGGACACTAGTTGTGGCAGTTAGAGGACTGGGTGTTGTGTCATGATGTTAAGAGCATTACAAGTCTAAACAGCTAAACGATATTTTTCTACTTAGTAACATTGTAGCAACAGACAGATAATTGGCTACACTGTTTGTAGCAAATATGACAGATAATTGGCTACATTATTTGTAGCAAGCATATCTACTTACTCTACATGTTCAAGACACGTCAGCACTATCTTCGTTTTATATGTATGTCTTTATACTTGTTAACACTACTTTATTACCCATAATTTTACTGTATACTTGGTAATTGCACTGGTAATTTTACTTGTAATTGTACTATAATGCCGGTAATTGTACTAACAATTCGTACTGTCAGAATTGTACTAGCAATATACCAATTCTACTGGTAATTGAAATTTGTTCACCCTAAGTAATAAATTACACTGCTCTGTTTTTTATTAGACGAGTTCCAAAAAGTTCTCTCATCTTCAAACTTAAAATCTGAAAATAATTCACTTTGTCCCGCTGTGGTAACATTTGTAGTTTGATATCTTTGACCCCGTAGTCGGAAAAGTTACATTTTTACAATTTTAAAACTGACATCCTCTGGAACCGCCAGTGTTGGTCGCTAACCCTCCAGTGAGAGACCAGACAGACCAGTGAGAGATCAAAGATCTGGAAGCTTATTTTTGTTACGCTGGTACTTGGTGGCAGTCTCCAGATGTTGAGAGACATATCAAGTCGATCTCACGGGCCTAAGAGGACGAAGTTCAGCCTGTGTTTCACTGAGAGAGTTCAGAGAGATCAGTAAGAGACCAGTGAGAGACCAATGAGAGACCAGTGAGAGACCAACAGAGATACCAGTGAGAGACCAATGAAGGACCAACAGTGAGAGACCAATCAGATATACCAGTGTGAGACTAGTGCAGACTAGTGAGAGAACCAATGAGATAACACAGTGAGAGACCAATAAGATACCAGCAGAGACTAATGAGATACCAGAGAGACCAATGAGATACCAGTGAGAGAGACCAATGAGATACCAGTGAGGGACCAGGAAGGACCAGTGAGAGACCAATGAGATGTACCAGGAGAGACCAATGAGATACCAGTGAGAGACCAATGAGATACCAGTGAGAGAACTAATGAGATACCAGTGAGAGACCAGTGCAATGAACCAGTGAGAGACCAATGAGATACCAGTGAGGGACCAATTAGATACCATAGACCAGCAGAATGGGTGAGAGACCAATGAGATACCAGTGAGAGACCAGTGAGGGACTAGTGAGTGACTAGTGCAAGACAGTGAGAGACCATGAGAAGAAAAGTGAGAGACCAGTGAGAGACCAGTGAAGACCAGTGAGAGACCAATGAGATACCAGTGAGAGACCAATGCGATACCAGAGAAAGACATCAATGAGATACCAGTGAGAGAGACCAATGAGATACCAGTGAGGAACCAGAGAATAACTGAAAGTGCGAGACCAATGAGATACCAGTGAGAGACCAATGACATACCAGTGAGAGAATTAAATGAGATACCATGAGATACCAGTGAGGGACCAGTGGAAGGACCAGTGAGAGACCAATGAGATGCCAGTGAGAGACCAAGGAGATACCAGTGAGAGACCAATGATATAATAGTGAGAGACCAATGAGATACCAGTGACGGACCAGTGAAGGACCAGTGAGAGACCAAATGAGATACCAGTGAGAGACCAGTGGAAGGACCAGTGAGAGACCATGAGAGACCAGTGAAGGACCAGTGAGAGACCAATGAAGGACCAGTGAGACTGTAATGAGATACCAGTGAGGGACCAGTGAAGGACCAGTGAGAAACTAATGAGATGCTGAGAGACAAATGAGATACCAGTGAGAGACCAATGAGATAATAGTGAGAGACCAATGAGATACCAGAGACGGACCAGTGAAGGACCAGTGAGAGACCAATGAGATACCAATGAGAGACCAGTGAGAGACCAGTGAGAGACCAATGAGATACCAGTGAGAGACCAGTGAGGGACTAGTGAGGGACTAGCAGAAGGACCAGTGAGAGACCAGTGTGAGGCCAGTGAAGGACCAGTGAGAGAACAAAATGATGCCCAGTGAGAGACCAATGAGATACCAGTGAGAGACCAATGAGATAACAGTGAGAGACCAATGAGATACCAGTGAGGGACCAGTGAAGGTCTCAGTGCAGAGACCAATGAGATACCAGTGAGAGACCAATAGATACCAGTGAGAGACCAATGAGATACCAGGTGAGAGACCAATGATACCAATGAGGGACCAGTGAAGGACCAGTGAGATACCAGTGAAGGAACCAGTGAGAGACCAATGAGATACCAGTGAGAGACCAATGAGATACCAGTGAGAGACCAGTGAGAGACACAAATGAGAGACCAATGAGATACCAGTGAGATACAGTGAGAGACCAGTGAAGGACCAGTGAGAGACCAATGAGATACCAGTGAGAGACCAGTGAAGGACCATGAGAGACCAATGAGATACCAGTGAGAGACCAGTGAAGGACCAGTGAGGACCATGAGATACCAGTGAGGGACCAGTGAAGGACCAGTGAGAGACCAATGAGATGCCAGTGAGAGACCAATGAGATACCAGTGAGAGACCAATGAGAGATACCAGTGAGAGACCAACGAGATACCAGTGAGATCCAATGAGATACCACTGAAATGAAGAGACCAGTGAAGGACCAAGTGAGAGACCACGGAGAGACTAATGAGATACCAGTGTGAGAGACCAATGAGATACCAGTGAGAGACCAATGAGATACCAGTGAGGGACCAGTGAAGGACCAGTGAGAGACCAATGAGATACCAGTGAGAGACCAATGAGATACCAGTGAGAGACCAATGAGATACCAGTGAGGGACCAGTGAGAGACCACTGATACCAGTGAGAGACTAATGATACCAGTGAGAGACCAATGAGATACCAGTGAGAGACCAATGAGATACCAGTGAGAGACCAATGAGATACCAGTGAGGGACCAGTGAAGGACCAGTGAGATAACAGTAGTGACCAGTGAGGAGACCACTGAGATACCAGTGAGACCAATGATACCAGTGAGAGACCATTGAAGGACCAGTGAGGTACCAGTGAAGGACCAGTGAGGGACCAGTGAGAGACCAATGAGATACCAGTGAGAGACCAATGAGGTACCAGTGAGACACCAGTGAGAGACCAATGAGATACCAGTGAGAGACCATTGAAGGACCAGTGAGATTCCAATGAGATACCAGTGAGAGACCAGTGAAGGACCAGTGAGAGACCAATGAGATACCAGTGAGGGACCAGTGAGAGTCCGGTGATCTGATTGAAATGAGTTTAACCATTTTAAAAACATTGGTCGGAAATATTACCAAGTAGTTTTAGCTTTTTCTTCTAATTAGCTTTTTTTTTCTTTACAACAATTCGTAAAACAACAAGTGAGTAAAACAACAAGT
Source organism: Bulinus truncatus (assembly GCA_021962125.1). NCBI lineage: Eukaryota > Metazoa > Mollusca > Gastropoda > Planorbidae > Bulinus > Bulinus truncatus. The sequence continues at coordinate 805,849 of JAGDYQ010000186.1, forward strand.
GATTAAATCTAAAGTGAGTAAAACAATAAGTGAGTAAAACAAGTGAGTAAAACAACAAGTGAGTAAAACAATAAGTGAGTAAAACAACAAGTGAGTAAAACAACAAGTGAGTAAAACAATAAGTGAGTAAAATAACAAGTGAGTAAAACAACAAGTTAGTAAAACAACAAGTGAGTAAAACAACAAGTGAGTAAAACAATAAGTGAGTAAAACAATATGTGAGTAAAACAACAAATGATTAAATCTAAAGTGAGTAAAACAACAATAAATGAGTAAAACAACAAGTAGTAAAACAACAAGTGAGTAAAACAATAAGTGAGTAAAACAACAAGTGAGTAAAACAACAAGTGAGTAAAACAATAAGTGAGTAAAACAATAAGTGAGTAAAACAACAAGTGAGTAAAACAACAAGTGAGTAAAACAACAAGTGAGTAAAACAACAAGTGAGTAAAACAATAAGTGAGTAAAACAATAAGTGAGTAAAACAACAAGTGAGTAAACAACAAGTGGAGTAAAACAGCAAGTGAGTAAAACAACAAGTGAGTAAAACGACAATCCCAAAAGCTTGAGAACCGTTGTTCTAGAATTATGAAAATTGTTTCGTTTAAACCTAAACCAGAGATAATGAAACAAATTAAATACTGATCCCGATAAACATCATTTAAAATTAGCACTTATAATCTAGAAGTAATTAGGCAAACAAATCGATGGATATTGTGATAGATTTCACTTATTACTTGGTAGACGCACTGTTTGATGTCATGGTCTGCACATGTAGGCCTATCTCTGTTTTATTTGAATGTGTGTTTGTCATGGTCTGCACCTGTACGTCTGTTTTATTTGAATGTGTGTTTGTCATGGTCTGCACCTGTACGTCTGTTTTATTTGAATGTGTGTTTGTGATCTAACTACTAAATTCATATTAAGTCGGATATTCCATGTTCAATGATTATTTATATTTTTTTAAATTTCAATTTTACGCTGCCAGGCGACATTCAGTTGATGAGTTTATCAGAGATATGAAATAGCCATTGTTTGTTGTTATAGTGAACTAGAAAACAGTTTACGCCCATCGGACGAGGTGTGCAAACTTTTAGTCTCGAGGACCGCATGATTCTTAAAATTTGAAGGCCGGATCAATAGAAGTGCTAAAGTAAAGTAAATAGGGGCCGAACGACAACAGTGTTTATATAACCTACTATAAAAAATGTATTTGAAAGAAATTTGTTGTGCCGGCAGAACAGCCAGCCCTGCCGTACCATATTCCCCCCCCTCGTGCCATAGCTTTGCCCACGTCTGCCCTGCAGTCTCGACTACATTGAAAGCATATCTTAATCTTCTTCTGATTACTGTTTATTAGTAAAATGTTACTATTAACAGATCCAGCTATCACTTTGATAATCAAACTATACTTACAATCTCTGCTCCGACTCCGAGGAGAGTACAAGTATTTAAAATACTATAGGTTACCGGCAAAAAAAAAAAGGTACATGTCATTACATTAATTACTTTTAGGAAAAAATAACTAGAAGTTGTTGTTATTATCAACACTATTGTTGGCAATAATCGAAGTTCCTCGATATTGTTCAAGCCATTCTTCTGCTTTTATTCTTTTACAATGTCAACATTTCCGCTTGGCTAGCAGCACATCAACCGAGGAACAAAGGGAAGTAATTATTTGCTTCATCATGGCGAGTCAAGGGCCTGAAATTCTCCCAGACGCTTTTAACAAATTAGTGGACAGCACCTTGCCACTACGCTATGTGGCTGAATCAGTGAAACTATTAAAAGTGGCCAAACAAGCGTGACGTATGATTGGTGAGCTGAGCGTCCGTCATCACATGGCCGCCTTTGAGAAGATTCTGCGAGCGTGAAGGTTGGCACCGGTCCATGCGGCGAGCTCATTCACTACTGCGTTCCCCATAATTTACCGACGATTGTGCGCGGCTAACTAATATTGGTTTTAGTTAGCTGTGTGCGGCTAACTAATTTTGGCTGTGCGCGGCTAACTAATGTTGGTTTTGTGCGGCTAACTAATGTTGTTGTGTGCGGCTAACTAATGTTGGCTGTGTGCGGCTAATCTAATGTTGGTTTTGTGCGGCACTAATGTTGGCTGTGTGCGGCTAACTAATGTTGGCTGTGTGCGGCTAACTAATGTTGGTTTTGTGCGGCTAACTAATGTTACAGCCATGTGGCTAACTAATGTTGGCTGTGTGCGGCTAACTAATGTTGGTTTTGTGCGGCTAACTAATGTTGGCTGTGCGGCTAACTAATGTTGGTTTTGTGCGGCTAACTAATGTTGGCTGTGTGCGGCTAACTAATGTTGGCTGTGTGCGGCTAACTAATGTTGGTTTTGTGCGGCTAACTAATGTTGGCTGTGTGCGGCTAACTAATGTTGGTTTTGTGCGGCTAACTAATCGTTAGTCGTGTGTATTAACTAATGTTGGTTTGTGCGGCTAACTAATGTTGGCTGTGTGCGGTTAACTAATGTTGGCTGTGTGCGGCTAACTAATATTGACTGTGTGCGGCTAACTAATATTGGCTGTATGCGGCTAACTAATTTTGGCTGTGTGCGGCTAACTAATGTTGGTTTTGTGCGGCTAACTAATGTTGGCTGTGTGCGGCTAACTAATGTTGGTTTTGTGCGGCTAACTAATGTTGCTGTGTGCGGCTAACTAATGTTGGCTTTGCGGCTAACTAATGTTGGTTTGTGCGGCTAACTAATGTTGGCTGTGTGCGGCTAACTAATGTTGGCTGTGTGCGGCTAACTAATGTTGGTTTTGTGCGGCTAACTAATGTTGGCTGTGTGCGGTTAACTAATGTTGGCTGTGTGGCTAACTAATGTTGGTTTGTGCGGCTAACTAATGTTGGCTGTGTGCGGCTAACTAATATTGACTGTGTGCGGCTAACTAATATTGGCTGTATGCGGCTAACTAATTTTAAGTTGTCGTGCGTGCTAACTAATGTTGGTTATTGTGCAGTGCTAACTAATGTTAATAAAAGTGTGGCTAACTAATGTTGGTTTTGTGCGGCTAACTAATGTTGGCTGTGAGCGGCTAACTAATGTTGGCTGTGTGCGGCTAACTAATGTTGGTTTTGCGGCTAACTAACTGGCTGTGTATTAACTAATGTTGGCTGTGTGCGGCTAACTAATGTTGGTTTTGTGTTATTAACTAATGTTGGCTGTGTGCGGTTAACTTTAATGTTGGCTGTGTGCGGCTAATCTAATGTTGGTTTTGTGCGGCAACTAATGGCTGTGTGTATTAACTAATGTTGGCTGTGTGCGGCTAACTAATGTTGGTTTTGTGCGGCCTAACAATGTTGGCTGTGTGCGGCTAACTAATGTTGGCTGTGTGTGGCTAACTAATGTTGGTTTTGTGCGGCTAACTAATGTTGGCTGTGTGCGGCTTAATCAATGTTGGTTTTGGTGCGGCTAACTAATGTTGGCTGTGTGCGGCTAACTAATGTTGGTTTTGTGCGGCTAACTAATGTTGGCTGTAAGGGCTAACTAATAATTGGTTGTGTGCGGCTAAACTAATATTGACTGGGTGTGCGGCTACAAACTAATATTGGCTGTATGGCATAACTAATGTTGGCTGTGTGCGGTTACCTAATATAGGCTGTTTGCGGCTAACTAATATTGACTTTGTGCGGCTAACTAATGTTGGTTTTGTGCGGCTAACTAATGTTGGCTGTGTGCGGCTAACTAATGTTGGCTGTGCAGCCTACTTAATGAAACATTCGTTTGATAGTATGTTACCCAAAAAACCGCCCCGATAGTGGTTTACAGGATCTAGAGACAAATATCTCATCCTTACATGTACTTTGAAAGAATGATAATATACACTATCTCTTCATCAAAACACATTATCTGTACATCACCGTACTATCATTTTTACCAACACAACATTTTTGTGATGCTCTATTTGTTTCTTTACTGCTATAATGAGGATTCAACTCAACATAATCCTATATTATTGTTAGGACAATCACAATCCTTAGGCATGTCATCTCCTCTATTTTCTAATGACACAATCAGAACTATTCAGAACTAGCTGTTGAATACCCGGCGCCATGTGACCCCCCCCCCCCGATTGTTTAAGCCAATTGTTTTTTTACTACAACTAATTAGCTGATGGGATCAATGAAAATTATTGATACACAAATCAATAAATAGAAGACTAATGTATTTATTTAAAAGCATCCTATCGTGTAGACTTAAAGAAAAAAATACGTTAGAGCGCTTTTTTGGAATATCACCACCCCCGCCCTGATGAAAAATTATATCTGTATCAATGAGTTACTTGGTTACTTTATGCAACAATTGATATTTTCATTTTTATTTATACACAACCACACACCAGCCCCGTAGCGTGAAAATTCTATAGTAGGGGCCAGGCATTCTACAGCAGGGGCCAGGCAATAGGGGGGGGGCAGTAATACATTTTACTAAGTAGAACAAAACAAGCAGGGGGCAGACAAAACGCAGGGGGTCCCGCCCCCGCTCCCCCCCACGCTACGGGCCTGCCACACACATATGTTACAATGTCAACGAACAAAAAAAATAATCACCACTAAATAAAGGCGTACTCAAATGGATGAATAAAACACATGTCATAACTGTGAGCATTGTAGTCCTTGTCAGAACTTCTGTGAAGACATTCAGAACATAAATCGTAGCAACAATTATAATAAGGTATAACAAAATATTTTTTTGCCAAACACAGATGATATTTTCTTTTAAAGTTAGTGTATTAATCATTTTAACTTGAGCTATTAGCCATTAGCGTATTTTTTTAAATCAACAAAATTTAAAACCTAGCGTGAAAATTCTACAGAAGGGGCCAGACCAATAGCAGGGGGGCCAGGAAAAATGTTACTAAGTAGAGCAAACAAGCCGAGGGGGCCAGATAAACGCAGGCGGGGCCCGGCCCCCCAGGCCCCCCACCCCGCACGCTACGGGGCCTGACCAAGAGTACAATATGTTTTATCGATTGCTTTTAACCAAGAATGGGACGTACGTTTCTCCAGGCATGCATACAATCGCTACAGAAACAAAAATCCACATCTATATATATGTATATGATAACTGATTGTTGCTGATTTAGTTGATCCAAGCTTAGAATTTTTCATAGGTCCATAGATATTGCTTGTTCACAATCCAAGAAACATCTAGAAATGTGAATATTTTTTTTTAGAAGTAACATAATAACCATATTTTTATACATATTTATGAAATATTTCCATAACAAGTCAGTCAGAAGCATCTTGAGAGTTGTACAGGACATTATTGTCCAACAGCGGGGAAAAGGAATGGGTTGGGAGGAGATAGGGAAAAAAAAAAATAGAAGAATACATTTAGGTATAAGGGGAAAAATTCTCCATTAGTTGATAACAAACAAAGCTAAGAATCTCTCTGTGCTATCTGGCGGGAAAGTGATTCTACAGAACCAGCTCGCTGGAACTCTTTTAATGAAAGATAGCTTCAGGCTGTACTGGTGGCGCCAATAATTTAAGCAGTCGGTCTGACCCAGAAAGACCAGCATAGAGAGTTGAGGGGTTTAACGGTTAATACTCAGATCAGGCCTCTCACACTAGGATTTATCAATGAACAAAGTGATTCTGAAGTGGCTCCTTGTCGTCTGCCTCACTATATTTTGATCAACATTTATTTTGTGAGATCCTTCTGTGTCTATGATATGAATAGTACACCAAAGACCACTGCAAACCATAATTGGCTGATGAAAGCGAATTAGAGTTATTTTTAATTGAAGTGTTTGCCTAACCCACTTCTTGGTTTAGGATAGCATGGTTTGAAATCCTTCTTGCATAATTATATATAAATGTATGGAGCATTAGAGCGTTGTGCTAGCTACAGAACACATTAAGTGTGAATTTTACTTACTTTACTTTCCAACTATTTATAGCTTTCAGAGCCATAGTGGCCTAAACACAAATAGTGGGTCAGGCTAATCAGACTAAAAGCTTTTCAATTGTAATCTTATTAACTCATCTTTAGACAACTGTGACTTGCTTCACTCACCCTCTTCTTAGACAACTGTGACTTCCTTCACTCACCCTTCTCTTAGACAACTGTGACTTCCTTCACTCACCCTTCTTAGACAACTGTGACTTCCTTCACTCACCCTTCTCTAAGACAACTGTGACTTCCTTCACCCACCCTTCTCTTAGACAACTGTGACTTGCTTCACTCCCCCTTCTTAGACAACTGTGACTTCCTTCACTCACCCTTCTCTTAGACAACTGTGGCTTCCTTCACTCACCTTTCTTAGACAACTGTGACTTCCTTCACTCACCCTTCTCTTAGACAACTGTGACTTCCTTCACTCACCCTTCTCTTAGACAACTGTGACTTCCTTCACCCACCCTTTCTCGGAAGAAAACAAACGGAGCTTACATCACTTTTATTGCTTGTCAAATACAGAAATCCCCGCCAATAGCTCCTCACATACAAAACAACAATCAAAGTATGACAACAGTAAGATTATAACCCCATGCGGTACATAATATAACTATGAAAACAAATGATATTATAACGCCCATGCGGTACATAATATGTGAACGGCCCCTTACGAAGCTCCGGTACATAATATGTGAACGGCCCCTTACGAAGCCCGGTACATAATATGAACGGCCCCTTACGAAGCCCGGTACATAATATGTAAACGGCCCCTTACGAAGCCCGGTACATAATATGTGAACGGCCCCTTACGAAGCCCGGTACATAATATGTGAACGTCCCCTTACGAAGCCCGGTACATAATATGTGAACGGCCCCTTACGAAGCCCACATAATATGTGAACGGTCCCTTACAAAGCCAGTCCAATGCCCCTGTGCATTCATTATTCTACTGGTCTTCAACGGTCATCGCTGAGACAAAATTTTGACGATCTGTCACAACTAGGGTTCGAAAATTACGCGTAAGATTGGCGCGTAAATTACGCGTAATTTACGCAGTTACGCGTAAGTTACGCCAAAATTACGCGTACCATTAATGCCCAATTTCTTGAAAATTTATGTTCCTTTTGTTGCTCACGCTCACTGATTGCTAGTAGGTGTATTTTTTAATAATGTTTTCGAAGGTTTTTACTTGTAATTAACCGGTCATACTAATTTGCCCGTCGTCCACGTATTTCGTCGTGTACTTACTGCATCAGCGGCGGCCATCTTTGGCTAAGTAATACCGTCTAATACGGTCAAAGCGGGGCGGGTGCAATGCGCTGCGAAATACGGCTGCCGCGGGTGCCGAACTACGCAAAAACGACACACGCGATCGACGCTGGTTAGGGTTCGAAAATTACGTGTAAGATTGGCGCGCGTAATTTACGCCAAAATTACGCGTACCATTAATGCCCAATTGCTTGAACATTTATGTTCCTTTTGTTGCTCACGCTCACTGATTGCTAGTAGGTGTATTTTTAATAATGTTTTCAAAGGTTTTTACTTGTAATTAACCGGTCATACTAATTTGCCCGTCGTCCACGTATTTCATCGTGTACTGACTGCATCAGCGGCGGCCATCTTTGGCTGAGTAATACCGTCTAATACGGTCGACGCTGGACGGGTGCAATGCGCCGCGAAATACGTCGCGGGTGCCGAACTCAGCAAAAGACGGCACACGCGATCAACGCTGGGGCAATCCGCAGCGAAATACAGACGACGTGGGTGCAATGCGCAGCGTAATACGTAGACGCGATCGACGGAAGCACTATACACAGTAAAATGTTTTCTATACGTTTCATGACATTTGGAACATATATAGATAATCAAGGCCGTACCCAGGGTGGGAGTGGGAGGGCTGGTAGGCTGCAGCCCCCCCCCCCACAAAAAAAAAAAAAAATCCTGGGTACTGTGATAATGTTTAAAAAAACATTTTTTTATTTTATAACCCCCTTTGGCTTGCGGCCGCTTGCCATACAGCTCATGGCGGCATTGTGTACTTAATCGAAAATTGTTATGATTTTATCTTTATTTTTAACCAGACTTTGGCTTCCTTATTGAAAATATTTATTTTATTATGTTTACTGAAACGATTAAAAACAAACAATATACTTTGCGGTTTACGCTGTTTTACCAAACGAATACTTCCGGTTTATGCTTGTGGCCGGATGTAGATTGTACTCCTAATCACTGTAATTAATTAATCGCCACTGTTAACACAACGAATTGCGACAGAAACAATTAAAATGGCCGTCAAATATGCATCTTTAAATTACCGTAATTTACGCGTAATTTTCAAAATTACGTTACCGTAAATTACGCGTAATTTTACGGTAACTTACGCGTAACGTTACGCGACTTCGAACCCTACTCATATGACCGACATTAAGAACTTGTTAGATAGTGCACCCATACACCTTATTTATTACCCGCGGACCACAATGGATTCTTTAATTTGATAGACGGGCTGCTCCGTGAGCGTATTGAAGTGGTGTGTAAGTAATTTTTTTATTAAATGTAAAAGACATTGAAGTGAGCAGAATGCGTGCTGTATCAAACAGCCCAGCGTGCCGTATCAAACAGCCCAGCGTGACGTATCAAACATCCCAGCGTGACGTTTAAAACAGCCCAGCGTGCCGTATCAAACAGCCCAGCGTGCCGTATCAAACAGCCCAGCATGCCGTATCAAACAGCCCAGCATGCCGTATCAAACAGCCCAGCGTGCCGTATCAAACAGCCCAGCGTGCCGTATCAAACAGCCCAGCGTGCCGTATCAAACAGCCCAGCGTGCCGTATCAAACAGCCCAGCGTGCCGTATCAAACAGCCCAGCGTGACGTTTAAAACAGCCCAGCGTGCCGTATCAAACATTCCAGCGTGCCGTATCAAACAGCCCAGCGTGCCGTATCAAACAGCCCAGCGTGCCGTATCAAACCGCCCAGCGGTTTTCAGCCTTTTTTCGCGACTGTACCCCGAAGAGTTCCAAAGTATATCCCATGATGTCACTGCGTACCTGTGCATAGGCTTCATGGCACCCATTGGGGAACGCGAGCAGCCGGTTGAGAGACGCAGCCTTAATTAGTTGTATTGCTAATTAGCAGCTACCATAATAACACAAACGAGGAAGGTTGTTTGGACGGTGTGTTTATTAAATACTAAAATCACCATTTTTCTCTTCATGTGACGATTGTTGTTTATTATGACGTCATGCGACAGTCCACATTCAGCCCCCGGGGGCATGATCTGCCAACAGCTCAAGGCGCTGATCTGGAAAAATTTCACTGTACGCATGCGCAGCTGGGAATATTTACTTATTGAACTAGGTAGGTGCAAAGGTCATGTGGACAGTACATAGATTTGATTGGAAGACCGAGAGAAAAAGTGGATATGTTTGCAAGAAATATATTTACCTCTCAATCCGTTAATGATACGAGTTTCTTGCGGTGACATCATTTCACCCCCCATCCTAGTGGAAGCGAGAACCGTTGACTGACCTTGCCTTGTATTTGAACCAGTAATACAACATGAAAACCAGGCTTCCCCTGTCTTTGAAGATGGACATCGGGACCGTTGAATCTGTGTCTATAACCTCAGCAAATGAAACAAAAATTGTGTGGGTAGTACAACGCACAGCCACCATTACTCCCCCCTAACATAAAGTCAGGTACCCATTTAAAGCTGGACGGACTTGAGTGACTTTACACCAACTTTCACCAGAACCTGGCAAAAAACTCCCCTTGGTCCTCACCGAGGATCGAACCTCGTGACTCTCAGATCGACACTCAAGCGATTGGCCACCTGCCCCCACCCCCATCTCCTCCTTGATATTGACATATAGAATATAAAAACAAATAAACCAAATGGGTAAACAAACAGATGAATAGGCAGATGATGAAAACATAGGACTGTAGGACATAGATTGACATGCCATTTGTTTCTATTATATAATTTTATTTAACTAGTTCATAGCGTTAGCTAAATCCGGCTCCACAGGGCAGGAAGGTGTTTTTTCGACAAGTTTTGTATGCCCTCCTCCCCCACCCCAATGAGCCATTTTTTAAAATAATTTGACCACACCAGGGACTTTTTGAAAGTAATTTTTTTTTACTTTACGATGTATAAGAAACAGTTGTCCGGTTCACATTACGCAATAGGCTAAAACCCGATCACTCTTTTTTTTTGAATGACCATCGTAAAGCCCTCACAACTGATTAAGGTAATGCGGTCAGCTGTGAAAGTTTCGCTACCGATAAACTCATGGTCTTTGTGTTCCGATCTACAGGTGTCCCGCTGATTTTTCTGGTCATTTTCAACTAGGTCAGCACCAAGTCTGACATCACCAACTTTCAGGTCTCGTACGAGTACCAGGAGAGCTTCTGCTCTTCATTTGTCACCCCATACGATAAGGTCTACTTTTTCCCAAATTCATCCGCCACGTTATCATTCATGCAAGGAGCGGAAGAATACACAAGTTTGTACATACCTATTTTTGTTTTCCCACGTGACTTTGTTATTTATTTTCATTTATTTACTTTGTTCCTTTTTAAAATAAAGCCCAAAAAAATACTGACATTGATTAACATTGACATTGTTTAATACTGATATTGATTAACACTGACATTGATCAATACAGACATAAATTAATACTGAAGAATGCTGAGGGAGAGTGTAATACTGAGAAGCGATCTTTAGAGGAAATGTCTACAGAAATAGACTGTTCACTTAACTTAATATATGACATAATTAAGTGATTGATGGAGTGAAGACGGTGCTTAACAACCCCTCTTTTCAAATAGCTTTTGGATATTTTTTCTACATAAAATTATGGATGGTTTCTATTTTGCGTATATCGCTAAAGAAGTAAAAAAAAAAAGGGGGGGATATATCGCAATTATGATTCGTGATTCAATAATATTTTTTTCTATTCCGCTCCAATCAAAAGTTCACAGGGCCGCTCCGATGGAGAGCCTGCCGGACACAATGGAGCGCCTGATGGTGGTGCTGGACACGGACAGGGAGCAGGAAGTGCCGATTAATCTCAAATTTCAAGTGGTGACACAACTGGTGTACACCGACAACAAAACGTTCGACATATTTCTAGGTAACAACATGAAAAAATAAAAAAGATTAAATTTTTTTTTGTCAGTACTCAGACATCATTATCTGCACAAACGTATTTTTTTTTGTCAGTACTCAGACATCATTAACTTGCACAAACGTATCTTTTTTTAATATAAATATAGTATAACTTGATGTCAACGGTAAAAACCGCAACCGACAAAGAGCAAAAACCGAAACGAAAAAAAAAAAAGAGGTATTATACAATGAATAATTGTGGGAAAACCATTTCATTGATTCCTTCTAGGCAAACCAAATTACACGCAGAAAAAAAACGTTTTTATAAAGAGTAAATCTTTCAAAGATGAGTGTACATAAACCATGCGGTGGGCAAACAACAGCCCGCGGGTCAGGTTTGGTCCGACAATCTCTTTGTTCTTGCACACCTTCTGCGCTCGTTCCTATCAATAACGTTTACTTTTTAATAGGTATTATTTTATTTCTACAATTTACTTTATCCATTTGCTCTTGGTCAGGTTCTTCTGTTGAATTATTTCAGAACAGTATGTGACCCGCGAGTCCAGAAGTTTTACCAACCCTCTATTTTGACCAACAAAAAGAAATACAGTGGATTCCGCATTGGGACACCGCTTATATTGGGACAGCCGCTTATTTGGGACAAATCTCAAAGAAACCAAACCAAGAAGCCAATAGTAAATGTGTATGTTTAATTGGGACAGACGCTTAATCACAAAAAGCCTCGGTCCCGATGTGTCCAATTAAGCGGAATCGACTGTAATCTGAAATGAACCTAAAATTAATCGAATCCAAAGCAGTTGGTGACACCGAAACCTTACAGCACTCAATGCTTTGGATGAAAACTGTATTTAAGTTACAGATAATAAAAAACAATCAGAGACCTTGATTTATATTTTGAGGGACGAATGGTCGAATGTTGTAGAGAGATCAAATCTAGACCATAGTGCCTTGGGTTCGATCCTGGGTGAGAAACAAAGGGGAAATTTCCCGCTGCGGTGTTGGTTAAATATAAATCAGTATCGCTCAGCTTTAAATGGGTAACCGGCCTTAGTTGTGGGGAAGTTAAATGGGTGAGCGTTGTGCTAACCACAAAAATCCCTTTCATAGGCCGAGGTTAAGGAAACCTATGATTTCTACACGATGACCAATATAATGTCCTGTTGTTCCCCCCCACCCCCCACCGTAGATCGCCTCGGTCCTGACGTTCTGCAAGTCCAGTACATCGTCACAAAGATGTTCATCACCTACTGGTGGAAGCGACTCAACAGGACCGCAGCGGCGGACGACGCTCCCAGGACCGAGTTCGAGGTTCTGCCGCATCGGACCCTCCCTACTCGAGGCGGTTGGTGTGGCGGCACTACGTCATGGGCTGGGTCATCACGACCGTCTTCTTGGGCACGGCGTGCATGACTGCACTGGTCATCGTCCAGAAAGAATGCGGAGTCAAAGTAGAGAAGTTCTTTTTCGTCTCTTGTTGAAAGTTTCAAATTTGTGTTTTTGTTTTTTTTTTTTATTAATTCTTTGGTCTTTTTAGTTTAACTTAAATTCATTTTTTTAATATTAATATTCATTCTGCTTTTTTTATCGACTATTAGGTTAAAACCTAGAGATGACATAAAGTTGTCACCAGCTATGCACCTAGATGTACAATTATGTGAGATTGTTAAACTAGTTTTGCGAAAAATCAAAAACGTGTCGGCTTTTCGAACAACAGTCCGATTCGAGACAAGTAAAGCTATACTCAGCACTCCAAATAGTTCTAGCATACTGTCATATTCATATTCAGTAATACACTAATTGAAATATTCAGTTATATTAGATAGTAAATCTGGTTGTAACTAGCATATAGCGTGTAAAATCTCTGTAAGGATGAGATGAAAATCTCTCAGATCCTATTAACCACTAATGGGACGGATTTTTGTGTGCTTCTTTCTTTCATCCCAACCATAGCCGATAATGCAATATAGCGAGATCTTTAACCTGCACTGAAATTCATTTGTCCTCACCGAACATCGAACCAGGGACCCTCAGGCTGAGATTCGAGCGCTTTACCACACGACCATCCGTCCACAAATAGGTATACAATAGAAGATGGTATTTACATTCCATTTACATGCTTCTGAATCTATCGGGTCAAATGATTTTTTAAGGATAATAGTTGTCCAAATGAAAATTCCATCCAACTTGGTCCGGCCCTCTTTAGAATTTGGACCTTTTCTTCCAATGCGGCCCGCAATATAAAAGTTTGTCAACCCCTGTTTCAGACAGTAACGGAAAAAAATATTTCTGTCAATTTATCTAAAAGGAAATTATGGAGTCCATGGGGATGGCGTCCTTCACCTACTGGCTGACCTGGTCACTGCCCAGTCTGGTCAATGGCCTCTTGACCACCTACATGTTCGCCTCGAGTTTCTTCTCAATGAGAACAGCGGGGTGGTCCATGGCTTACGGGCCAGAGGTCCTACTGCCCCTCCTGGCGCTGTACGTGCTCAACAGTCTCCTTCGCCTTCCTGGTTTCTTGTTTCATCAACGAAGGTAAAAGAACTACACATCAGTATATATATAGTTTAACTTAAATGTTCGCCATTGCTCTGTGCTAAGTGGATAGATACGTCCGACAGACCGTATATGCTGAAGCATAGACACAAAGGTGGATGGCGAAACGATATTCTTGGACGGTTATTCGATTAGTACGTCAGTGGTTCTCAGACTTTTCATGACCAATTTTGACAAGTGTTTATTTTTTTTTATTTTTGAGACTCACTGTGAAAACTGGCTAGCTTTTACGATCCCCACCTGTTGCGAATATGTATGAAGAAAGAAAGGAGTTATGAGCAGCAGCATGGGATGGTGGCAAGCGTGCTCATGCCCCGGGCGCTACTCACAAAGGGTATATTTTACATATAATTTTATATGGTTTTCGAATGGGGGCACTAAAGAGGTATTGTGCCCCGGGCGCGAGTTAAGCTCACTACGCCAATGGCTATGAGCGGCATCAATGTGTCAGTGCTATATCTACAAAATCTACAAAATTTCCGTCCTCTTAATTTGCAGTGAATAAACTTGTCAGTTTTATGGAATACATAGAGATACCATTGTAATTATGCACACATAATATATAATATAATAATAGCGATTTGGGCGCTGCGTTAAATCGAAAGTAAAGAATTAATACAACAGTATTCCAGTTTAAAACACAATCATGAAAAAATCGGATCTGTCCGAAACCAAAAATAACCTCGCCTGCTGATCAAGCCTAAGGGGATATAACTCTATGCAAATATTTTTATGTATAGTGCCTAGTATATATAATATATATATATATATATATATATATATATATATATATATATATATATATATATACATACATATATATATTTATTTATCGAAAGTAAAGAATTGATACATCAGTATTCCGAGTTTAAAATACAATCATGAACAAAATCTGATCTGCCCGAAACCAAGGAATAACCTAGCCTACCTATCAAGCCTAACGAGATATAACTCTCTGCAAAGGTTTTGCAGGTAAAGCTAGTATGAATATTATCGATCATCAATTCATGCAATTAATCTTTTGTCGAGACACACCTAAAATTTTTCAGCGACCGATCAATGGGTCACGGGCCCCACAGTTTGAGGGTCACTGCTATAAATTAAACTGACTTCAGACGACTACATTGGACGCGCGAGCATCCAGCGTAATGTGGCAGAGGAAACTAAAACTTCGTAGGCCCGGGCTAGTGTTGAAACATGTACTTACTTTTCAAATCCATCAATTGATATGGGGAAATGTCTTTTCTTCGATGTACCTATGAATTCTGTCGCTTTGGGTGAGTTGTATACATTTTGGCGCCCCCCCCTCCCCGTATCCCAATCTGAAATGTGCAAAAATCACTGAACAGAGCTCTTTCGGCACCCCATTACTAGTACGCTCTCTGTGCAGTTTCATGACCCGCTGTGCCCTTCCTACGGTGCTGCTCCTCTTACGCCAGAGCTTAGTCTATTACTAAACTAAAATATGTCTCGCTATGTCGAATAACTGAAAGTCTGTATAGTCGACAGTCTTCAGTACAAAATGAAACATAAGTCTTTTGAATTTATTTAATACTGTTGAGTTCAGTTTGATCGCCTCTATTAGGTTTTACTTGCTCAATTTATTTTAATATGTAAATAAGAGTACAATACCGTTATCTGATTAGCTGAACATTTGATTCCTTGTTTCTTCTTCCTTGTTGTTTTTCCCCCACATAAAACGTTTGAAACAGCCAGCCATGCTAGTGTTATCGTGTGCACCGCTTTCGTTATTTGAGGATTCTGCCTCCCATCGCGAGCTCTTATGTCAGAAGCACGTTTGCGGCCCACGTGATCGGCTGCGTCTTGTACCACACGGCGATCCATTTCAAGTGAAAGGTAACACAAGTGTTGTCAGCTCAATCATAATGAGTAGTTCGGTTAGAAACATCAGGTAGATGTGTAGGCTGCGTGGGTTCGCGCCCACAAGTATCGATGATGCATATGGAACCTTCAGTCATCAAAGTCACATTTGAAAAGAATAACAAATTAAGTCCACTGTGAAGAGTGAACTTTGAATTGTAAACAGTTGATTAAAACTTAATGTGGAATGAAAGCCCGATAGGCTTTAAACCCAGGGGGGCGGATGATCGTGTGGTATAGCGCTTGGCTGTCGACCTAAAGATACCTGGTTCGATCTCCTTGGACATTTTTCATGTCATGGCTGATTCCCCGCTATGTCTCCCGTGGTGCCTCCATGGACTTTTCGGCTATGGTGGGGATGAAAGAAGGGCACAATAAAAACCCGTCCCATTAGTGGTTAAATAGGATCTAAAAGATTTTCATCTCATCCTTACAGGGGACATCACTCACACTTTGAAATCTGCCCTACTTTCCACGAGAATAGATATTTTCACTTAACGATTGGTTAATCATGCCACATAACTAGGGTTCGAAGATTACGCGTAAGATTGGCGCGCGTAATTTACGCGTAAATCACGCGTAATTACGTAAGTTACGCGTAAGTTACGCCAAAATTACGCGTACCATTAATGCCCAATTTCTTGAAAATTTATATGTTCCTTTTGTTGCTCACGCTCACTGAATGCTAGTAGGTGTATTTTTTAATAATGTTTTCGAAGGTTTTTACTTGTAATTAACCGGTCATACTAATTTGCCCGTCGTCCACGTATTTCGTCGTGTACTTACTGCATCAGCGGCGGCCATCTTTGGCTGAGTAATACCGTCTAATACGGTCGACGCTGACGGGGCAATGCGCCGCGAAATACGTCGCGGGTGCCGAACTCGGAAGATGCGCATTCTGTATAATTTATATCCTGTGGCTTGCGTGGTGTGTTTTTGTTTATTTCATTTATTATCTTAAATTTAGTTTCTTACGTTAAAATCTAGGTCTTATACTTTAATTTATAAAATGTCAGCATATTGTCTAGATAAAGGTTGGTTTGTTTTTTCCCGACTATATTCCAGATTTAATTTACATTTGTTTCTATTAATTAAAGCTTAATTAGATTTTGAATTTATTAATTCGTTCTTTTAACCATTTTTTTGTCTTTGAAGTACATTTTGTGTAGCTTTTGTTTTATCATTTATTGCTCTGAACGTTCGATCGTTGTTTTTTGGGTTTTTATTTTATTTTTGAGCCCGTGGATTTATGACTGTCAGTTATCTCAATTTATCAGCTGTTATTAAAGACATTTTTGACGTCAGAGTGGACACATATGAAATGATCCGATTATGGCTTTGAGATTTGGCACAGCAATATATAATGCAAAATAGCAACTGTTAAACATCAAATACATTAGAAAAATAAGAAATGTTCTCTTAGGACAAAGAGGCCATCGGGCAGATAAAGTGCTGAATTCATTTCTTTCTTTAACATCGGCACATAGGAGATAGTGTGCTTAGCACAAGGCCCAACATATGGCAGGCAGCCTACACATTTTTAATGCTGCGTGAAGTTGGGGGACTTCGAACTAACGTTCACCAGGAAATGGACAAAGTCCTTGGTCTTTAGTGAATCGAAACCAGCATCTATCTATCTATCTATCTATCTATCTATCTATCTATCTATCTATCTATCTATCTATCTATCTATCTATCTATCTATCTATCTATCTATCTATCTATCTATCTATCTATCTATCATCTCATCTATCTATCTATCTATCTATCTATCTATCTATCTATCTATCTATCTATCTATCTATCTATCTATCTATCTATCTATCTATCTATCTATCTAATCTATCTATCTATCTATCTATCTATCTATCTATCTATCTATCTATCTATCTGCATGTCTGTCTACTCTTTATCTATCTGCCTATCTATGAATCAACGTATCGATCTATTCAGTATCTATCTAACTATCTATATATTTAGTTATTCATTTTCCTACACAAACAAACATTATTTATAGTCTTCTTAATAGCAAATTAATAATACAAACAATACAGCCTAAATAATAGTCTCATGCCCCATTTATATCTCTATAAATGTTAAACAAAACAGTGGTAAATTCAACATGGATTGAATTATAAGTATAAGCCGATGTATGATAGAGAGTGTTATTTCACCCATAGTCATCTCTGGGCCCCACCCCTTCACAAATTGTACAGTTCGATACAACGGCGTATAGGTAAATGTAACAAAAACAATTACTTGTCAATTTTCTTAACCTGTTATTCTGTTGTAGTCAGAAGCTGATTGAAATCAATAGGGGCCCTGGGCACTGAAGACTTATCTGGGCCCCCATTACCAAACACACAGAGACAGTCAATAGACTGAGATTATAGTGTACGTTATATTAATTTTTGTATTAATTATATCTAGCTCTGGCTGTAGTAATATAACATCCATCTAGCTCGCTGTAGTAATATAACATCCATCTAGCTCTGGTTGTAGTTATATAACATCCATCTAGCTCTGGCTGCAGTAAAATAACAGTCATCTAGCTCTGGCTGTAGTAATATAACATCCATCTAGCTCTGGTTGTATTAATATAACATCCATCTAACTCTGGCTGTAGTAATATAACATCCATCTAGCTCTGGTTGTAGTAATATAACATCCATCTAGCTCTGGCTGTAGTAATATAACATCCATCTAGCTCTGGTTGTATTAATATAACATCCATCTAGCTCTGGCTGTAGTAATATAACATCCATCTAAATCTGGCTGTAGTAATATAACATCCATCTAGTTTATTGTATTAATATAACCTCCATCTAGCTTCAGGCTGTAGTAATATAACATCCATCTAACTCTGGCTGTAGTAATATAACATCCATCTAGCTCTGGTTGTATTAATATAACATCCATCTAGCTCTGGCTGTAGTAATATAACATCCATCTAGCTCTGGTGTAGTAATATAACATCCATCTAACTCTGGCTGTAGTAATATAACATACATCTAACTCTGGCTGTAGTAGTATGACATACATCTAACTCTGGCTGTGGTAATATAACATCCATCTAGCTCTGTCTGTAGTAATTATTATTTTGCACAACTATAGAGTATTCCTTTAGATACTTTTAAAATTTATATTTTGATTGATGGTAAAATAATAAAACCCACAAGGAAACAGTGTTTGTTTTTTTTTGAACCAAAAATAATTTGGAACATCAATAGAAAATAGAAGTTTTTTTGGGACTATAAAAATATATTGATCTTGTCATCACAACCAAACTTACTGAACATATGAGCATGACAGAGTTGATGAAACAAAGAGTAACAGCAGCTACGAGATGATGCATACATATGTATTTGCATATCTATATCTTTCTATCCTTCTGTGGTGATCTGTACATATCACAGATTTCTAGCAATGGACATATCACTTCATCAATGAGTGAAGCTCATACAACATTTGAGGGATGGAATAAGACACATCGGTCTTTATAAATAATAAACAACTAACGCTAGTGGATTTCCTTATTTTTGGGTTATAATTTCCAGTTTAGTTGCCGGTGTAAAATGAATCAATGGAGTGAATTGTTGTCAAATAAATATAGGTAAAAGTTACTGTAGCTAGTGCATATAATGTGGTTAGGTTCATATACTGTGTGTAGGTGCATGGACTGTAGGTAGGTGCATGGACTGTAGTGGCTGGACTGTGGGTAGGTGCATAGACTGTGGGTAGGTGTACATGGACTGTGGGTAGTGCATGGACTGTGGGTAGGTGCATATACTGTGGGTAGGTGCATGGACTGTGAGAAAGTGCATAGACTGTGGGTGGGTGTCAGTTTTTATTTATTACATACTGCATGGTAACTCTTCATCTCAACTTACTGTTGGGTCACTGAACTATATACAAAGTATTATATAGAACTCATATTTATGCCTGGTTAATGAATTTAAACATAGTGACATATAGAACTCATATTTATGCCTGGTTAATGAATTCTGTACATAGTGACATATAGAACCATATTCATGCCTGGTTAATGAATTTTGTACATAGTGACATATAGAACTCATATTTATGCCTGGTTAATGAATTCTGTACATAGTGACATATAGAACTCATATTTATGCCTGGTTAATGAATTCTGTACATAGTGACATATAGAACTCATATTTATACCTGGTTAATGAATTCTGAAAATAGTGACATATAGAACTCTATTATACCTGGTTAATGAATTCTGTACATAGTATATATAGGAACTCATATTTATACCTGGTTAATGAATTATGTACATAGTGACATATAGAACTCATATTTATGCCCGGTTAATGAATCTTTGTATTAGTGATATTATATAGAACCTACATTTATGCCTGGTTAATGACTTAAAGACAGTATAGCAGAATCACGCAAGCCTGGTTAATGAATTCCACATAGTGACATATTGAACTCATATTTATGCCTGGTTAATGAAATTCTGTACATAGTGACGTTAAGAACTCATATTTATGCCTGGTTAATGAATTCTGTACATAGTGACACATAGAACTCATATTTATGCCTGGTTAATGACTCCGTGCCAAGTGAGCAAGAGTAAACTGTTAGTCATGCCTGTTAATGAATTTGAAAGAAGTGTTTTTATAGAATCAGTAATGTGCTGTTTTTGTTGTTAGAGCTGAAGCTAAGTTTGAGGCAGAATGCTCTAAATGCAATGTTGTGATTTGTTCTGATCGTTCTTGGTGTGTTAGACGGGCAGAGTGGATGTGTGTAGATGCTTTGAGATGCTCATGTGCCTTGTAGATAAAATTGCTTAACTAAGGCCTCTTAGTACAGAGATTTAATACTAATAAATACTTCTATGGGTCCATGATGCAGGGTGGGTCTATTGGCGGTTTTCTAGTTAGTATGTCCAGAAGAACAACTCCAGATTAGTCTTCAGGGGATTTTTTACATTTACTGTTTTTGATTGATCACACATACTCGATAAAGTGTACGCACACAGGTGATTGTGCTAAGGAAATCATGCTGTTAGTTTTATCTATGAGCGTATTATCGTGGATATGAGAAGATGCAGTAGCGAACATAGGGCATCTGACAATTTCCTTTAAACGGTCACACACACTCACTTGCCTGGTACTACGTCGTTGTACCTCGTGTTGGCCTCTATGTAGAAGATTAAAAATATGTGCTTGATTATGAATTTAATGAGGCGAGCCTGACATTTAGATCCACATTGTTATTAGAACTCACATACAGCAAGTGTTTTCAGAACCACAGTGTTATTAGAACCAAAGACAGTGTTCTCCAGGTTCATGTTCTCAGAACTACTTACAGACATGCTCAGTCCAGTGCTCTCAGAATCACAGACAGCAGTAGTTCAGGTCCACAGTGTTCTCGTGTCCACAGTACTCAGAACCACAGACACTGCTCCTCTGCGGTCCACAGTGTTCTCAGGGTCCACAGTGCTTCCAGAACCACAGACAGTGTCTCCCTAGGTCCACAGTGGCTCAGTCCACAGTGTTCTCAGAACTACAGACAGTGTTCTCAGAACAACAGCAGCGTTCGCAGAAGAACAGTGTTCTCAGAACCACAGATGCGCCCTCAGGTCCACAGTGTTCTGAATCCACAGTGTTCTCAGAACCACACACAGTGTTCTCAGGTCCAAAGTGTTCTCAGGTCAACAGTGTTCTCAGAACCACAGACAGGCTCTCAGGTCCACAGTGTTCTCAGGTCAACAGTGTTCTCAGAACTACAGATTAAGGTCTTCTGAACCACAGACAGTACTCTCAGGTCCCCAGTGTTCTCAGGTCCACAGTGTTCTCAGAACCACAGACAGTGTTCTCAGGTCCACAGTGTTCCTAGGTCAACAGTGTTCTCAGAACCAGACAGTGTTCTCAGAACCACAGACAGTGTTCTCAGGTCCAAAGTGTCTCAGGTCCACAGAGTTCTCAGGTCCACAGTGTTCTCGCAAACACAGACAGTGCTCTAAGAACCATGACAGTGTTCTCAGTCCACAGTGTTCAGGTCCACAGTGTTCTCAGAACCACAGAGATGCTCCTCAGAACCACAGACAGCAGCCTGGAAGTCCATGTGTACTTCAGGTCCAGAAGTGTCTGAAACCACTGTGTTCTCTTGAACCTGCTGCAGGCCTCGCATCCACAGTGTTCCTCAGAACCAAAGGACAGCGTTCTCAGGATCCACAGTGTTCCTGTGAACCACAGACAGTGTTCTCAGAACCACATGGTGCTGCCCCCAGTTCCACAGTGTTCTCGAAACCACAGTGTTCTCAGTCCACAGTGTTCTCAGAACCATACAGTGTTCTCAGATCCACAGTGTCTTCAGGTCAACAGTGCTCTCAGGAACCACAGACAGTGTTCTCAGAACCCACAGATAGTGTTCTCGCTTGCGGTCCACAGTGTTCTCAGTCCACAGTGCCTGGTAACCATTACACTTCAGGTCCACAGCAAGTTCTCAGGTCCAGTGTTCTCAGAACCAGTCAGCGTTCTCAGGTCTACAGTGTTCTCAGGTCCACAGTGTTCTCAGTCCACAGTTTTCTGTGTCCACAGTGTTCTCAGAACCACAGAGCAGCATCTCAGGTCCACAGTGTTCTCAGGTCCACAATGTTCTCAAGTCCACAGTACTCAACCAAAGAGCAGTGTCTTCAGAACCACAGAAAGTGGGCTCTCAGGTCCAAAGTGTTCTCAGGTCCACAGTGTTCTCAGCTCCACAGTGCCTTCAGAACCACAGACAGTGTTCTGTGTCCACAGTGTTCTCAGCAGGGTCCAGCAGTGCCCTCAGAACCACAGACAGTGTCTAAGAACCACAGACAGTGTTCCCAGGTCCACAGCAGGCCTCAAATCCCACAGTGTTTTCAGGTGCACAGTGTTCTTAGGTCCACAGTGTTCTCAGAACCACAGACAGTGTTCTCAGTACACAGTGTACTCAGATCCACAGTGGTCTCAGGTCCACAGTGTTCTCAGAACCACAGACAGTGTTCCAGGTCCATGGGTGTTCTAAGAACTGGGAGATACTGGTAGTCCACAGTATTCTCAGGTCCACAGTCCTTCAGAACCACATGAGTTGTTCTCAGGTCCTACAGGTTCTTTAAACCACAGACAGCGTTCAGGTCCACAGTGTTCTCAGATCCACAGTGTTCAATGGTCCACAGTGTTCTCAGAACCACAGACAGTGTTCTCAGGTCCACAGTGTTCTCAGGGTCCACAGTGCCCAGAACCACAGACAGCGTTCTCAAGTCTACAGTGTTCTCAGAACCACAGACAGCGTTCCCAGGTCTACATTGTTCTCAGGTCCACAGTGTTCTCAGGTCCACAGTGTTTTCAGAACCACAGACAGCGTTTTCAGGCCCACAGTGTTCTCAGAACCACAGACAGTGTTCTCAGAGCTACTGACAGCGTTCTCAGAACAGCCGTGTTCTCAGAACCATACAGTGTTCTCAGAACCACAGACAGTGTTCAGAACCAGGACAGTGTTCTCAGGTCTACAGTGTTCTCAGGTCCACAGTGTTCTCAGAACCCTGACAGTGTTCTAAGAACCACAGACAGTGTGCCTCAGGTCCACAGTGGTCTCAGGTCCACAGTGTACTGCAGGTCCACAGTGTTCTCAGGTCCACAGTGTTCTCAGAACTACAGACAGGTTCTCTTGAGTCCACAGTGTTCTCAGGTCACAGTGTTCAGTCCATGCTGGTGTTCCTCAGGTCCACAGTGTTCTCAGAACCACAGACAGTGTTCTCAGGTCCACAGTGTTCTCAGAACCACAGACAGCGTTCTCGTTCACAAGGCTCTCAGAACCACAGACAGCGTTCTCATGTCCACCGTGTTCTCAGGTCCACAGTGCTCCAGAACCATAGACAGCGTTCTCAGGTCCACAGTGTTCTCAGGTCCACAGTGTTCTCAGAACCACAGACAGCGTTCTCAGGTCTTTAGTGTTCTTCAGGTCCACAGTGTTCTCAGGTCTACAGTGTTGTGAACCAGAGACAGCGTTCTCAGGTCTACAGTGTCTTCAGAACCACAGACAGTGTTCTCAGAACTACAGACAGCGTTCTCAGAAAAGCAGTGTTCTCAGAACCACATACAGTGTTCTCAGAAGTGCCCTCAGAACCACTAACATTGTTCTCAGGTCCACAGTGTTCTCAGAACCACAGACAGTGTTCTCAGAACTGACAGACATGTTCTCAGAAACAACAGTGTTCTCTGAACCAAAGACAGTGTTCTCAGAAGTATTCTCAGAACACACTGACAGTGTTCTCAGGTCCACAGTGTTCTCAGAACCACAGACAGTGTTCTCAGAACCAAAGACTGTGTTCTCAGGTCCACAGTGTTTTCAGGTCCACAGTGTTCCCCAGAACCACAGATGTTGCCTTGTGGTCCACAGTGTTCCCCAGGTCCACCGTGTTCTCAGGTCCACAATGTTCTCAGGTCCACAGTGTTCTCAGAATCACAGACAGTGTTCTCAGGTCCACAGTGTTCTCAGGTCCATAGTGTTCTAAATCCAATGTTCTCAGGTCCACAGTGTTCTCAGAACCACAGACAGTGTTCTCAGGTCCACAGTGTTCTCAGGTCAACAGTGTTCTCAGAACCACAGATAGTGTTCTCAGGTCCACAGTGTTGTCAGGTCAACAGTGTTCTCAGAACTACAGACAATGTTCTCAGAACTACAGACAGCATTCTCAGAACCACAGACAGTGTTCTTCTGGTCCACAGTGTCTTCAGAACCACAGACTGTGTTCTCAGGTTCACAGTGTTCTCAGGTCCACAGTGTTCTTAGAACCACAGACAGTGTTCTCAGAACACAGACATCTGTTCTCAGGTCCACAGTGTTCTCAGGTCCATGTTGTCTCAGAACCACAGACAGTGTTCTCAGGTCAACAGTGTTCTCAGGCCAACAGTGTTCTCAGACCCACAGACAGTGTTCTCAGAACCACAGACAGTGTTCTCAGGTCCACAGTGTTCTCAGAACCAGAGACAGTGTTCTCAGGTCCACAGTACCCTCCGGTCCACAGTATTCTCAGAACCATGAGAATGCGTTCTCAGGTCTACAGTGTTCTCAGAACCACAGACAGTGTTCTCAGGTCCACAGTGTTCTCAGAACCAAAGTGTTCTCAGGTCCACAGTGTTTTCAGAACCACATACAGTGTTCTCAGGTCCACAGTGTTCTCAGGTCCACAGTGTTCTCAGAACCACAGACAGCGTTCTCAGGTCTACAGTGTTCTCAGAACCACAGACAGCGTTCTCAGGTCCACAGTGTTCTCAGGTCCAAAGTGTTCTTAGGTTCACAGAGTTCTCAGAACCACAGACAGCGTTCTCAGGTCCACAGTGTTCTCAGAACTACAGACAGCGCCTAGGTCCACAGTGTTCTCAGGTCCACAGTGTTCCTGAACGCACAGTATTCTCAGAACCACAGACAGTGTTCTCAGGTCCACAGTGTTCAGTCCACAGTGTTCTCAGGTCCACAGTGTTCTCAGAAACACAGACAGCGTTCTCAGGTCTACAGTGTTCTCAGAACCACAGACAGCGTTCTCAGGTCCACCGTGTTCTCAGGTCCACAGTGTTCACAGAACCACAGACAGCACAGATCTACAGTGTTCTCAGGTCCACAGTGTTCTCAGGTCCACAGTGTCCCTCAGAACCACAGACAGCGTTCCTCAGGGAACAGCATGTTCTCAGAACCACAGAAAATTTCGTAAACTGGCAGACAGCGTTCTCAGAACAGCAGTGTTCTCAGAACCACATACAATGTTCCCAGAAGTGTTCTCAGAACCACTGACATTGTTCTCAGGTCCACAGTGTTCTCAGAACCACAGACAGTGTTTTCAGAAGTACAGAGAGCGTTCTCAGAACAACAGTGTTCTCAGAACCACAGACAGTGTTCTCAGAAGCCTTCAGAACCACATACAGTGTTCTAAGGTCCACAGTGTTCTCAGAACCACATACAGTGTTCCAGAACCACAGACAATGTTCTCAGAACCACAGACAGTGGTCTCAGGTCCACAGTGTTCTCAGGTCCACAGTGTTCTCAGGTCCACAGTGTTCTCAGAACCACAGACAGTGTTCTTAGGTCAATAGTGTTCTCAGGTCCACAGTGTTCTCAGGTCCACACAGCCCAGGGTCCATGTGTTCTCAGAACCACAAACAGTGTTCTCAGGTCCACAGTATCTTCTAGGTCAACAGTGTTCTCAGAACCACAGACAGTGTTCTCAGGTCCACATTGTTCTCAGGTCAACAGTGTTCTCAGAACTATATAGACAGCGTTCTCAGAACCACAGACAGTGTTCTCAGGTCCACAGTGTTCTCAGGTCCACAGTGTTCTCAGAACCACAGACTGTGTTCTCAGGTTCACAGTGTTCTCAGGTCAACAGTGTTCTTAGAACCACAGACAGTGCCCTCAGAACCACAGACAGCGTTCTCAGGCCCACAGTGTTCAGGTCCACAGTGTTCTCAGGTCCACAGTGTTTTCAGAACCACAGACAGCGTTTTCAGGTCCACAGTGTTCTCCAAAACCACAGACAGTGTTCTCAGAGCTACAGATAGCGTTCTCAGAACAGCAGTGTTCTCAGAACCACATACAGTGTTCTCAGAACCACAGACAGTGTTCTCAGAACCACAGACAGTGTTCTCAGATCTACAGTGTTCTCAGGTCCACAGCGTTCTCAGAACCACAGACAGTGTTCTCAGGTCCACAGTGTTCTCAGGTCCACAGTGTTCTCAGGTCCACAGTGTTCCTCAGAACTACAGACAGCGTTCTTAGGTCCACAGTGTTCTCAGGTCCACAGTGTTCTCAGGTCCACAGTGTTCTCAGGTCCACAGTGTTCTCAGAACCACAGACAGTGATCTCAGGTCCACAGTGTTCTCAGGTCCACAGTGTTCTCAGGTCCACTGTGTCTCCTCAGGTCCACAGTGTTCTCAGAACCACAGACAGCGTTCTCAGGTCTACAGTGTTCTCAGAACTGACAGACGTTCTGCATGTCCACCGTGGTCTCAGGTCCACAGTGCTCAGAACCACAGACAGCGTTCTCAGGTCCACAGTGTTCTCAGGTCCACAGTGTTCTCAGAACCACAGACAGCGTTCTCAGGTCTGAGCAGTGTTCTCAGGTCCACAGTGTTCTCAGGTCTACAGTGTTCTCAGAACCACAGACAGCGTTCTCAGGTCTACAGTGTTCTCAGAACCACAGACAGTGTTCTCAGAACTACAGACAGCGTTCTCAGAAAAGCAGTGTTCTCAGAACCACATACAGTGTTCCTCAGAAGCGCCTCAGAACCACTGACATTGTTCTCAGGTCCACAGTGTTCTCAGAACCACAGACAGTGCTCAGAACTACAGACAGCGTTCTCAGAACAACAGTGTTCTCAGAACCAAAGACAGTGTTCTCAGAAGTGTTCTCAGAACCACCTGACAGTGTTCTCAGGTCCACAGTGTTCTCAGAACCACAGACAGTGTTCTCAGAACCACAGACAGTGTTCTCAGAGCCAAAGACAGTGTTCTCAGGTCCACAGTTTTCTCAGGTCCATAGTGTTCTCAGGTCCACAGTGTTCTCAGAGCCAAAGACAGTGTTCTCAGGTCCACAGTGTTCTCAGGTCCACAGTGTTCTCAGGTCAACAGTGTTCGCAGGTCCACAGTGTTCTCAGGTCCACAGTGTTCTCAGAACTACAGACAGTGTTCTGAGGTCCACAGTGTTCTTAGGTCCACAGTGTTCTCAGGTCCACAGTGTTCCTAGAATCACAGACAGTGTTCTCAGGTCCACAGTGTTCTCAGGTCCACAGTGTTCTCAGGTCCACAATGTTCAGGTCAACAGTGTTCTCAGAACCACACAGTGCTCCAGGTCCACAGTGTTCTCAGGTCAACAGTGTTCTTCAGAACCATAGATAGTGTTCTTAGGTCCACAGTGCGTTCTCAGGTCACAGTGTTCTCAGAACCACAGTGTTCTCATAACTACAGACAGCATTCTCAAAACCACAGACAGTGTTCTCAGGTCCTCAGTGTTCTCAGGTCCACAGTGTTCTCAGAACCACAGACTGTGTTCTCAGATTCACAGTGTTCTCAGGTCAAGTGTTCTAGAACCACAGACAGTGTTCTCAGAACCACAGACAGTGTTCTCAGGTCCATAGTGTTCTCAGGTCCACAGTGTTCTCAGGTCCACAGTGTTCTCAGAACCACAGACAGTGTTCTTAGGTCAACAGTGTTCTCAGCTTAACAGTGTTCTCAGACCCACAGATTGTGTTCTCAGAACCACAGACAGTGTTCTCAGGTCAACAAAGTTCTCAGAACCACAGACAGTGTTCTCAGGTCCACAGTGTTCTCCGGTCCACACATTCTCAGAACCACAGACAGCGTTCTCAGGTCACAGTGTTCTCAGAACCACAGAGAGCGTTCTCAGTTCCACAGTGTTCTCAGGTCCACAGTGTTCTCAGGTTCACAGTGTTTTCAGAACCACAGACAGTGTTCTCAGGTCCACAGTGTTCTCAGGTCCAAAGTGTTCTCAGAACCACAGACATGGCTTCAGGTTCAAGGTGTTCTCAGAACCACAGACAGTTCCCAGGTCCACAGTGTTCTCAGGTCCACAGTGTTCTTAGGTTCAGAGTTCTCAGAACCAGACAGCGTTCTTAGGTCTACAGTGTTCTCAGAACCACAGACAGCGTTCTAAGAACAGCAGTGGCCTTGAACCATACAGTGTTCTCAGATGTTTTCTCAGAGCCACTGACAGTGTTCTCAGGTCCACAGTGTTCTCAGAACCACATACAGTGTTCTCAGAACCCACAGACAGTGTCTCAGAACCACAGACAGTGTTCTCAGGTCTGCAGTGTTCTCAGGTCCACAGTGTTCTCAGAACCACAGACAGTGTCCTAAGACCACAGACAGTGTTCTCAGGTCCACAGTGTTCCTCAGGTCCACAGTGTTCTCAGGTCCACATTGTTCTCAGGTCCACAGTGTTCTCAGAACTACAGACAGCGTTCTTGGGTCCACAGTGTTCTCAGGTCCACAGTGTTCTCAGGTCCACAGTGTTCTCAGGTCCACAGTGCTCCTCAGGTCACACAGTGTTCTCAGGTCCACAGTGTTCTCAGAACCAGACAGTGTTCTCAGGTCAACAGTGTTCTTCAGGTCCAGTGTTCTCAGACCCACAGATTGTGTTCTCAGAACCACAGACAGTGTTCTTAGGTCAACAGTGTTCTCAGAACCACAGACAGTGTTCTCAGTCCACAGTGTTATCCGGTCACAGTGTCTCAGGTCTACAGTGTTTTCAGAACCACAGACAGTTCCAGCCCACAGTGTTCTCAGGTGCACAGTGTTCTCAGGTTCATGAGCTCAGAACCACAGACAGCGTTCTCAGGTCTACAGTGTTCTCAGAACCACAGACAGCGTTCTCAGAACAGGCAGTGTTCTCAGAACCACATACAGTGTTCTCAGAAGTTTTCTCAGAGCCACTGACAGTGTTCTCAGGTCCACAGTGTTCTCAGAACCACATACAGTTCTCAGAACCACGGACAGTGTTCTCAGAACCACAGACAGTGTTCTCAGGTCTGCAGTGTTCTCAGGTCCACAGTGGCTCTCAGAACCACAGACAGTGCCACTAAGAACCACAGACAGTTCTCAGGTCCACAGTGTTCTCAGTTCACAGTGTTCTCAGGTCCACTTTGTTCTCAGGTCCACAGTGTTCTCAGAACACAGAGAGCGTTCTCAGGTCCACAGTGTTCTCAGGTCCACAGTGTTCTCAGGTCCCACTGGCTCCTCAGGTCCACAGTGTTTCAGAACCACAGACAGCGTTCTCAGGTCTACAGTGTTCTCAGAACCACAGACAGCGTTCGCATGTCCACCGTGTTCTTAGGTCCACAGTGCTCTCAGAACCACAGACAGCGTTCTCAGGTCCACAGTGTTCTCAGGTCCACAGTGTTCTCAGAACCACAGACAGCGTTCTCAGGTCTACAGTGTTCTCAGGTCCACAGTGTTCTCAGGTCTACAGTGTTCTCAGAACCACAGACAGCGTTCTCAGGTCTACAGTGTTCTCAGAACCACAGACAGTGTTCTCAGAACTACAGACAGCGTTCTCAGAAAAGCAGTGTTCTCAGAACCATACAGTGTTCTCAGAAGTGTTCTCAGAACCACTGACATTGTTCTCAGGTCCACAGTGTTCTCAGAAACCACAGACAGTGTTCTCAGAACTACAGACAGCGTTCTCAGAACAACAGTGTTCTCAGAACCAAAGTTGTCATGCTCAGAAGTGTTCTGAGAACCACTGACAGTGTTCTCAGGTCCACAGTGTTCTCAGAACCACAGACAGTGTTCTCAGAACCACAGACAGTGTTCTCAGAGCCAAAGACAGTGTTCTCAGGTCCACAGTGATCTCAGGTCCACAGTGTTCTCAGGTCCACAGTGTTCTCAGAACCACAGACAGCGTTCTCAGGTCCACAGTGTTCTCAGGTCAACAGTGTTCGCAGGTCCACAGGAGCCTTCAGGTCCACAGTGTTCTCAACCACAGACAGTGTTCTGAGGTCCACAGTGTTCTTAGGTCCAAAGTGTTCTCAGGGTCCACAGTGTTCCTAGAATCAAAGACAGTGTTCTCAGGTCCACAGTGTTTAGGTCCAGTGTTCTGAGTCCACAATGTTCTCAGGTCAACAGTGGTTCTGAACCACAGACAGTAGCTCAGTCCCAGTGCCTCACAACAGCAATGTTCTCTGGAACCATAGATAGTGTCTGAGTCTGTTAGCTCTCAGGCCTCATCATGTTCTCCAGAACTACAGACAGTGTTCTCATAACTACAGACAGCATTCTAAAAACCACAGACAGTGTTCTCAGGTCCTCAAGTGTTCTCAGGTCCACAGTGTTCTCAGAACCACAGACTGTGTGCTCAGGTTCACAGTACCCCCAGGTCAACAGTGTTCTTAGAACCACAGACAAGCTTCAGAACCCACAGACAGTAGCCTCAGGTCCACAGTTAGTGTTCTCAGGTCCACAGCAGTTCTCAGGTCCACAGTGTTCCTCAGAACCACAGACAGTGTTCTCAGGTCAACAGTGTTCTCAGCTCAAACAGTGCCTCAGCATCCCACAGATTGTGTTGTCAGAACCCTCAGGCAGCTTCCTGTGTCATCAAAGTTCTCAGAACCAGGACATGTTCTCAGGTCCAGGGTGCTCTCCGGTCCACAGTATTCTCAGAACCAAGATGCAGCAGTTCTCAGGTCTACAGTGCCTCAGAACCACAGACAGCGTTCTCAGTTCCACAGTGTTCTCAGGTCCACAGTGTTTCAGGTCCACAGTGTTTTAAGAACCACAGACAGTGTTCTCAGGTCCACAGTGTTCTCAGGTCCACAGTGTTCTCAGAACCACAGACAGCGTTCTCAGGTCTACAGTACTCAGAACCACAGACAGCGTTCTCAGGTCCACAACACCTCAGGTCCACAGTGTTCTTAGGGTTCACAGAGTTCTCTAGAACCACAGACAGCGTTCTTTAGGTCAGCAGCACTCACAGTCCTGGGGTGACTGCTGCTCCTTAATGCAGTGCCTCTACAGAACACACATGCTGCTGCCTCAGAAGTGTTCTCAGAGCCACTGACAGTGTTCTCAGGTCCACAATGTTCCAGAACCACATACAGTGCAGCAGCCTGAACCCATATGTGAATCTCAGAAACCACAGACAGTGTACTCAGGTCTGCAGTGTTCCCAGTCCACAGTGTTCTCAGAACTACAGACAAAGTGCTGAACCAGCAGACAGTACCTGTGGTCCACAGTGTTCTCAGGTTCACAGTGTTCTCAGGTCCACATCATTCTCAGGTCCACAGTGTTCTTGGGAACTATAAACATGCTCAGGTCCAGTGCTCAGGTCCACAGTGTTCTCAGGTCCACAGCCTTCAGGTCCATAGTTTTCTTCAGAACCCACAGGGCAGTCTCAGGTCCACAGTATCTAAGGTCCTCAGTGTTCTCAGGTCCACAGTGTTCTCAGGTCCACAGTGTTCTCAGAACTACAGACAGTGCTCTAGGTCCACAGTGTTCTCAGTCCACAGTGTTCTTCTTTCAATAACCATCTCAGCACCACAGACGTTCTTAGGTCCACAGTGTTCTCAGGTCCACAGTGCCATGGTCCACAGTGTTCTCAGAAACACAGACAGCGTTCTCAGGTCTACAGTTTTCTCAGAACCATTGACAGTGTTCTCAGGTCCACCGTGTTCTCAGGTCCACAGTGTCCAGAACCACAGATTAAGAGTCAGATCTTACAGTGTTCTCAGGATCCACAGTGTTACTTCAGGTCCACAGCATTCTTCAGAACCACAGACAGCGTTCTCAGGTCACAGTGTTCTCAGAACCACAGACAGTGTTCCCCACCAGACAGCGTTCTCAGAATAGCAGTGTTCTCAGAACCACATACAATGTTCTAAGAAGTGTCCTCAGAACCACTGACATTGTTCTCAGGTCCACAGTATTCTCAGAACCACAGACAGTGTTTTCAGAAGTACAGAGAGCAGCCCTGAAACAACCCTCTTGCAGAACCGCTGATTAGTGGTTCAGAAGTATTCTCAGAACCACATAGTGCTCTAAGGTCCACAGTGCTCTGAGAAACACACACAGTGTTTCCAGAACCACAGACAATGTTCTCAGAACCACAGACAGTGTCCCCAGGTCCACAGTGTCTTCAGGTCCACAGCAGCTCTGTGGTCCAGTGTTCTCAGAACCACAGACAGTGTTCTTAGGTCAATAGTGTTCTCAGGTCCACAGTGTTCTCAGGTCCACAATGTTCTCAGGTCCACAGTGTTCTCAGAACCACAAACAGTGTTCTCAGGTCCAGTGTTCTCAGGTCAACAGTGTTCTCAGAACCACAGACAGTGCTCAGGTCCATACAGTGTTCTCAGGTCAACAGTGTTCTCAGAACTACAGACAGCGTTCCAGAACCACAGACAGTGTTCTCAGGTCCACAGTGTGTCTCCATGGGTCCACAGTGTTCTCAGAACCACAGACTGTGTTCTCAGGTTCACAGTGTTCTCAGGTCAAGAAAAGTTCTTAGAACCACAGACAGTGTTCTCAGAACCACAGACAGCGTTCTCAGGTCTACAGTGTTCCCTCTCTCGTGGTCCATGGGTTCTGTCCATGTCAGTGTTTTCAGAACCACAGACAGCGTTTTCAGGTCCACAGTGTCTCCTTCACAAAACCACAGACAGTGTTCTCAGAGCTACAGATAGCGTTCTCAGAACAGCAGTTTTCTCAGAACCACATACAGTGTTCTCAGAACCACAGACAGTGGTTCTCAGAACCACAGACAGTGTTCCTGTGGCACCATGCAGTGTTCTCAGGTCCACAGCGTTCTCAGACCCACAGACAGTGTTCTCAGGTCCACAGTGTTCTCAGGTCCACAGTGTTCTCATGTCCACAGTGTTCTCAGAACTACAGACAGCGTTCTTAGGTCCACAGTGTTCTCAGGTCCACAGGTGCCTGGGTCCACAGTGTTCTCAGGTCCACAGTGTTCTCAGAACCACAGACAGTGTTCTCAGGTCCACAGTGTTCTCAGGTCCACAGTGTTCTCAGGTCCACTGTGTTCTCAGGTCCACAGTGTTCTCAGAACCACAGACAGCTCTGGTCCTCAGTGTTCTCAGAACGACAGATTACAGCCTAGATTGTCCACTGTGTTCTCAGGTCCACAGTGCTCTCAGAACCACAGACAGCGTTCTCAGGTCCACAGTGGTTCTTAGGTCCACAGTGTTCTCAGAACCACAGACAGCGTTCTCAGGTCACAGTGTTCTCAGGTCCACAGTGTCTCTTGTAGGTCTGTGTTCTCAGAACCATGACAGCGTTCTCAGGTCTACAGTGTTCAGAACACAGACAGTGTTCTCAGAACTATACAGACATGCTCTCAGAAAAGCAGTGTTCTCAGAACCACATACAGTGTTCTCAGAAGTGTCTCTCAGAACCACTGACATTGTTCTCAGGTCCACAGTGTTCTCAGAACCACAGACAGTGTTCTCAGAACTACAGACAGCGTTCTCAGAACAACAGTGTTCTCAGAACCAAAGACAGTGTTCTCAGAAGTGTTCTCAGAACCACTGACAGTGTTCTCAGGTCCACAGTGTTCTCAGAACCATTAGACAGTGTTCTCAGAACCATTAATATTGTTCTCAGAGCCAAAGACAGTGTTCTTAGGTCCACAGCGTTCTTACGTCCACAGTGTTCTCAGGTCCACAGTGTTCTCAGAGCCAAAGACAGTGTTCTCAGGTCCACAGTGTTCTCAGGTCACAGTGCCTCAGTCAACAGTGTTCGCAGGTCCACAGTGTTCTCAGGTCCACAGTGTTCTCAGAACCACAGACAGTGTCTCTGAGGTCCACAGTGTTCTTAGGTCCACAGTGTTCTCAGGTCCACAGTGTCTTGAATCACAGACAGTGTTCTCAGGTCCACAGTGTTCTCAGCAGTCCACAGTGTTCTTAGGTCCACAATGTTCTCAGGTCAACAGTGTTCTCAGGTCAACAGTGTTCTCAGAACCATAGATAGTGTTCTTAGGTCCACAGTGTTCTCAGGTCAACAGTGTTCTCAGAACTACAGACAGTGTTCTACACCAGACAGCATTCTCAAAACCACAGACAGTGTTCTCTGGTCCTCAGTGTCTTCAGGTCCACAGTGTTCTCAGAACCACAGACTGTGTTCTCAGGTTCACAGTGTTCTCAGGTCAACAGTGTTCTGTAGAACCACAGACAGTGTTCTCAGAACCACAGACAGTGTTCTCAGGTCCACAGTGTTCTCAGGTCTACAGTGTTCTCAGGTCCACAGTGTTCTCAGAACCACAGACAGTGTTCTTAGGTCAACAGTACTTCAGCTCAACAGTGTTCTCAGACCCACCGATTGTGTTCTCAGAACCACAGACAGTGTTCTCAGGTCAACAAAGTTCTCAGAACCACAGACAGTGTTCTCAGGTCCACAGTGTTATCCGGTCCACAGTATTCTCTGAATCACAGACAGCGTTCTCAGATCTACAGTGTTCTCAGAACCACAGACAGCGTTCTCAGTTCCACAGTGTTCTGAGGTCCACAGTGTTCTCAGGTCCACAGTGTTTTCAGAACCACAGACAGTGTTCTCAGGTCCAAGAAAATTTTGGTCCACAGTGTTCTCAGAACCACACAGACAGCGTTCCCAGGTCTACAGTGTTCTCAGAACCACAGACAGCATTCTCAGGTCCACAGTGTTCTCAGGTCACAGTGTCTAGGTTTCACAGAGTTCTCAGAACACAGACAGCGTTCTTAGGTCTACAGTGTTCTCAGAACCACAGACAGCGTTCTCAGAACAGCAGTGTTCTCAGAACCACATACAGTGTTCTCAGATGTTTTTTCAGAGCCACACAGTGTTCTCAGGTCCACAGTGTTCTTCAGAACCACACACACAGTCTTCAGAACCACGGACAGTGTTCTCAGAACCACAGACAGTGTTCCTCAGGTCCTGCAGTGTTCTCAGGTCCACAGTGGCCTCAGAACTACAGATGTTCTAAGAACCACAGACAGTGTTCTCAGGTCCACAGTGTTATCCGGTCCACAGTGTTCTCAGGTCTACAGTGTTCTCAGAACCATAGACAGTGTTCTCAGGTCCATGGGCATCCGGTCCACAGTGTTCTCAGAACCACAGACAGTGTTCTCAGGTCCACAGTGTTATCCGGTCCACAGTGTCCTCAGGTCTACAGTGTTCTCAGAACCACAGACAGTGTTCTCAGGTCTACA
This sequence comes from Bulinus truncatus, assembly GCA_021962125.1. Taxonomy (NCBI): domain Eukaryota; kingdom Metazoa; phylum Mollusca; class Gastropoda; family Planorbidae; genus Bulinus; species Bulinus truncatus. The sequence goes on from JAGDYQ010000186.1 coordinate 841,043, forward strand.
GTGTTCTCAGGTCCAAAGTGTTCTTCAGAACTACAGACAGCGTTCTCAGAGACCAGTGAGGGACCAGTGAAGGACCAGTGAGAGTCCAGTGAGGGACCAGTGAGAGTTCGGTGATCTGATTTGAAATGAGTCGCCAACCATTTTAATAATTACTTGGTCGGAAATATTAGCAAATAGTTTTAGCTTTTGTTCTAATTAGCTTTTTTTTTTCTTTACAACAATTCATAAAACAACAAGTGAGTAAAACAACAAGTGAGTAAAACAACAAGTAAGTAAAACAATAAGTGAGTTAAACAACAAGTGAGTAAAACAACAAGTGAGTAAAACAATAAGTGAGTAAAACAACAATAAATGAGTAAAACAACAAGTAGTAAAACAACAAGTGAGTAAAACTATAAGTGAGTAAAATAACAAGTGAGTAAAACAACAAGTGAGTAAAACAACAAGTGAGGTAAAACAACAAGTAGTAAAAACAACAAGTGAGTAAAACAACAAGTGGTAAAACAACAAGTGAGTAAATAACAAGTGGTAAAACAACAAGTGCAGTAAAACAACAAGTGAGTAAAACAACAAGTGAGTGAAACAACAAGTGAGTAAAACAACAAGTGAGTAAAACAACAAGTGAGTGAAGCAACAGAGTGAGTAAAACAAGCTGATGAAGCAACTGATGATGAAGCAACAAGTGAAAGCAGCAAGTGAGCTAAACGACAATCGCAAAAGTTTGAGAACCGTTGCTCTAGAATTATGAACATTGGTTTGCCGGAATTTAAACTAAACCAGAGATAATGAAACAAATTAAATACTGATCCCGATAAACATCATTTAAAATTAGCACTTATAATCTATGAAGTAATTAGGAAACAAATCGATGGTTATTGTATAGATTTCACATCTCATTACTTTTACTTAGTAGACGCACTGTTTGATGTCATGGTTTGCACAAGTAGGCCAACCTCTGTTTTATTTGAGTGTGTGTTTGTCATGGTCTGCACTTGTACCTCTGTTTTATTTGAATGTGTGTTTGTCATGGTCTGCACCTGTATGTCTGTTTTATTTGAATGTGTGTTTGTCATGGTCTGCACCTGTACGTCTGTTTTATTTGAATGTGTGTTTGTCATGGTCTGCACCTTACTTCTGTTTTATTTGAATGTGTGTTTGTCATGGTCTGCACCTGTACCTCTGTTTTATTTGAATGTGTGTTTGTGATCTAATCTACTAAATTCCATGTTCAATGATTATTTATATTTTTAAAAATTTCAATTTTACGCTGCCAGGCGACTTTCAGTTGATGAGTTTCTATCAGAGATATGAAATAGTGTTTGTTTGTTGTTATAGTGAACTAGAAAACAGTCTACGCCCATCGGACGAGGTGTGCAAACTTTTAGTCTCGAGGACCACAGCGGATTCTTAAAATTTGAAGGCCGGATCAATAGAAGTGATTGGGAAAAAGGGGCCGAACGACAACCAGTGTTTATATAACCTACTATAAAAAATGTATTTGAAAGAAATTTGCTCTGCCGGCCGAACAGCCAGCCCTACCGTACCCCCCTCCCCCTCGTGCCGTATTTCGCCCATGTCTGCCCTGCAGTCTCGACTACTGAGCATATCTTAATCTTCTTCTGATTACTGTTTATTAGTGAAATGCTACTATTAACAGATCCAGCTATCACTTTGATAATCAAACTACACATTACAATCTCTGCTCCGACTCCGAGGAGAGTACGTAAGTATTTATAATAATATAGGTTTCCGGCAAAAAAAAAAAGCTACATGTCATTACATGTCATTACATTAAATTACTTTTAGGAAAAAAATAACTAGAAGTTGTTGTTATTATCAACACTATTGTTGGCATGTAATCGAAGTTCGATATTGTTCAAGCCATTCTTCTTTCTGCTTTTAACTTTTACAATGTCAACATTTCCGCTTGGCTAGCAGTGCACATCAACCGAGGAACAAAGGGAAGTAATTATTTGCTTCATCATGGCGAGTCAAGGGTCTGAAATTCTCCTGGACACTTTTAACAAATTAGTGGACAGCACCTTGCCACTACGCTATCTGGCTGAATCAGTGAAACTATTAAAAGTGGCCAAACAAGCGTGACGTACGATTGGGGAGTCGAGCGTCCGTCATCACATGGCCACCTTGGAGAAGATTCTGCGAGCGTGAAGGTTGGCACCGGTCCAGTCCGCGAGCTCATTCACTACTGTGTTCCCCATAATTTACCGACGATTGTGCGCGGCTAACTAATGTTGGCTTTAGTTAGCTGTGTGCGGCTAACTAATGTTAGCTGTGTGCTGCTAACTTATGTTGGCTGTGTGCGGCTAACTAATATTGGCTGTGTGCGGCTAACTAATGTTGGCTGTGTGCGGTTACCTAATATTGGCTGTTAGCGGCTAACTAATATTGGCTGTGTGCGGCTAACTAATGTTGGCTGTGTGCGGCTAACTAATATTGGTTTTGTGCGGCTAACTAATATTGGCTGTGTGCGGCTAACTAATATTGGTTTTGTGCGGCTAACTAATATTGGCTGTGTGCGGCTAACTAATATTGGTTTTGTGCGGCTAACTAACGTTGGCTATGTGCGGCTAACTAATATTGGTTTTGTGCGGCTAACTAATATTGGTTTTGTGCGGCTAACTAATATTGGCTGTGTGCGGCTAACTAATGTTGGCTATGTGCGGCTAACTAATATTGGTTTTGTGCGGCTAACTAATATTGGCTGTGTGCGGCTAACTAATGTTGGCTGTGTGCGGCTAACTAATATTGGCTGTGTGCGGCTAACTAATGTTGGCTGTGTGCGGTTACCTAATATTGGCTGTTAGCGGCTAACTAACGTTGGCTGTGTGCGGTTACCTAATATTGGCTGTGTGCGGCTAACTAATGTTGGCTGTGTGCGGCTAACTAATATTGGTTTTGTGCGGCTAACTAATATTGGCTGTGTGCGGCTAACTAATATTGGTTTTGTGCGGCTAACTAATACTGGCTGTGTGCGGCTAACTTATATTGGCTGTGTGCGGCTAACTAATATTGGTTTTGTGCGGCTAACTAATATTGGCTGTGTGCGGCTAACTAATATTGGTTTTGTGCGGCTAAGTAATATTGGCTGTGTGCGGCTAACTAACGTTGGCTGTGTGCGGCTAACTAATATTGGCTATGTGCGGCTAACTAATATTGGTTTTGTGCGGCTAACTAATATTGGTTTTGTGCGGCTAACTAATATTGGCTGTGTGCGGCTAACTAATATTGGTTTTGTGCGGCTAACTAATACTGGCTGTGTGCGGCTAACTTATATTGGCTGTGTGCGGCTAACTAATATTGGTTTTGTGCGGCTAACTAATATTGGTTTTGTGCAGCTAACTAATATTGGCTGTGTGCATTTAACTAATATTGGTTTTGTGAAAGTAGCTAACTATGTGCGGCTAACTTATTAATGTGTGCGGCTAACTTATATTGGCTGTGTGCGGCATTCATTACTGTGCATCTGTGCCTGAAACATTCGTTTGATAGTATGTTACCCAAAAACCGCCCCGATAGTGGTTTACAGGATGTAGGAGACAAATATCTCATCGTTACAGGTACTTTGAAAGGAACGATAACATACACTATCTCTGCATCAAAACACATTATCTTTTCATCAACACACTATCTCTTCATCAAAACACATTATCTTTTCACCAACACACTATCTCTTCATCAAAACACATTATCTGTACATCAACACACTATCTCTTCATCAAAACACATTATCTGTACATCACCGCACACCATCTTTTTACCAACACAACATTTTTGTGATGCCCTATTTTGTTTCATTACTGCTATAATGAGGAATTCACTCAGCATAATCCTATATTATTGTTAAGACAATCCTTAGGCATGTCCTCTCCTCTATTTTCTAATGACACAATCAGAACTATTCAGAACTAGCCATGTGACCCCCCCCCCCCCCTCGATTAATTAAGCCGATTTTGTTTTTTACTTACAACTAATTAGGCTGACGGGATCAATGGAAAAAAAATTGATACACAAATCAATAAATGGAAGACTAATGTATTTATTTAAAAAGCATCATATCGTGTAGACTTGAAGAAAAAAAAATAAGGTAGAGCGCTGCTTTTTTGGAATATACACTCCACCCCCGCCCGAATGAACAATTATATTTGTATTAATGAGTTACTTGGTTACTTTATTCTACAATTGATATTTTCACTTTTTTTATAAACAACCACACACCAGCCCCGTAGCGTGAAAATTCTATAGTAGGGGCCAGGCATTCTACTGCAGGGGCCAGGCAATAGCAGGGAGGCAGGCATTCTACAGCAGGGGCCAGGCAATAGCAGGGGGCAGGTAATACATTTTACTAAGTAGAACAAATAAGCAGGGGGGCAGACAAAACGCATGGGGGTCCCGGCTCCCTGCTCCCCCCGCACGCTACGGGCCTGCCACACACATATGTTATAATGTCAATGAATAGAAAAATAATCACCACTAAATAAAGGCGTACTCAAATGCATGAATAAAACACATGTCATAACTGTGAGCAGTGTAGTCCTGTCAGAAATTATGTGAAGACATTCATAACATAAATCGTAGGCACAATTATAATAAGGCATAACAAAATATTTTTTTGCCAAACACAGATGATATTTCCTTTTAAAGTTAGTGTTTTAATCATTTGAACTTGAGCTATTAATAGCGTATTCTTTTTTAAATCAACAGTATTTAAAACCAAGAGCAGCCACGTAGCGTGAACATTCTACAGAAGGGGCCAGACCAATGAAAGGGGGCAATGAAAAAATGTTACTAAGTAGAGCAAACAAGCCGAGGGGGCCACATAAAACGCAGGCGGGGGCCCGGCCCCCAGGCCCCCCACCCTCGCACGCTACGGGCCTGACCAAGAGTACAATATGTTTTATTGGTTGCTTTTAATTCAAGAATGGGACGTACGTTTCTCCAGGCATACATAAATCGCTACAGAAGCAAAAATCCACACTCTTATATATATGTATATATATAACTGATTGTTGCTGATTTAGTTGATCCAAGCTTAGAATTTTTCATAGGTCCAGTAATGATAGATATTGCTTGTTCACAACCAAGAAACATCTAGAAATGTGAACACTTTTTTTAGAAGTAACAATAACCATATGTTTATACATATTTATGAAACATTTCCATAAAAAAATCTACAGTATCTTGAGAGTTGTACAGGGCATTATTGTCCAACAGCGGGGAAAGGAATGGGTTGGGAGGAGATAGGGGAAAAAAATTCTCCATTAGTTGATAACAAACAAAGCTAAGAATCTCTCTGTGCTATCTGGCGGGAAAGTTATTCTACAGAACCAGTCGTTGGAACTCTTTTAATGAAAGATAGCTTCAGGCTGTACTAGTGGCGCCAATAATTTAAGCAGTCGGTCTGACCCAGAAAGACCAGCATAGAGAATTGAGGGGGTTAACGGTTAATACTCAGATCAGGGCCTCTCACACTGGGATTTATCAATGAACAAAGTGATTCTAAAGTGACTCCTTGTCTTCTGCCTCACTATATTTTGATCAACATTTATTTGTGTGGGATCCTTCTGTGTCTATGATATTCATAGTACACCAAAAACCACAGCAAACCATAATTGGCCGATGAAAGCAAGAAGGGTTTCATTTTTTTAATTGAAGTGTTTTGAGCCTAGCCCACTTCTTGGTTTAGGCTAGCATGGTTTAAAATCCTTCTTGCATAATTATATATAAATGTATGGAGCATTAGAGCGTTGTGCTAGCTACATAACACCTTAAAAGGATTATGCTAAGGAAATTTTACTTACTTTACTTGCCTACTATTCATGGCTTTCAGAGCCATAGTGGCCTAAACCCAAATAGTGGGTCAGGCAATTCAGGCTAAAAACGCTTCAATTGTAAGCTTATTAACTCACCCTTCTCTTAGACAACTGTGACTTCCTTCACTCACCCTTCTCTTAGACAACTGTGACTTCCTCCACTCACCCTTCTCTTAGACAACTGTGACTTCCTTCACTCACCCTTCTCTTAGACAACTGTGACTTCCTTCACTCACCCTTCTCTTAGACAACTGTGACTTCCTTCACCCACCCTTCTCTCGGAAGAAAACAAACGGAGTTTACATCACTTTTTTTGCTTGTTAAATACAGAAATCCCCTGCCAATAGCTCTCCTCATATACAAAACAACAATCAAACTATGACAACAAATAAGATTATAACCCAATGCGGTATTTAATATAACTATGGCAACAAGTAAGATTATAACGCCCATGCGGTACATATTATAACTATGACAACAAATGAGATTATAACGCCGATGCAGTACATAATATGTGAACGCCCCCTTACGAAGCCAATTCAATGCCCCTGTGCATTCATTATTCTACTGGTCTTTAACGGTCATCGCTGTGAGACAAAAATTTGACGATCTGTCACAACTAAGGGGGTTTCAAAGATGAAATGACAACACCTGTCACATGGGCCAGAACAGTGCAATGATCAGGTCATTTCAAAAACAGCACAGAGTACAATGCAGAAAACCTTTTTTTTTTTTACAACAAAAACAAACAATAATGAAATTTAAAAAAAAACAAAACAACTCTTGTCATTTGTAAACAAGCCTCTTAACTTTTTTTTTTTTGACAGTTGGCACCACAAAATATATAATACAGAAAGTGCGTCGCACTCCTCTACCAGTGACTAAAATAAATGCCGCCAAAATTGTGCTATTTTCCTTTTTAACAGTGTGGCACCTAAACATTGATACACAATAGTGTGGCACATAAACAGTGAAACACAATAGTGTGGCACCTAAACAGTGATACACAATAGAAAAATACTTACATATGGTTGATTTCGGGAAAATCAATCTAAATTGAAGATGCGCATTCTGTATAGTTCATATCCTATGGCTTGCACGGTGTGTTTATGTTTATTCCCTTTAGTATCTTAAATTTAGTTTCTCATGTTAAAATCTAAGTGTTATACTTTAATTTATAAAATGTCAACATATTGTCTAGATAAAGGTGGTTTATTTTCCCGACTGATCTCTACTTTATATTCCAGATTTAATTTACATTTGTTTCTATTAATTAAAGCTGAATTAGGATTTTGAATTTATTAATTCGTTCTTTTAACGATTTTTTATTTATCTTTGAAGTACATTTTGTGTAGCTTTTTGTTTCATCATTTATCGCTCTGAACGTTCGTTCGTTGTTTTTTGGGGTTATTTATTTTTATTTTTGAGCCCGTGGATTTATGACTGTCAGTTATCTCTCAATTAATCAGCTATTATTAAAGACATTTTTGACGTCAGAGGGATTACATATGAAATGATCCGATTATGGCTTTAAGATTTGGCACAGCAATATAGAATGCAAAAAATAGCAACTGTTAAACATCAAATACATTAGAAAAATAAGAAATGTTCTCTTAGCACAAAGAGGCCATCGGGCAGATAAAGTGCAGAATTCATTTCTTTCTTTATACTTCGGCACATAAAGACAAAGTGTGCTTAGGACAAGGTCCAAAATATGGCAGGTAGCCTACACATGTTTAATGCTGCGTGAAGTTGGGGGGACTTCGAACCAACGTTCACCAGGACATGGACAAAGTCCCTTGGTTCTTATGGTGAATCGAAATCAGCATCTATTATCTATCTATCTATCTGTATGTCTGTCTACTCTTTATCTATCTATGAATCAACGTATCGATCTATTCATTATCTATCTAACTATCTATATATTTAGTTATTCATTTTCCTACACAAACAAACATTATTTAAAGTCTTCTTAATAGCAAATTAATGTTACAAAAAATACAGCCTTAATAGTCTCATGACCCATTTATATCTCTATAAATGTTAAACACAAACAGTGGTGCATTAAACATGGATTGAATTATAAGTAAAGCCGATGTATGTAAGGGGAGTGTTATTTCACCCATAGTCATCTCTGGGCCCACCCCTCACAGCTTGTACAGTTCGATACAACGGCGTATAGGTGAATGTAACAAAAAACAATTATTTGTCAATTTCTTAGACTGTTATTCTGTTGTAGTCAGAAGCTGATTGAAATCAATAGGGGCCCGGGGCACTGAAGACTTATCTGGGCCCCCATTACTAAACAGACAGAGACAGTAAATAGACAGAGATTAAAGTGTACGTTATATTAATTTTTGTATTAATTATATCTAGCTCTGGATTTAGTAATATAACATCCATCTAGCTCTGGCTGTAGTAATATAACATTCATCTAGCTCTGGCTGTAGTAATATAACATCCATCTAGCTCTGGCTGTAGTAATATAACATTCATCTAGCTCTGGCTGTAGTAATATAATATTCATCTAGCTCTGGCTGTAGTAATATAACATACATCTAACTCTGGCTGTGGTAATATAACATCCATCTAGCTCTGGCTGTAGTAGTATGACATACATCTAACTCTGGCTGTGGTAATATAACATCCATCTAGCTCTGTCTGTAGTAATAATTATTTTACTAAAACTATAGAGTATTCATTTTTAGATAATTTTAAAATTTATATTTTGACTGATGGTAAAATAATAAAAACCGCAAGGGAACAGTTTTTGCTTTTTTGGCACCAAAAATTAATTTGGAACATCAATAGAGAATGGAAGTTTTCTAAGGACTATGAAAATATATTGATCTTGTCGCCACAACCAAACTTACCAGAACATATGAGCATGACAGAGTTGATGAAACAAAGATAACAACAGCAGCCACGAGATGATGCATATATATGTATCTTGCATATTTATATCTTTCTATCCTTCTGTGGTGATCTGTACATATCACAGACTTCTAACAATGGACATATCACTTCATCAATGAGTGAAGCTCATACAACATTTGAGGGATGGAATAAGACACATCGGTCTTTATAAATAATAAACAACTAACGCTAGTGGATTTTATTTCTTTAAGCTATAATTTCCAGTTTAGTTGCCGGTGTGAAAATGAATCAATGGAATGAATTGGTTGTCGTAAATAAATATAGGTAGGTGCATAGACTGTGGGTAGGTGCAGATACTGTGGTTAGGTGCATAGACAGTGTGTAGGTGCATGGACTGTGGGTAGGTGCATAGACTGTGTGTAGATGCATAGACTGTGTGTGGGTGCATGGACTGTGGGTGGGTGCATGGACCGTGGGTAGGTGCATGGACTGTGTGTAGGTGCATAGACTGTGGGTAGGTGCATGGACTGTGTGTAGGTGCATAGACTGTGGGTAGGTGCATGGACTGTGTGTAGGTGCATGGACTGTGTGTAGGTGCATGGACTGTGTGTAGGTGCATAGACTGTGTTTAGGTGCATAGACTGTGTTTAGGTGCATAGACTGTGTGTAGGTGAATAGACTGTGGGTAGGTGCATGGACTGTGTGTAGGTGCATAGACTGTGTTTAGGTGCATAGACTGTGTTTAGGTGCATGGACTGGGTGTAGGTGCATGGACTGTGTGTAGGTGCATAGACTGTGGGTAGGTGCATAGACCGTGGGTAGTTGCATAGACCGTGTGTAGGTGCATGGACTGAGTGTAGGTGCATAGACCGTGGGTAGTTGCATAGACCGTGTGTAGGTGCATGGACTGTGTGTAGGTGCATAGACTGTGTTTAGGTGCATAGACTGTGTGTAGGTGCATAGACCGTGGGTAGGTGCATGGACTGTGTGTAGGTGTATAGACAGTATTTAGGTGCATAGACCGTGGGTAGGTGCATGGACTGTGTGTAGGTGCATAGACTGTGGGTAGGTGCATAGACCGTGGGTAGTTGCATAGACCGTGGGTAGGTGCATGGACTGTGTGTAGGTGCATGGACTGTGGGTAGGTGCATGGACTGTGTGTAGGTGCATAGACTGTGTTTAGGTGCATAGACCGTGGGTAGGTGCATGGACTGTGTGTAGGTGCATGGACTATGGGTAGGTGCATGGACTGTGTGTAGGTGCATGGACTGTGTGTAGGTGCATAGACTGTGTGTAGGTGCATGGACTGTGTTTAGGTGCATAGACTGTGTGTAAGTACATAGACAGTGGGTAGGTGCATAGACTGTGTGTAGGTGCATGGACTGTGGGTAGATGCATAGACTGTGGGTGGGTGTCAGTTTTTAATTATTACATACTGTATGGTAACTCTTCATCTCAACTTACTGTTTTTTGGGTCACTGAACTATATACATAGTGACATATAGAACTCATATTTATGCCTGGTTAATGAATTCTGTACATAGTGACGTTAAGAACTCAGTATCAGGGCTGGTTTTTATTGTTTATAGATTGAAGTCAAGTTTGAGATACGTCAAATACGATGTTTGTAGATTTGTTCTGAGTCGTTCTTGTGTATTTGGGACGGGGCAGAGTGGCTGGGCAAAGACTTTCTGAGATGTTTCGGCGCCCTAGACAAAACGTAATTAACTGGGCCCTCTTAGCATCAGATGTAATACTAATAAATACTTTACTGGGCCCATGATGCAGTGTGGGTCTATTGGCGGTTTCCTAGTTAGTATATCCAGAAGAACAACTCCGGATTAGTCTTGAGGGATTGTTTACATTTAATAAAGTATGTAACACAGGTGATTGTGCTTAGTTGAAATCAGCTACTGAAAATAGCTTTACATATGAAAGAAAATATCGCGGATATGAACAGGGGATGCCGGCAGCTAATACAGGGGCGCCTGACAATCTCCTTTAAACAGTCACACACACACACACACACTCTTGCCTGAGACTACGTCGTTGTACCCTCAAAAGGGTCTCATGTAGAAGATTCAAAAATATGTGCTTGGATTGCGGCCCTTTGCGGCAAGCCTAACATTTAGATCCACAGTGTTCTCAGAACCACAGACAGTGTTCTCAGGTCCACAGTGTTCTCAGAACCACAGACAGTGTTCTCAGGTCCACAGTGTTACTAGAACCACAGACAATGTTCTCAGGTCCATAGTGTTCTCAGAACTACAGACAGTGTTCTCAGGTCCACAGTGTTCTCAGAACCACAGACAGTGTTCTCAGGTCCACAGTGTTCTCAGAACCACAGACAGTGTTCTCAGGTCCACAGTGTTCTCAGAACCACAGACAGTGTTCTCAGGTCCACAGTGTTCTCAGAACCACAGACAGTGTTCTCAGAACTATAGACAGCGTTCTCAGAACAACAGTGTTCTCAGAACCACAGACAGTGTTCTCAGAACCACAGACAGCGTTCTTAGAACAACAGTGTTCTCAGAACCACAGACAGTGTTCTCAGGTCCACAGTGTTCTCAGAATCACAGACAGTGTTCTCAGGTCCACAGTGTTCTCAGAACCACAGACAGTGTTCTTAGGTCCACAGTGTTCTCAGGTCCACAGTGTTCTCAGAACCACAGACAGCGTTCTCAGAACAACAGTGCTCTCAGAACCACAGACACTGTTCTCAGGTCCACATACAGTGTCTTTAATGTATTTATATATATAAAAAAAAGTACATTCCATTGCTTTAGACATATAGTTAATTATATAACTCTCTCTCTCTCTCTCTCTCTCTCTCTCTCTCTCTCTCTCTCTCTCTGTCTGTCTTCGGTGGTGCGCTATTAACAGGTAATTCCCTTAGCCTAGCGCACCGTATAATTTACGTATTGAAAGCAATGACTGTTTGACGTAGGAGCTGACGTTGTTATGATGAACCTGGCAGTGAAGAATAGTGGACATTGTAGATGTTGATTGAAAATAAATTATTGAATGCTGTGTTTTGAACCGATGCATGTGATCTTCCTTAGAACCTTGAAGCCTACAATAGTTTATGTGAATACAAAACAAACAAATTACATGTGAACAACAATCTTACAGTGTCCAACTGTAACCGGGCTAATGACACTGTAACAGAAATGTTTATCCAGATGATTTATCACACTGTTAAATGTCGAGAAGTAAAAATCGTGTGGGCGTTGGGTGAAAATATTTCAAGATTGTTAGAAACACTGAGACGAATGTATTACTGACACAAGAGTTCATCTGACATCCAGTGGTACCATTAAACTTTTTGTTGTTCTGTGATGAGATCTGAGCTCCCTGGGGTATAGTTTGGAAAATAGGGCAACATATGTCTTTAGTCTGTGCTACAGTTTTTGGACTTTATTTTTCCAGTATGTGCTAGTTAAAATGTATTAGACAAAATTAAAATTCATTCTGAGTTAGTTACAATGTATTACCTGTAACGAAAGTAATACAACCGTTTATTAGCTAATATCAACGGAATTTATTTCTGTTATTAGGCTTTTTTTTTAAAGAAAAAGATTTAGACGACGAACTTTTGCTTCATTGGTTTCTTAGTTTTAACAACACACTGTTGTCTTTGTTAGTTCTAATACACTGCTGTCTTTGTTAGTTCTAAAACTCTGTTGTCTTTGTTAGTTCTAACACACTGCTGTCTTTGTGGGTTCTAACACACTGTTGTCTTTCTAGGTTCTAACACAATGCTGTCTTTCTTAGTTCTAACACACTGCTGTCTTTCTTAGTTCTAACACACTGCTGTCTTTCTTAGTTCTAACACACTGCTGTCTTTCTTAGTTCTAACACAATGCTGTCTTTCTTAGTTATAACACACTGCTGTCTTTGTTAGTTCTAACACACTACTGTCTTTCTTAGTTCTAACACACTGTTGTCTTTCTTAGTTCTAACACACTGCTGTCTTTCTTAGTTCTAACACACTGCTGTCTTTCTTAGTTCTAACACAATGCTGTCTTTCTTCGTTATAATATACTGCTGTCATTTGTAGCTCTAATTTTGCCAGTATAGTTTAGTATTGAAATATTCTTTTTATATGGTGTCTTCAGACATTTTAAAATATTACATTAGTCAACAAGCTAGAAACAATTATTGCAACTCTGAAGAAGTTATTACATGTTGTGTTAATTCTTATCCAATTATTCTTAGGGTCATAATAATTTGGTTGCAGCTTGATTATATATATATATATATATATATATATATATATATATATATATATATCAATTCTACTCAATGACGTATATTAAGCTAAGTATATAAAAAAAACAAGCAATTAAGCCTGTTCCATTCTGGACACAGGACGTGTTAGCGCATTTTCGATTCAGTACGTTTGTTAGCTTTCAGTAAATATTTGTAAATTTTGGAAATGTTTATACATTCAATTGTGTAATGCATATATCTGTAAAAAAATATTATAAAGACGTTTCTTTATATTTGAAAAAAAAATTATTTTCTCTTAAATCTAACTACAAGTGGTTTGTGGTTACTGAAATAGGACTCATAATTGAAAACATTCGAAATTGTAGTCATTTAATCGTCCGAAAACTCCGTCAATTGTTGCATAGCTCTGATACTTTCAATTAAACTCAGAACACAAGCTTACTATTTCATTTGATGAGTTTCTTAATAAATCTTGGTGAAACTACGTGCTGCAGTATTTCGCACCAAATGAATGGGTTATTGAACGTACAAGGTGTAGAATGGGGCCATATATATAATATATAAGCCCCTTAGGAGCCCTGAAGCCCGGCCCTCAGAGGTCCTATCGCGAAATGAACTACAAAATGATATATACATCATGGGTCTAGGACTTATGGTTGCTGAGATCTAGGGCGCTCCTTTGTTAATATAGCTTATATATTAAAAACGGTACTTTATAAGCCCCCTTTTACGGCCCTCAGAGGTCAGATCGCGAAATGAACTTTTGCTGCACACATGGCAGGCCAAGACCTACAAAATGATATATACAACATGGGTCTAGGACTTATAGTTGTTGAGATCTAGGGTGATGACGGACAGACAGACAGACAGACAAAACGGGGACAATAGAGCATTTTTTTTCGAAAATGCTCTAATAATTTGCTAGTAGCCTGTGTTTTGAGTTTCATAACAAATATTTATTTCATTATATATTTACATATACATGGCCATACATAATACAATCTTAAACATACTGGTTGGCACAATTCACCAACGTCATTTAATAACATCAGATATTGACCAATAACAACTAGAAATTTAACTTTATGTGTTACCCTATAGGAATGAATCTTAGTACATAAAGACGTACAGTGTTAATGTAGTTGGAAGGTATTAAATGTATTGTGTCTGTATCGGACTCAGACCACAATAAAAGTAATGTCATGATTAAATAAATCTTGATACCATTAATCATACATAGCATTATAGAAAATTATCTATAAATAAATTGATTGGTTCTCGTATCCTATGTCTCAAAGCCATGTTATATTAGTTGCTGGTGTCTCAATGTGTCTTGAGATACTTTATCTGCTGTAGAAGAAGGAAAACCAAAAAGTATGTTCCACGAAAACAACTATCAGGTAGTTAACTTAGAGATGACAAGTTTGTCTGTTGACAAAGTAAACACCAAAATCCTATGAGATCAATGATGGAACACAGGACACTGACCATTGACCACTTTTGTAAGCACGTAATAGAACGACTATATTAGGAAACTGGCTAGTGACCAATCAGCCTCTCTGGGGACAGTTTGTGAAGGAAGTGGACGAGTTTTGTTTTTAACAGATATATTGTTTGTGTTGTTTGATCTTTAATTTATTTACACATAATAAAGCGATCAGCTCTACTAACCCATTATTTTTGTATGATGAAAAAAATGTTTGTACAATAAAAAAATCTTAAAGAAAAAATGAAAGTTAAAAACAGAAAAAGTCATTATTTAGTAGCCTATACAATAAAATAAGCAAAAAAGTAAATGAAAGTTAAAAGCAATGTTACAATAAATATCTTCAATTGTATCATTCAGACATTTCTCTTATAAACAAAATGTTTCCGACAAATATTAGCCAGCCGGTGGTGTAAAGGTAAGGATAATATGAGATGTACAGTTTAATTTATATATCATCCACACATATATAATCAGGTATATACAATGTTAAAGGAAAACACATATTTTAATGAAGTTATGTGACAAATGTAACAAAACAGTTGACTGATTAATAATAATACATTTACAATGTAATATAACATTGAATTAAGTTGACCAAGTTGAAAGACAATCTTTAACTAGATAAATTTAAATAATTGAAATTTTTGTTGGTTGCATCTTTTTTTTAATTTGACGAGTCCACTGGAAGCAGGAACATCGTCGTCATAAATAAGAAAATAAAATCCAGTTTTCTATTTCCATTGTTTTCGGATCCCTTTTCCCAACCCTTGAATACAACAATTATATCAAAAAGAAAAAAAATTGTTATTAAAACAGCTGTAGAAATTACAAAAAAAAGGAATAATAATAATAATAATAATAAAAACAACAGTGTAGTATGTTCCGTCATTTTTTTTTCACTGCACCAAAACTGTCGCCATTTAATCTCTAGCCCCTGACAATCTACACCAAAATATCTCCCCCCTCCCCCCCCCCCGATGAAAGACAGCCACCCACACCTATGTTATTTTATGTCAAACAACTAGACACTTAAGAAACTAACAAAAAAAGCGCACGGCAGTATCTTATGTATCTATGTTGTGTTATCCCTTTTCTAATACATGCTTGAAGTCGGACACTATAAACTAGGCAGAGTGTATTCAAAGAGATAGTTCAGTATACATACACAGTAATGTGGGGGATATATTCAAAGAGATAGTTCAGTGTACATACACTGTAATGTCCAGAGTGTATTCAAAGAGATAGTTCAGTATACATACACAGTAATGTGGGGAATGTATTCAAAGAGATAGTTCAGTATGCATACACAGTAATGTGGGGAATGTATTCAAAGAGATAGTTCAGTGTACATACACAGTAATGTGGGGAATGTATTCAAAGAGATAGTTCAGTGTACATACACAGTAATGTGGGGAGTGTATTCAAAGAGATAGTTCAGTATACATACACAGTAATGTGGGGGATGTATTCAAAGAGATAGTTCAGTGTACATACACTGTAATGTCCAGAGTGTATTCAAAGAAATAGTTCAGTATACATACACAGTAATGTGGGGAATGTATTCAAAGAGATAGTTCAGTATACATTATACACAGTAATGTGGGGAATGTATACACAGTAATGTGTGTGTGGGGGTGTATACACAGTAATGTGGGGAGTGTAAGTCCGAACATGACGCCGATCTAGGAAGAGGCGCTGAATTATGTTAATCTCTTTTGAAGTTTTCAAATCAGGAGGAGAGAGAACTAAATAAAACCATTTGCTCGCACAGGGCAGGACAATAGCTAGCTCGGGCACTGTATGCGTTTTAATAGAAACAGTCACTAAGTACTGGTAGTCATATTAAAGTAGGTACAGTAGCTAGCTTCGGCGTTGTGTGCATGTAATAATTGTATAGTAAATAGATTGAGATGATGCAAATTATTGTGTTAACTCTAGCCTGCAGTGTTAACTCTAGCATGCAGTGTTAACTCTAACCTGCAGTGTTAACTCTAGCATGCAGTGTTAACTCTAGCCTGCAGTGTTAACTCTAGCATGCAGTGTTAACTCTAGCCTGCAGTGTTAACTCTAGCCTGAAGTTTAATAGAACTGCCATAGGATTAGTATAGTAAAAATAATAGCAAATATGTACTGTAGTTAAATAATCTTATTTACAAATATAAATAAACTTTCAATAGGCTTCTTAATTATCTCATTGCCTAAATTTAGGCAGGGACTTTGCTTAAAAACTAAATTGTATTGTTTCGTTCTAGCCTCGTTTGATCATATGGGAGTACAGTATTGATTAGCTGTCTGTACTGATACATCATTGCATGATTTGTGACCACATCATTTAATAGCTGTGAAAGGAAATTAGTTTGAACAGAAGGTCAGTGTTGAGTACCGCTGGCCATGTTCGACAGTTGTTTTATGGCACAAGGCTTTTAATGTATTTATTAATGTTATCAATATTACTGACTATAACTAGACATAAAATGAGTGAAAAAAATGTGATTTATAATGTTGGATCTAAAATGTACCAATGCCTTTTGGTATGGCCAATTTGTTTACTGTTAACAAAAGAGAAAAACAACTCATTGTTAAATATCTTTGAGTTTCAAAGAAGTTTTTTTGAGAATCGGCTAACATAAAGTCTATCGTCTTTCTAAAGGATACCTTCTACAAAAAAAAGTGTTGCATGTATTTTCAGTTATTAAGTTATATAGATTTAAACATACACAATCACACATATGAATGTGTCTATAGATGTTTTTACAACTTCCTTAGACAACATTTTATCACATACAATAAATTTAGAGCATACACATTTTAAAGAAGTGTCACTAATTAGTACATTTAAAAAAAAAATCAGCAAAGATTGTTTAATACATTTAGTAGTTGCTTGTTGTAGCTACAACTTGTTTGCTTAAACTACAGAATAAATTTACAGAACGAACATCGATATTTAAAAAGTCCTGTAAATATGACTTTAAAAATGCCTCCGTTAATGTTATTTTTAATAACTTAAACGATGATACACATGGCACAGACACTCATTTATGGTAAACACTTAAACAATGATACACATAGAACAGATACTCATTTATGGTAAACACTTAAACAATGATACACATGGCACAGACACTCATTTATGGTAAACACTTAAACAATGATACACATGGCACAGACACTCATTTATGGTAAACACTTAAACAATGATACACATAGAACAGATACTCATTTATGGTAAACACTTAAACAATGATACACATGGCACAGACACTCATTTATGGTAAACACTTAAACAATGATACACATGGCACAGACGCTCATTTATGGCGGCTTTCGACCAAATTAAATTGAAGATGTGCACTATGTATTATTTATATTCACAACCTTTGGCTTTCTTTCTAAGCCTCCGTTACTTAATGTAAGTCATGTTTCTGGTACTACCATTTGCTAGTGCAAATAGTATCTGTGATACTACTGGTTGCTAGTCTTAGACAAAATGTCCGATTACTCCAGTCTATCTTGAAACGAAAATCCAATAAGTTGATCTGTACAACTAATTTATCTTGTAAAGAAGCCATCAACAGATTCGTGAACGGCATGTGATTTCCCAGTGGATCGCTACTTGTGAATTGCCTCTACACAGTAGATGTCAAAAGATTGCTTTAATTGACTATTTAAATTGCCGAATATACCACGCATTTAAAATATGTTTTTTAAAGAAATAAAAAAAAAACTTGTAGTAAAAGTTATAAATGCCATCGCTATAAAAGGTCTAAATATAATTGAAATCTAGATTACACATTGAAAAACTTCCATTAGCCAAATTTTCTGTTCTCATATCTTAATATACTTTTTCTGTAATGTTCAGTACTTTTTGTCTGGCGGAACGCACCACAACGGCGTTCCGGCACTTTTTTTCCGTAGTCTTTTGTATATTAGTAATTTATTGTCTGGAATGTTTGGTCTTTAGTACTTATTCAGATTTTTTTCAGATATGAGTTCCGGTACCTTTTTTTTTAGAAAAAAGAAAAGAAAACACTGTTAATGTCTATTTTGCTATTTAATGAATTTTTTTTGGTAATTAGAAATGTCGCTTTCTTTTTTTTTGTTTTAATAATATACATTTATTTATTTGTATTTGATGTTTCTGTCATTTTTTTCAAAAAGCGGCAAATTACAGCAAAAAAAATATGGAAAATATAAACATTTAAAAATAAAAGTAAAATAAATGAATTTCAGAAAGTTTAAAATAAAATAAGTGTAACCTATGCCCAAAATTACTCAGAATGGAGGCAACTAATAAGTCGAGAGTGAGATTATTGAATTTTTCAATAACAACCTTCTTCTTTAGAAGTTCAAACAGACAGGGATAAGTGATATGAGAAATGAAAAAAAAAAATACTAGGCTATAATTTTTGACTGCACACCAGACGCCATTCATAAAGAGCAGCCGACAATATTTATTAAATTTTATTTCAACAAATGAAGCGACAAATGATACAAGTTTAGAATATTTTGTTAATGAACATTTCATTGGATTCGTTGAACTTGAAAAATCTACAGGCTTAAGCATGGTGTAAACTTTACTTAAAGAACTGTTACTGTCAGATTCAGACATTTGTCTAAATGATTTGAGAAGACAAGACTACGATAACGGAGCGAACATGCTGGTAATACATAGTGGTTTCTAAGCAAGAGCCTTTTATGTACCATACAACCTGCTTTTGTTGGATTTGGTGGTGAATGATGCCACAAGCTCCTGTTTGGAAGAAGTACGGTTTTTTGAGGTAATTCGAAATATATACCCTTTTTTCTGCATCAACACATTCCTGGAATGTATTGTTAGAATATGTTCTAAACAAAGAGACATCAGGTTTAATTGTCAAAAAGTTAATGCTCTGATTCGATACCAAACGGTTGAAATTTACGATGCACTCGTTTCAATTGCAGAAGACGTTTCACTTTCTGGACCGCATGGAATCCAGCCCCGTGCAGGAGATAGGAAAATTGCACAACAAATGCTCGATTTCAGGTTTTTTTTTTGCTCCTTAGTGATTTGGTATGCTACTTTATTTGAGATCAATATATCTAGCGATTCAATCATCTAAGGATGATTTATGCAGTTAACATATCATAGTGAGTTATTTGGATTTTTGTATGGTTTTCAAAAGCTGGAGATTGTGATAAAAGAGAGGTTTTCAAATATTGCATGGACCTTCAATTAGCTTTACATCTGAAAACGAAAATTCAGCATACATTAATAAAACATGACTGTGCGATGAATTATTTGATTTATCAAGATGAATTACAGAAAAATCAAGCCCTAGAGTCCTAGAGTTATATTATATTATTTGTGTAATGGGCTTTGTTGCTCTTTTTCCGAATGCGTATGTGGCATTGCGGAATTCGCTTACTCTCAGGATAACATTTGCGAATGCAGAGTGAAGCTTTTCGAAGCTCAAACTCATAAAAATATATCTTCTTTATACCATGTCTAAGGATCGTATGATTAATTTGATAGCGAAAAAAAATTCAGAATCTGACAGAAATAAGTGAAGAGTTTGCATCTGCAAAAGCTAGAAAGTAAATTTTTCTTGAAATCTCTTCAATAATTTAAATGTTTAATAAAAATAAACATTGAAATTTTATTTTAGTTTTTATTACATTTTTTTAAAAACAAAAATAAAAACTTTTTAAAAAACCAACTACGTATGTTATGTTTTATAAAGTTGCCAAAATTTAATAATTTGTTATGAATAAATATATATCATACTAGTTGCAAGTACCCGGCTTTGCCGGGTTTAAAATAAGGTTTTCTGTTTACCTTTTGTTTTCTCCCTACCCCCCTTTCTCCCTTTTTCTCTCTCTCTCCCTAGCTCCTTTACCCCTCTCTCCCTCCCTACCCCCTCTCTCCCTTTCTCCCTCCCTCCCTCTCCTTCCCTCCCTAACTCTCCCATCTCCCTCTCTCCCTCCCTCCTTCTCTCACCCCCGTCCCCCTCTCTCCCCCTTCCTCCCTTCCTCCTCCCCCCTCTCTCCCTGCCCCCTCTATCTCTTTATCTCTCACTCCCTCCCATTTCTCCCATCCTCTCTCTCCCTCTCTCCTTCCCTCCCCTTTCTCTCCCTCCCTAACCCCTCTCCCTCTCTCCCCCTCTTCCTCTCTCTCCCTCCCTCCCTTTCTCTTTCCTTCCCTCCCTTTCTCTCTCCCTCTCTCCAACCTTCCTCTCCCTCCCCCTTTATCTCCCTCCTTACCACCTCTCTCCCTCCCTCCTTCCCTCTCCCTCCCTGTCCCCTCTCTCTTTATCTCTCTCCGTACAATTAAACGTCAAATTACTCTTCTTAAATAAACAGAAAACCATTATTTTAATCCCGGCAAAGCCGGGTACTTGCAGCATGAAAAAACAACAACAACAATATTTTTTTTTTCCGTCCCTAACCCTTTCTTCTCCGTCCGTTCAATGACACATTCACTTGGTGCGCGAATACAGGGAATTAACCTGTGCATTGATACAATTTGAATGCAATAACATTTGAAGCACCCGCGCGCAAGTTCATCATAGGGAAATGACGTCACAGAGGATTTTTATTTATAGTGAAGGCGATCCCATACCGTGGATACTTTAATATAGTAAAATACTAAAATAATTAATTACAATTAAACTACCCATTGAGATTGTATTAATAATGCTAATAATGTCACAGAAACATTTTAATTAATGTATTTCGGTTTATTAAAATGCACCTTTAATTTTAATCTTCTGAATACATAAAACGATAGGTAAATAGATATGACTATTGATTTCATCATGTTTACAATTGGAGTTTCCGGAAGTTACCCCTCTTTTAAAAATGTATCATCAGGAAATGACGTCACTGAAGAGTTTTATTTATGGCGCCGTCGAGATTACTTTAATATAGTAAAAGACACTAAAATAAAAATAATTTATTACAATTAAACTACCCATCGAGATGAAACGATACCTGTCCTATAACCTTCCCCATGAAATTATGTGTACGTGTATCAAATTTCACATTATTTGGCTGACTGGATCTTGAGTTATAAGGGAACAGACAGACAGACCGACAGCAAATGCGTCTTATAAGTATAGAGATTTATATTTTCGTAATTTGGATTTACTTCAAAATAGATAAACGAATTACAGAGTTTTTGCTTTGAACAATGAAACTAATGAGGGCGGCATTTCTGTCCTTGCCTATATAACTAAACAGCTTATGGCTGGCTCTGCATCACTAATTATAGGGATTATTATTTACGTTGGCCAGTGCGGGCGATTTGTGCCTAGTTTTCTAAAAAAAACACACACGCACGCACACACACACACACATAAAGACGTTTCTGCCTCTACCCACTTCACTAAAAATGCCCCCCCCCCAACCTCATCATACACTCTGAAGGGGAAAGAAATGGTTTGAATTATTTATGTGTTAAAGAAATGACGTCACTAAAGCTTCAAAGTGATGGCAACAGTTTTGATTGCAAAGAAAACCGTTCAGTGTAAACAGTAGTTTTTTCATAGAATGTTTTAAAAAACGAATATAATCTATATATCTATGTTAATTCATACCAAATAATAAAAATACAGGTCTGTATAAAATATATAAAAAAAATACAGGTATGTATGAAATATATATATATATTTTGGACATTGTTACAACTCTTATAAAACATCTGGCGAAATTTCCAAAAGGCTCGGATTTATCGTCAAAGAAACATATAGACAAAATGGTTAATATTCTTGTATATGTCCAATTGTATATTCATTTTTGTTTGTTTGGTGTTTAATTTTATTTTCAATTTGAAATTAGATTTATGATGTTTTTTTTACTTCATATTTTATGCCAAATCAATATCATATATAAATGGTATATGTATACTTAAATGTAAAACATGTAATTTACAAAATAAAATCTGAAGATTATTATTTGTCTATAATACAAACAGCATGTTATAAACAACAAGTAACAAATTTATTAACACTTCCTCACACACGGCTATTAGACTGGTCGAGTTGGGTAAAGTCCATCTGCTAGATTTAGAGGGCTTCATTTCAAGACCCTTTAGAGACTTAGTGTAGGGGTTGGGGGGGGGGTGGAGGTGTCTCATATATAAGTAAAAGAGAATTACGTTCAGGTTGTTCAATGTGGATGCATACAACCGTGCTTCTATTTATAGATACAGATTCAAATTAAAAACTAATCAGCCATCATGTGAACAGAAGCCTGTAAGTAAATTGTAACATTAAATAAAACAAAATGAACAGTTCTGTACAAGATGTTACATCAAAATCTATAACAGTGTTAGGAAACAGTTACTTCAGTTACTGCTTGATTTATAAAACAAATTGCAAATGACCTCTGGATGTCGACTTACAAATAATGGAGTAAAATAATGATCATAAAAACAAGAGACATAAATAGTTTTGGAAACAAAATTTATGTTAACCTAATTAGAGACGTTTTTATGTCTCTGGCGGCCGTAGGCAGTGACCGTAGAATATTTTAAAGGGCTATATGTATAAATACTTCTTGAAGCCAGATTAACACCTGATTACATATATTAATTCTGGAGGGTGGTCCACTGGTGGAGGGGGCCCCCTAGACAATTGCCTGATTTTCCTATCTATTAGGACGGACTTCTGTATCTAGTCATATGTTTAGCCCAGAAGTTTATGTGACATAAAATATCTCAGATAGAAATCAAGAAAAAAAAACGACATTTTGTCCAAGAATATGAAATAAAGCGAGGTAGACACAGACTCACACACAGTTCAAGTATCTGGTCAGAAACATAAGTCAAGTATCTGGTCAGAAACATAAGTCAAGTACCTGGTCAGAAACATAAGTCAAGTGTCTGATCAGTAAACACAAGTCAATCATCTATCTGATCAGTAAAAACAAGTCAAGCATCTATCTGGTCAGTAAACACAAGTCAAGCATCAGGTCAGTAAACACAAACCAAGCATCTGGTCAGTAAAAACAAGTCAAGCACCTATCTGGTCAGTAAACACAAGTCAAGTATCTGATCAGTAACACAAGTCAAGTATCTGGTCAGTAAACACATGTCAAGTATCTGATCAGTAACCCAAGTCAAGCATCTGGCCAGTCATAGTCTTACTAAGCATGTTTATTTCCATTTCTGTACGTAGCGCTCCCCCCATCTTTACAGTCCACATTTAATATCAACCGCTGGGCAGCTTCCTCGGTGTGGTCCAACGGCCGGACATCTGCATCAACCAGGTCAACCGGTTCCACACTGTCAATGGGCCACAAGGTCATGTTCACGTCTTGGGGCCTAAGTCTCAGTATGGTGTTCAAGTCCAGTTGATCCCTCATTTCAGTTCCAGACGTCGTCGCGTCGCGCCTGATGCTGTGGTGGTTGCAGCTGGACGGAGTCGCGCTGCTCGGGATTAGCTTTGCCTCAGACTTTGTCTGACCCTTCTGAAGACCGCTCCCGGATCTCAGGTAGCTCAGCTTGGCGCAGAAGAAGTAGAAGCAGCTGAATCTGGACTTGACCCCTTCCCTGAAGTGCTCGTTCAGCCAACAGTAGACGAACGGGTTGTAGCAGGTGCTGCTGATGGCTATCCAGTGGCAGGTGAAGAAAGCCATGGTGTTGTACTGAAACGTCTCTGGCTGCGGGTGGAGGTCCGTCAACAGGTGGTACATATTCAGCGGCAGCCAGCATATGGCGAACACCACCACCACAGCGATGAGGAGCTTGATGCTCTTCCTCTTAGCCCTGGCCTGTGAAAGCTGCTGGTTGGCCGTGACGGCACCTACGTGGGTTCTGGCCCACAGGCTCTTAACGATCCGCCCATAAGCGATGGCGATGAGGGTGAAAGGTAGACAGTACTGGAGAATGAATGTGGAGACGGTGAGAACCTTTTCAAACCCGGCCATCGACAGCGGCTCCTCGAAGCGACACCTGTGGAACTCTTTGGTAATAAGAAACTTCACTTTTCTCACTCTCATGTACATCCCGTAAGGCAGCGACAGGCAAATGGCGGTAATCCAGATCATGAAAAGAACACTCACAGCGCACCTTCGGGTCATGCGTCTCGACAGCGGTTTGAGAACCACTCGGTGTCTGTCTAAGGCGATGGAGGTCAAAGTGTACGTTGAGACGTAGCATGTCAGAATGAGAGAGTAGTTGAACATGTAGCAAGGGACGTCCCCGAAAGGCCAGTCCTCCAGCATGCTCCTGGCAATGTTGAAAGGCACGTTGACGAAAGTGACCAGGAGGTCGCTGACAGCCAGGTTGGCGATGAAGAAGTTGGTGGCCGTGTGAAGGCGCTTGTTCTTGAAGATGACGTAGCACACCAGGACGTTGCCGAAGATGGCGATAACGCAGAGGATGCCGTAGGCGGCCAGCAGTATGACCGTGGCCTTAAGCGGCATGACCTTATCTCTCTGAGACTCGACGAAACTGATGGTCATGTTGGAGATACGGAACAAAAGTTGAGAGGCGTTGATGTCTTCCAGGTCGTCAAAAACATCTGCGAAAAATGAAATTGATATTTTGTAGAGCTATACATATTTTATTAGAACATATTTTATTAATATACTGCCGCAGTCGGCACACGGGTAAACTTTGAGTTTCTGGGTATCCTTTGAAACTAGTTTTTATTTTCGTCTACTATTTCATTACTTATTTTTTTGTTAAATTAACTACGGTGTATGGCACACAAACAAGTAGTTTGGTTTGCTGTATAAATTACCGGATTGCGGATATCATTGGCGTGATAGAAGGAATGGGATGTTTATAAATAGAATCCCTGCTTTGTCGGTGCAGTATGTCCACCTTATCCTATAGATACAGTAGGCACAGTAGATACAGTAGGCACACTGCCTAGGACTCCTTATCTCTTCAGGGGCCCCAAAAAGCCTAACAAAGAAAAATTCAATGTACATTTTGTGATACGTTTTAGCGTACTTGTGTAGCCGAGAGAAAATTGTTCCTTAGCGAGGCGCCGTCTTTAGCCTTCTTATGTTATAGTCTAGGGGCCCAAGATGACCCCAAGATGACTCCGCTAGTGCTGCACTAGCAGGTTCATCATCAACATCGTACTAGCCTGGTATTTTGTTCTGTGCTCTCACCCCCATCCCCCCCTCGTTCCCATTTTATTTATTACCTTCCCATCCTTACCTCCTGTACAGCATCTAGTCATCAAAAATTCAACCTAGATGGGGGTGGGGGAGGAGGGGCTAACAGCTTGGCGGGGAAACAAAAACATTCACATGAGGACGTTGAAATGTGTTCAACGTGATTCTACCTGACTCCATCGTTGATAGTAACAAAAGTAAATTAATTTGAACTAATGACACAAGCAATCAATCAGAAGTTTTTGCTGGGGGTTTGTTTTGAACGTAAACTGTGGTAAAATTTTAGTGGTTATTAGGAAACCTTGATTATATATATATATATATATATATATATATATATATATATATATATGTATTTATATATATACTAGTTGCAAGTACCCGGCTTTGCCCGGGTTTAAAATAATGTTTTCTGTTTATCTTCTGTTTTCTCCCTACCCCTTCTCTCCCTTCCTCTCTCTCCCTCCCTCCCTCTCTCTCCCTTTCCCTTCCTCCCTTTCTCCCTCCCTTTCCCTCGCTCTCTCTCCCATCTCTCTCTCTCCCTCCCACCCTCCCTCTCCCATCTCCCCTCTCCCCTTCGTTCTCTCCCCCCTGTCCATCCCCCTCCCCTCTCTCCCCTTCCTCCTTCCCTCTCTCCCTCCATGCCCCCTCTCTCTTTTTATCTCTTCCTCCTATTTCTCTCATCCTCTCTTCCTCTTCACCTCTCTCCCTCTTCCTCCCTCCCTCCCTCATTCCCTCTCTCCCTCTCTCTCCCTCCCTGCCCCCCGTTATTTATCGATTTGGTGAACTTTCAGCATTTTGGTCAAATTAACGCATTTAGGTATTGCGTTAAAAATTTTAATCGCAAATTTTTTTGACTCGTTAATTGCAAATTAACGCAGTTTAATCAACAGCCCTAATATATATATATATATATATATATATATATATATATATATATATATATATATATACTTATTATTATGGCTTCACACTTCTTCTAAAATCCTTCTTCATTCCTTTACCTTCCTCAAACTGTACAAATCAGAGAGCATGAAAAAACA
Source organism: Bulinus truncatus (assembly GCA_021962125.1). Taxonomy (NCBI): domain Eukaryota; kingdom Metazoa; phylum Mollusca; class Gastropoda; family Planorbidae; genus Bulinus; species Bulinus truncatus. Next base: position 867,625 of record JAGDYQ010000186.1, read on the forward strand.
TCAACAATTCTTTGCATCACAAAGGCACAATACAGCACCAGCGCGCAAGTTCTATTCGATCATCGGGAAATGACGTCACAGAGGAATTTTATTTATGGCGCCGTCGAGATTACTTTAATATAGTAAAATACTAAAATAAAAAAAAATTAATTACAATTAAACTACCTATCGAGATGAAACGAAACCTGTCCTATAACCTTCCCCATGTAATTATGTGTATGTGTAACAAATTTCACGTTATTTGTTTGTCTGGATCTTGAGTTATAAGGGAACAGACAGACAGACAGACAACGAATGCGTCTTATAAGTATATATATATATATATATATATATATATATTTATCAATGTAGCATAGATCAAACGCAGTTAGGTATTGGAAGTAAATCCGCTCTTCCATGTGTATGTGTTTGTATGTCTCTTCTGTGTCTGTTTTAGTCTGTCTCTTAGTCTGTGTGTGTTTCTATATGGGTCTGTCTGTGTGTGTGTCTGTCATTTTGTGTTTGCCTATCTCATTTCTGTGCTATTTAGTGTGTTGTTAAGGGTGTATATAAGTTTCTGTACCTTTATGTTCGTATCGTTTTCTGTAAGCCTGTGTGTGACTCTGTGTCTGTGTCATTTCGTGTGTGTCATTGTGTGTATCTCTGTGTGTGTATGTGTCTCTGTGGTTCTCTGCTTTGAATGTCTTCTTTGTTGTGTACCTGTCCTGGGTGTGTTCCTGTGTCCGTATCGTTTTGTACGTGTCTGTTTGTGTCTGTGTGTGTCTGTGTATGTCCCTGTGTCTGTTTGTGTGTCTGTGTATGTCCCTGTGTCTGTTTGTGTCTGTGTGTGTCTCTGTATGTCCCTGTGTCTGTTTGTGTCTTTGTGTGTCTCTGTGTCCGTATCGTTTTGTATGTGTATGTTTGTATCTCTGTGTATCTGTGTATGTCCCTGTGTTTGTGTCTCTGTGTGTCTGTGTATGTCTCTGTGTCTGTTTATGTCTCTGTGTGTCTCTGTATGTCCCTGTGTTTGTGTCTCTGTGTGTCTGTGTATGTCTCTGTGTGTCTGTTTATGTCTCTGTGTGTCTCTGTATGTCCCTGTGTCTGTGTTTCTCTGTTTGCGTAAGAGAGAGAGAAAAAAATGTAATTATTATTACTTGACATAATTTAATAACAACCTTTAATTATGTATGTCAGTCAGTGCCGGCTTTAGGTATAGGCGATATAGGCAGCTGCCTAGAGCGGCATCATATCAAGGAGCGGAAAATTTCAGCAAAATAAAATCAAAAATATAAAAATTAAAAATAAAATAAATAAATTTCAGAAAGTGTAGAATTAAATAAGAGCACAAAATTGATTAGAGTAGCAACAACAAATAAGTTACGTGGATTAACGTTCTATCTTAATTTATTACATCACTATTATGACATAACTATTTTCAAAATTATTTTCTTCTTTTGCATTTAACAAAATTAGATTCAGATATAATGGAGGATCCTGCTAAATGGCCAGATATAAGTGATGATATTCGTTGTTTTCTAATTCAGCATGATCCAAAGCAGATGGGAGTCTGGTTATCCTAAAGATGAAAGTGGGAGACAATTTTCTAATTACCACCATACACGCAAACTGGCTAACGGAGAAACTTTAAAAAGGAAATGGTTGATGTATTTTACGTCAGTAGATAAGGTATATTGTTTTTGCTGCAGAATATATAACAGGAGTAAATCTGCCTTAGCAACACATGGCAGTTGCGACTGGAAAAATATGTCAAGTATATTGCAGCATCATGAAAAATCTCCAGATCATTTAACCAGTTATCATGATTGGAAAGAACTAAAAATAAGGATAACAAATAATAAAACTATTGATTACGCGAATCAGTGCCTTATAAATCGTGAAGCGAAACACTGGAAGGATGTATTAGAAAGAATAATATCTTTGGTCAGAGTACATGGAGTTCAAAATTTACCCCTGAGAGGGCAGTCTGATCGGTTATACACACCTCATAATGGAAAATGTTTGAAATTTGTTGAAGTTATTGCTGACTTTAATCCGGTAATGAAAGAACATATAAGACGTATAAAATCAGATGAAATTCATGACCATTATTTAGGAAAAAATATTCAGAATGAAATCATTCAACTGTTTAGTAAGGAGGTAAAACAGAAAATGATAAATGATCTAAAATGCAAAATATTACGCTATAGTTCTCGATTGCACACCAGACGTCAGTCACAAAGAACAGATGACAATGATTGTTAGATTTGTTACAGCAAATGAATCGACTAATGAAAAACCTTCAGAAGTTTCTATCAATGAACACTTCATTGGATTCGTAGAACTTGAAAAAATCTACAGGTGCAAGTTTGGTGGAAATTTTACTTAAAGAACTGTCAGATTCGGGTATTTGTCTATATGATAAGAGGGGACAAGGCTACGATAACGGAGCGAATATGCGGAAATACATAATGGCGTCCAAGCAAGAGTTAAAGAGCTAAATCGAAGAAATTTTGTCTCATGCAACGTGCATTCGTTGAATTTGGTGGTGAATGATGCCGTAAACTGTTGTTTGGAAGCAGTACGTTTTTTTGAGGTAATTCAAAATATATACACACCTTTTTTCTACATCAACACATCGCTGGAATGTATTGTTAGAATATGTCAAAAACAAAGAGGCAGCAGGTTTAACTGTTAAAAAGTCATGCGCAACACGCTGGGAAACTCGAGTTAATGCTGTGAAGGTAATTCGATACCAAACAGTTGAAATTTAAGATGCACTCGTTTCAATTGCTGATGACATTTCACTTTCTGGACCACGTTTACCCAGTCCCGTGCAGAAGCTAATGGAATTGCACAATAATGATCGATTTCAAGTTTATTTGTTCATTAGTGATTTAATATGATGTTTTATTTGAGATCAATATATCTAGCAAAACATTTAAAGAAAAAGATCTTGATTTAAAGAAATCAATTCAACAATTGACTGCAACTAAAACTGTGCTCCAGAATTATAGAACAGATGAAGGTTTTGCCAAAGCAATTATAACAGCTAAATCATTGGCTGAAGAATTTGGTATGGAGTGCAATTTCCCTGTGGAAATACAAACAAGATCTCGACTAAGAAAGGGACAATTTGACTATGAAGTTTCAGATGATCCAATTTTCGAGCCAGAAATGAATTTCATAGTACATTTTTTTTAACCAGATATTGGATACCGCAATTCAATCAGTTAATTATCGATGTATGCAGTTAACATCTCAAAGTGATTTATTTGGATTTTTATATGACATTAAAAACTGGAGGAATGTGATAAAAGAGAGGTTTTCAAAGATTGCATGGACCTTCAATTACCTTTAACATCTGAAAATGTAGATTCAGCAGACATTAATTCAACAGAATTGTGCGATGAATTATTTGATTTATCAAGGAGAATTACAGAAAAATCAAGCCCTAGAGTTATATTAGACTATCTATGTGGAATGGGCTTGGTTGCTCTTTTTCCGAATGTGAACGTGGCATTGCGAATTTTGCTTATACTCCCGATAACAGTGGCGAGTGCAGAGAGAAGCTTTTCGAAGCTCAAACTCATAAAAATATATCTTTGTTCTACCATGTCTCAGGATCGTTTGGTTGGTTGAGCTACAATATCTATAGAGAAAACGATTGCAGAAGATTTGGATCTGACCGAAGTAATTGAAGTGTTTCCCTCTGCAAATTTTAATGTATAACTAGAAAAAATTGCTCGTTCCCGCGAAAAGAAAATAACTTTAAATCATAAGAGTTCTATCTGTTTACTGACGTCATCAAAGTTTGCTGGTCGTGTCTCGGAAAAAAAAATACGAAACACGCCCGGTCGTATTCGAAGCCACTGCGTTTCATAAATGGATCTTACAGCCCAATTATTTATAAAGAATTATATATTCAGCCCTTTGACCCCTGACCCTGCAGTAGACCACCATTCAAATTGATGCACATTTAATTCTTGGCACAAACCTATATATATATATATATATATATATATATATATATATATATATATATATATATATACAATGCGCGGAGTAATGCCCCCTGGACGCTGGATTTCATTCAATGATCGCCTCGTTTGACCGGTTATCTTTGTCAACCTTTCGACTATTTAGAAAAACGATTGACCTCAGGATGCCCATTGTTTGATTTAATATATTAATTTTAATTTATGACCCAGTGAATATACAGACAGACAAACAGATTCAACTGTCCTATCTGAATGGACCAATTAGTTTGCAGACAGTCTTCAGCGGGGGTCCATCTCAATGTAAAGCACGATTTCCATTAAGGTCTCTTTTATTTTTCAACGTCTGCCTCAGATTCGTAACTTTAAACTTTAACAAACATTCACACCGCGTCTACGACCTTCACCTCTGTCACGTTATTTTTTATTTTTTTGTTTTCACCCTACTTGGTTTACGTTTTCAATATTTTTAAAAAATATTTAAAAGAATCAAGTTTCAAAAAAATAAAATAAAAATAAAGTTAAAAAAAAATCAAATGTATTATTTAAAAAAATAAATAAAATTAGGCCTATACGTCTGCCGAATTCTTGTATGTCCTTGTTTACAGACAGTTTGTGTCATACATTTTATTAAAGATTTCGTCTGGAGTATTAATAAAGGAATCAAGTTGATTCCTGAATGAATAATATAATATAACTTAAACAAAATGAAAACCCTCCTTTTATCTCATTTCTTTTTTATTTCATCGCCACGATATGTCGTGACGTCTGCTGAAAGAAGGCTAATTAAAATGTCCATTGTTCCCTGGGTGGGAAGATTTTTTTATTATTTTTTTTTTAAATAGAATGCGTCATTTCTTAACATTACTGAACTGACGGACAGTAGCCAAGACTTGATGCCAAAATTACCTGGACATATATTAATTTCATCAGGGGAGGGGGTGGGGTGGCGGCAGGGGGAGGGGGGGTCTCAAATTTTGTGTACATTTGGGAACATTTTCATCTTCTGAAAAGGAAGGGGGGGGGAGAGAGAGAGAAGACCGTAAAACGTGTTCATGGGTGAATGATTCGAGAACCTATAAGTTATATAATTACGTTCATAAGACTATTAAATGGAAAAGAAAAAAAAATAAAGTTTTCCGACATTTTTCAAATGAACTACCAAATAACCAGGTAAAAAAAAATATAAATTCTTCATTTGAAAGTCACAACACTACTACGATAATAATAAAAGTAAAATGTAAAAAAAAATAAATAACAAAAAAATATTTATTGACGACAAGGTGAAGGTGAAACTATGGCCGTAGGAGAGGGAACAAGGACCATAAGAGAGGGAACAAGGACCACAAGAGAGGGAACAAGGACCACAAGAAAGGGAACAAGGACCACAAGAGAGGGAACAAGGAGCATAAGAGAGGGAACAAGGACCATAAGAGAGGGAAATGGTAGGGAAAAAAAAGTATCTTATATAATGTTTGTGTAAAGTATACCAAACATACTAAACGTATGACCTTACAGACTAGACGTATGACCATAGGATTTGACGTATGCCCATACAAACTGACGTATGACCAACCATACTAGACGTATGACCAAACAGACTAAACGTATGACCAAACACACTAGACGTATGACCAAACACACTAGACGAAGGACCAAACACACTAGACGTATGACCAAACACACTAGACGTATGACTTTACAGACTAGAGTATGACCATGCAGACTAGACGTATGACCATGCAGACTAGACGTATGACCATGCAGACTAGACGTATGACCATGCAGACTAGATGTATGACCAAACAGATTAGACGTATGACCAACCATACTAGACGTATGACCAAACAGACTAGACATATTACCATATGACTAGACGTATGTCTGTACAAACACACTAAAAATATGACCAAATAGACTAGACATATGACCATATGACTAGACGTATGTCTGTACAAACAGACGTATGACCCAACAGACTAAACGTATGACCAAACACACTAGACGTACGACCAAACACACTAGACGTATGACCAAACACACTAGACGTATGACCAAACACGCTAGACGTATGATCATACAGACTAGACGTATGACCTTACAGACTAGAGTATGACCATGCAGACTAGACGTATGACCACGCAGACTAGACGTATGACCATGCAGACTAGACGTATGACCATGCAGACTAGATGTATGACCAAACAGATTAGACGTATGACCAACCATATTAGACGTATGACCAAACAGACTAGACATATTACCATATGACTAGACGTATGTCTGTACAAACAGACTAAAAATATGACCAAACAGACTAGACGTATGACCAAACACACTAGACGTATGACCAAACACACTAGCCGTATGACCAAACAGACCAGACGTATGACCATACAGACTAGACGTATGACCTTACAGACTAGATGTATGACCACACAGATTAGACGTATGACCATACAAACTAGACGTATGACCAAACAGACTAGACATATTACCATACAGACTAGACTATTACAATACAGACTAGACGTATGACCATACAGACTAGACGTATGACCATACAGACTAAATTATGGCCCTACAGAATAAACGAATGATCAAACCGATTAGACGTATGACCAAACAATGTTTAATATCCATTTTTGATTTTTTGGTGCAATTCGAGCTTAATATCTTTGCTGAACGCAATTATGTGGCAGTAGTAATCAGTTTTATTAGATCAATACCGATTTCAAAATGTTTTTCAGAGACTGAAGGGGTACGCCGACACCCCCCCCCCTTGTCATTACATGTGAAAGAAATGTGTGGCTTAATAGTATCTATGTGTGAAACGTATATTTGTGTGTGTGTGTGTGTGAGTTGTGTGTGAGAGACATATATTTGTGTGTGATTTGTGTGTGTGAGAGAGATAAATTTGATTTGTGTGTGTGTTGTGTATGTGTTTTGAGGAATATATTTATGTATGTGTTATGTGTGTAAAACATATATATGTGTGTGTGTGTGTGTTTCGAGACATATATTTGTGTGTTTTTGTGTGACACACATGTTTGTGTGAGACACATGCTTGTGTGACATACAAGTTTGTATGTGTGCGTGTGAGGGACACACGTGTGAGTGTTGGCACTAGACACATCGAAAGAGGTGACAGCTGAAGGATGACATTCTCATAACGCCATCAACATAGGAAGATGGAACTCAAATTGACTCATTTCTGAACACCGTCTCCATATCGTTCGACAAAAAACAAAACACTTTGTCGTCTGGTGGAAGGCCTTTGTGGTACTAAACTAAATTCTGTGGTGGTAGACTTTTGTGGTACCAAACTAAATTCTGTGGTGGTAGGCATTTGTGGTACCAAACTAAATTCTGTGGTGGTAGGCATTTGTGGTACCAAACTAAATTCTGTGGTGGTAGGCTTTGTGGTACCAAACTAAATTCTGTGGTGGTAGGCCTTTTTGATACTAAAATCTCTTTGAACAAATACAATTAATTTAGTAAACTATATTAAACTTTGTTGAAATAAAAATATATATATATATAAGCTCCTATTGTATAAAGCTTTTAGATGCACATAAAGGTAAATGTGTTTCAGTAATTCCACTGTGTGAAGCATATAAGTAGTACAAAACCAACAATTACGAGTCTATCATGGAATCTGTTAAGTAAAGTAAAAAATGTAATTTAAAAAAATGTCATTTACGTGTTAAAATAATAAAGAAACTAAAATACAAACTTGTGTCGAATTGAGAGAAATGACAATTTTTTTCAAAATGATATACAGTTATGTAGCTACAAGAATTGTACTTCTATTTAATGATATACAAGTATATAGCTTCAAGAATTGTACTTCTATTTAATGATATACAAATATATAGCTTCAAGAATTGTACTTCTATTTAATGATATACAAGTATATAGCTTCAATAATTGTACTTCTATTTAATGATATATAAATATATAGCTTCAAGAATTGTACTTCTATTAAATGATATACAAATATATAGCTTCAAGAATTGTACTTCTATTTAATGATATACAAATATATAGCTTCAAGAATTGTACTTCTATTTAATGATATACAAATAAATAGCTTCAATAATTGTAGTTCTATTTAATGATATATAAATATATAGCTTCAAGAATTCTACTTCTATTTAATGATATACAAGTATATAGCTTCAAGAATTGTACTTCTATTAAATGATATACAAATATATAGCTTCAAGAATTGTACTTCTATTTATTGAAATAGAAAGTCTCGATAAGGAGGCTGACTGTTTATTTTTCTTTGCTTTAATAATTTAATTATGTGTGGGTATGTGTGCAGTGGCGCAACTAGGGGGGGGGAGGCATTTGCCCCCCCCCCCCCGAAATAAAAAAAATTAAAAGATTAGATCAAAATTAGTTTAAAATAAAATACAAATATATAAATAATGTGGTTTTTTAATACAAGTGATTTTTTTTGCCCCCCCCCCAGAAAGTTTGGTTTAGTTGCGCCTCTGTATGTGTGTGTTTGTGTGTATGTGTGTGTGTTTTGAATGATGCAACTGCGCAATCAGTTATATAACTGTAAAAACTAATAGACTGGATTGAATTTATTGAGACATTGTGTTCAGCAGCACAGCTTCAAATAAAATAACTACTTAGTAGATCAAAGGTAAGCTTGGCATTACTGTTGAATATATATGTACATATATATATATATATATATATATATATATATATATATATATATATATATATATATATGTAATGCACATATTGGTGCGCATTTATTATTTTGGTATTTTCTTCATTGCAAGAATATAATATTCCTTGTTAAAACGTATAGTGTTCTGATTGGTCTTCCAATGAGATGAAAGAATTAGGATGACGTAGACACATGTGTATCGTCATCATTATTAGTGTAGAGATCAGTCATAGCATAGAAATCAGTTGAAGTTAGATTGAGAAGTTTACTAGAGTAGAGAGATAATTTTTATAGAAAGATTAGTTATAGAGGAAGTTCGTCTTTATTTAGATTAAGTATTCAGTTATGTATAACATCAATCAAATCTCAAAACAAACATCTTTGATTTATTGATTGTTTTGACTCTTAACTCGTATGTTGTCATTGAGAATATATTGATACGTCACAGACGCTACCAATATTAGTGCCTCTCACAAGGAAATAGCTGTTATAATATATATATATATATATATATATATATATATATATATATATATATATTAGGGCGGCCCAAAATAACTTTTTGTCAATTTTTAGAGCATTTTTTTTTCTGTCTGTCTGTCCGTCATCACCCTAGATCTCAACAACCATAAGTCCTAGACCCATGATGTATATATCATTTTGTAGGTCTTGGCCTGCCAAGAAATGGCTTTTCTCCATTTCGCGATCTGACCTATGAGGGCCGAAAAAGGGGGCGTATTAAGTACCGTTTTTTACTATATAAGCTATATTAATAAAGGAGCGCCCTATATCTCAGCAACCATAAGTTCTAGACCCATGATGTATATATCATTTTGTAGGTCTTGGCCTGCCAAGTGTACATCAAAAGTTCATTTCGCAATCTGACCTCTGAGGGCCGAAAAAGGGGGCGTTTTAAGTACCGTTTTTGCTTATATTTTAAATATAAATAATAAAAGCTAATCAAAGGGGCGTAATCATTATTTATTTTTGTAACAGTTATTCAAAATGATAACTTCCCTCTCTATTTATCAAAATTCAGCAAAATCTATGGCTGTCACCCGGAAAAAAAATACGGATTTCGTCCGGCGTAACCGAAAATGCTGTAAAATGTCCTTTGTCCGAAACGGAAAAGACTTAAATTGCTTGTTTTTTTTTTGGAGCATTTTGTTTTTTGAGTTTCCTTAAACTTCAAAACAGCACAGAAAAAATTACATGAATATATGACTTTATTTAGTACTGCCTCATCGACACTAACATTTTAAATCATTTTGAATAAATTTTGAATGTGAGTGTGTATATACATAAAGCACACACAAAATGCTAGAAGGTTTTGGAATGTTTTAGAAAAATCTATACAATTCTAGAAGGTACTGGAAGGTTGTATGAAATCTCTAGAAGGTTCTAGAAACTTCTAGAAAAACGTGGAAAACTTGAGAAGGTTCCGGAAAATTCTAGAAATCTCTAGATGTTTTGATTTGAATATAAATAGCCAGCTTCACCATCATTTCAATTTAGTTATAAAAATCAAGTGTTATAGGATTAAATGTTGCGGCTATATAAATATCATTCATTTAGTTATGACTTTTAGGTCGAAAAGTGTTCATTTAACTGGCATAGAAGTTGACACAACTCCTGTTTATTGAGCTAGGTACTTCCCCTGATCTAGACTACCAGCCAATGGTATGTTTACAAACACAGCCGTCTGGTTGACATTCGGTAGAATTTTTTTTATGAGGACATACTAATGTCCATTGAGCTAGGTACTTCCCCTAATTGAGCCTACTTGCCAACGGTATGTTTACAAACACAGCCATCTGGCAGTTAGTTGGTACAATTTTTTCATGACCTATTTCTTTGCTTGTATACTGTCCAGTGGATATGCCAATGTTTATTGAGTTAGGTACTTCCCGTCATTGAGCTTACTGGCCAATGGTATATTTACAAACATAAGACATTTGGGGGTAGTACATCAGGACCGGATGTGCTGCTATTCAAACGCTTTAAGACGTTTTGGCCAAAAATAAGACAGGCAGAATTTAGTAGGCCTATATGCCACGATGTTTGACTGGAGCAAAATCTAAAGCCATTAAAAGAAGAAGTCATCACATTTTGTTCAAATATCCTCCAAATGAAAGACAACTCAAGGTATTTGCCACGTGAAGATTACAAAGATCTTCTGACTCTGAATCTTATCTTCCTGGGAGGAATCCCCCCCCCACCCCATTGGGGTGCGTTTTCGTGTTCCAGGATCATATTACCATGCAAGGTGGATGTCTAAAATAATCTACATCATGAAGATTTATCTCTTCCGTCATCAGTTCAAGCCGACTAAGCATGAAGACAGATAAATTGCAGAATTTGGAATCTTTGCATCCTTGGCTTACATTAAAACTTGGATTCAGTGTCCCATTCTAGAAGACGCACCTCTGAATGATCTGGATTTCATCAAGCTTCTTATTGATTTTAAGAATGTTTATCCCTTCATTTCTCAGACTGCATTGAAAACGATTGGCCGTCATCTCTGATACCATAGTGCAGAACTCATTCCTCTGGTTCTCTTTTCTCAACGTGTCTCAGTTGGATGAGAAAAACAGTCTAGCTGCTTGCTTGAGGCAATTCATGTAGAAATCTTCCGATGTTCAGAAAGAAGAAAGGTGCATCCGCAATACAAATGATCCTTCAGCACGTCATAATGTGACATTAAAGGATTTTGTTACCTCGTTATCGCTGTTCTTCTTTAATGCTCTTCTGCTTCTCACAATTTTTCTCATGATTGATGCTTCCACCTGGCAACAAACTCCATCCTTTCAGAAAGCAACAGCAAAGATCACTTCCTTGAAAGTTGTCAATGACTGTGCCGAGCGGAGAATTGCACTGGCGTCATCATTCAACTCATCTCTCACCAAATCAGCGGAGGAAAAGAAGCAGTTTTTCCAAATTGTTGAACAGCATCGCAAAGACTTTCCAGATGCAAAAAAAAAATCAGCTGTGCTGAAGAGATCGCAACTTGAAGACATTAAGGACTCAGAAAGCACAGACTAAAAAAACTTTTAATGTGTATTTTTGAATGGCGTACTTAGAACTACTCTGCAATACGGTCAGGTTAATGTGTCATGTAACTAGTATTATTTTACTGTTTAACTCCTACTGTGCAATATAATTGTTGTTTGTATCTAAAAAACAGTATTTTAAACCTTGCAAAATTTTCATTTAATGCAACTGCCGAATACCATAAAACACGAGATAACAAGTGCACTGAGGCGGTATTTATAGGAGCCCAAATGATGTGAAATTTGGTATATAGATGTTTTAAATCCCAGTGAACCAGAAAATTAAAATGCTCATGATAAAAAATCAACTTTATTTTTTTCCACTATAAAGTGAGCCACCCTAATATATATATATATATATATATATATATATATATATATATATATATATATATATATATATATATAATTGTAGATAACAGCTGTGTATAGGAACCAACTACAGCTGAACAACAGCTGTGTATAGGAACCAACTACAGCTGAACAACAGCTGTGTATAGGAACCAACAACAGCTGAACAACAGCTGTGTATAGGGACCAACAACAGCTGAACAACAGCTGTGTATAGGAACCAACAAGAGCTGAACAACAGCTGTGTATAGGAACCAACTACAGCTGAACAACAGCTGTGTATAGGAACCAACAACAGCTGAACAACAGCTGTGTATAGGAACCAACTACAGCTGAACAACAGCTGTGTATAGGAACCAACTACAGCTGAACAACAGCTGTGTATAGGAACCAACTACAGCTGAACAACAGCTGTGTATAGGAACCAACTACAGCTGAACAACAGCTGTGTATAGGAACCAACTACAGCTGAACAACAGCTGTGTATAGGAACCAACTACAGCTGAACAACAGCTGTGTATAGGAACCAACTACAGCTGAACAACAGCTGTGTATAGGAACCAACTACAGCTGAACAACAGCTGTGTATAGGAACCAACTACAGCTGAACAACAGCTGTGTATAGGAACCAACTACAGCTAAACAACAGCTGTGTATAGGAACCAACTACAGCTGAACAACAGCTGTGTATAGGAACCAACTACAGCTGAACAACAACGTATTTGAAGGCACCGATGTATCACCAGACACAGACATCCCCACCCCCACCATCACCCTTAAAGACAGACTAATCTTCATCTTGACCCTTAACCCTTTAGACAAATTGGCCCTGAAAAAGTCGCTTATTCCCAAGTAGCCTGTTAGTTTTCTTAGTATGAAATAAATAATAAAATATTCTATATATTAAAGGGGCAAAAAGATTTAAAATGGCTCAGAGACAATAGAATAGTTACGTTTTTAAAGGAGAGTTATCCCTGACCATATAGCACTTACTGAAGTCCGGAGTGGAGAAGAAGAAATGGGTGGAAAAGAAGGCCTATGTGGGAAAGAAGGCCTATGTGGGAAAGAAGGCCTATGTGGGAAAGAAGGCCTATGTGGGAAAGCAGGCCTATGTGTGAAAGAAGGCCTATGTGGGAAAGAAGGCCTATGTGGGAAAGAAGGCCTATGTGTGAAAGAAGGCCTATGTGGGAAAGAAGGCCTTTGTGGGAAAGAAGGCCTATGTGGGAAAGAAGGCCTATGTGTGAAAGAAGGTCTATGTGGAAAAGAAGGCCTATGTGGGAAAGAAGGCCTGTGTGGGAAAGAAGGCCTATGTGGGAAAGAAGGCCTTTGTGGGAAAGAAGGCCTATGTGGGAAAGAAGGCCTGAGTGGGAATGGGGAAGACCTAAGTGGAAAGAATTGAATAGCGAAACCCTTAGATTTGAAACGTTTCGAGGACTCTTGCGAGAAGTTTGTTACACGTTTGAATCTTACAATGAAAAAAAAAACAATTGAAGTTCACTATCAGAACCTACTTGCTGCCTATTGCAACCAGTAATTGGCTACATTTTGTTTTTAAACTACGATGCATGGTTTTAAAGTTGGTAATGCTTTGTTAGCGCCATCTTTCTTTGGAAGGACCTGTGCTAACCAATCTCTGAATGCTCTATCTGTCCGGCTCTGTTTGAATCAAACCCACGTGACTTATTTGGTCATTACTTTGACCTAGTATATTATTTTTCCTCAACCACGTGTTACTTTATAAGTAGGCCGAATGTATTAATCTTGTGACACGGAACACCTGACAACAGATTTTGATTGATTGCAACAAATTCACTGGTGGTAAACAAGGAAACGAATTCCAAGAATGAAATATAACAAATAAATGAGAGTCCAGTATAGAAGTTTCATTTCCAGTCCACCTGTCTGGACAGCAACTGTTTCCATCGCAACTGTCTCTCGCAGGCAGCATCGACCCATCACTGTACAAGTATCAGCTTACATTGACGTGGTTAAAGCTAGCCTTTTATTATGTTAATATAGGACGAACAACTTTACTATGACATATCTTCAAAGCATTAAAAAAAAATCAAATCAGATGTAGATGACGTCATCAAAAGCCGTGCTCTGTGCAGTTGTATTTATCTACACACTGTCAAAATTATGTATAACCATAGCCTTGTATATATCTCTATATGTATAACTACTGTGGTTTACCATCGTTTTGAATGACGTAACATTGCAACTAGTAATTAGGCTGTAAAACAGAGTGAATTGAATTTACTGAGATGTTGTGTACAGCATTATAGCTACAAAATATAATAACTAGAGTTTTTGAATGAAAAGAGACCTTAGCGAAACTATCACTGAGGCGTACGGCGAGTATCGAAGGTGGGGCCTAGAACCGTAATTATAGTCTTTACACCATTTACACATCGCGGGGCCCCCTTATGTTGCCTAAGGCAGTTTTCCTTGTTGCCACACCTCTACTGCAGTTGACTGATATGCAGTGCCGCCGAGAGGGGGCGGGGACAATGCCCAGGGGCCCGGCGAGATTTAGGGCGAGTTTTAGGGGCCCGGACTGAGTTGGCCAATCAACTTTTTGAAAATATTTTTATCAGCACGGGGTCCCGTTAAAGCCCTGCCCAGGGGCCCGAAATTTCTGTCAGTGGGGCCTGCTGATATGCACGGTTTTATTTATTTTATATTTGACGTAGTGCGAATTCCCATTTCATGTTGGAGCATGATGTTAAATGTTTTAAAAGACCAAAGCCATCTTTACAACAGTATGTCCCCCCCCCCCAGGACAGACCTTTTTGTTGCGTCTAATATAGACCTTAGGGAGTGGTATCTAGGAATACTTCCCCAATCCAGCGTTAGGAGATTCTATCATCGCCCAGCTGTGATATACTAGACCCTCCGCATGTAAAAACTCGACCAAAGCGCCGATCACTGTAGCCCCCTATCGTAAGATCGGCCCTGGTTGGGTCTCCAGCGTCACCACTCAACACAATTAAATATAAATAATTTAATAATATTGCCCCCCTCCCCACCCCAATACACGTTAGCTCGTGGGCCTGTATCCATTAATTTAAATAACCCTGCGACTCTGCTTTAAAGTATGAATCATTGTTAATTGAGTTGTGACTTGTTCATATTAAACTGTTTGGTTATTACATTAACTCTCTACAGTCGGATATCACAAAGGTTTCCATCGCTGTGATGTTTGATGGCGGCCGACCTTTTATTATATTATCATTTCAATCAAACAAATGACAGCAGACATGAACCAAAATGTGCTGTGGCTAAACTAAGTCAGTGTTTCTCAAATTTTTTAGAGATTCGGGAACAACCTGTTTTAGTTTTCACGACCCTGTAAAAAAAAATGAAGAACTAAACAATGAAACCTTTAAATGAATCTAATAATATAAAAGCGAAATGGGTTCTGCGTTAAATCAAAAGTAAAGAATTAATACAACAGTATTCCAGTTTAAAATACAATCAAAAAAAAATCGAATCTGCCCGAAACCAAAAATAACCTAGCCTACCGGTCAAGCCTAAGGGGATATAACTCTATGCAAACGTTTTGCAGGGTACAGCTAGTTTTAAATAATATCCATTTTTGGGCGTAAGAGAAATTTGTGGCGAACAACTTCGAATGACCTACAGCTTTAGAACCACTGAACTCTCTAGTATCACTATCTCAGTGGAGGCAATCGGTGTCATTACCAGAATAACATTACATCTGCTCCAAGGCTATGAGGGCGGCTAGCCTCTGAACCCATATGTGGAGTATAAAACCCAACAGATCCACGACTGAACCCAAAATCTCTCCTTAATACATGTATTTGTTTGTTCGACATCATGCTTGGCGCCAGATACAATCCCCGAGAATGACCTAACAATTTAGACATCACGCTGTAAACACAGAAACGGTTCTTGTCGACCAGCCATCTGTATGGGGTCAGTTTTTGAGATTTGGCTAAAGTTAATTGAAACAATAATTTGAATAACAGAATCCCGAGCTGACCTTGAGATGTGAGGCAGCCAGATATGATAGGAACGGGGGAGGGGACAAATAGCAGTAAATAAATTAGTTAAATTGATAATTAGGCAACAAAAAACAGTCAATACAGCTATTAGGCTTAAAAAATAGTCCATACAGCTATCATACAGCTTGTCAGCTGTGATGATGATGTCACGTAAACATACAGCTTGTCAGCTGTGATGATGATGTCACATAAACATAGAGCTTGTCAGCTGTGATGATGATGTCACATAAACATACAGCTTGTCACCTGTGATGATGATGTCACATAGATAAAAGTTATGGTCACATGATGCCCTATGACAAGCACTAAAAAAATAAAATAGTATCAGTGGTCAGAAATTATGGGGTCACGGGGGTCGGAAACATATGACGGTAAAACAACATCAATGCTAGTCTCAATGTACATCGCTTAGAAAATACAAGAAATTATAAAGTTATATATATATATATATATAGGCCCATATTTACTAAAATTCTTATAAAATAGGCAATAATAATATTTTAAACACCATCAAGTTATTTCATTAATTGAAATATATAACTGCCTCGATTAATTTAACACAATTGCGGCAGATTCCACTACGGCATAAACAAAAGTAATTGTTCGATGAGTAGTACATTTACAAATTACTAACTCTCGACCTATTCTGAAGATAAAACCGGTTCGATAAAAGGTATTTGCTCTCACCTCGCCACTATCAAAGGTTTTGTTAGGGAATACCCTGCTAGGCTAGCCGGTTGAGAGGGGTGCTCAAACACCATACCTGTTTGTTAACAGGTTCACTCTGCGACATTGACAGGTATGGATAAAAAAAAAAAGAATGTAACATAACACCCTCCCCCCTTCTCCCAAGACAACTGTCAAACATTTACAGACCTTGCTTTCCGCTCTACCCCCCCCCCCCCATTCCAGCTTAAGTTTTTGACGTAAACAATGGGGGGGTTGGGGGTGGGGGGGGGCGATCTAAATATGTTTATTAAATTTAATTATTTGTGGAGATGATTTTTAATAAGTTATGAAGTCCATTTTTTTTTTTAAATTCCAAGCTATTGCATCATCAAAGTTTTCATGTTGTATAATTGCTGGTTCTGGTTAGTTTAGGCACATTGCTGCAAATGGTTTGCTAACGTTAAATTGCTGGTTCTGGTTAGTTTAGGCACATTGCTGCAAATGGTTTGCTAACGTTAAATTGCTGGTTCTGGTTAGTTTAGGCACATTGCTGCAAATGGTTTGCTAACGTTAAATTGCTGGTTCTGGTTAGTTTAGGCACATTGCTGCAAATGGTTTGCTAACGTTAAATTGCTGGTTCTGGTTAGTTTAGGCACATTGCTGCAAATGGTTTGCTAACGTTAAATTGCTGGTTCTGGTTAGTTTAGGCACATTGCTGCAAATGGTTTGCTAACGTTAAATTGCTGGTTCTGGTTAGTTTAGGCACATTGCTGCAAATGGTTTGCTAACGTTAAATTGCTGGTTCTGGTTAGTTTAGGCACATTGCTGCAAATGGTTTGCTAACGTTAAATTGCTGGTTCTGGTTAGTTTAGGCACATTGCTGCAAATGGTTTGCTAACGTTAAATTGCTGGTTCTGGTTAGTTTAGGCACATTGCTGCAAATGGTTTGCTAACGTTAAATTGCTGGCTCTGGTTAGTTTAGGCACATTGCTGCAAATGGTTTGCTAACGTTAAATTGCTGGCTCTGGTTAGTTTAGGCACATTGCTGCAAATGGTTTGCTAACGTTAAATTGCTGGCTCTGGTTAGTTTAGGCACATTGCTGCAAATGGTTTGCTAACGTTAAATTGCTGGTTCTGGTTAGTTTAGGCACATTGCTGCAAATGGTTTGCTAACGTTAAATTGCTGGTTCTGGTTAGTTTAGGCACATTGCTGCAAATGGTTTGTTCACTTTAAATTGCTGGTTCTGTACTTGAGATTCTTTAAAAGATATGTGTCTGTTGTTTTTATAGATGTTTTAATGAGGTGAAGTCTAAATAAACGTGTGGATTTAAAAGTGAATTTTTTTGTAATTCTTATGGAAATGAATGAGCTGAAATTGAAATACCAAGCCAGGTGATTTATATGTGGATACTAGTAATTACTATAAAATGTTTTTTTTTAATGATTCAGCTGATAGTTTCATTTGGGTGTATTTATAATATTTTTTATTCTTCTGAAGTAACAAGCAATGCTTTGAGATGATTTTTGTATTTATCTTATCAATGCGTGTTACGTTAAAGTTATATTTGTCACAGCGTTCAGTTCGATTGATATTTTTTACCAACTTCAAGAAATGTTTTACAGGTTACAATTAGTCACGTCTATCTATCTATCTATCTATCTATCTATCTATCTATCTATCTATCTATCTATCTATCTATCTATCTATCTATCTATCTATCTATCTATCTATCTATCGATCTATCTATCTGTATGTTTGTCTGTCTGTCTGTCTATCGGTCTGCCCGCCTGTCTATCATTCTATCTGTCTGCCTGTTCCACACATATGTCTACACCAGTGTAAAACTTTTAGTCAACTCCCCACCTTCCTACCTATCATTACTCCACCACTTCCGGCGTCAAAGTATCAGACAAACAGACCGCCCTTGACCTGATACAATCTGAGATGACGTCATGAGTGTGTGTATGGGGGGGGGGGGAGGAAAAGATCAGACGATCAAATAAAGTTCACAACTCCCCCAGTGGCTGTGTCGAAGTGAATGACCCGAAATGGTGGCCAATAGAACATCTTCTTGGGGATTTTTGTTTTATTTCCTGTGACATTCGTCTCAACAGTGCGGCCACATGCAATTCTGAGATACGTCACAGAGTGGGTCAAATCACAGGCACGCGACTTGTGGTTAGGAAATAGTTTGTGGTGGGGATTGGGTTTGGGGGTGGGGGGGGCTGTTTTGTTTCGTATCACCAACGATCCACTTTTCTAATTGTCTATTGGGGAAAAACAAAACCTCCATGAATAGTTATGAGCTATTATAACAAATACGAACCCACTGATTCATTCAAGATACACTAGCAATCATAATGGGTATTTTGAATCAAAGTAAAAATTGATTGATTGGTAGTAAAGAACTACTGGTGCATAGTATTGTGTATTGTATTGTGTATTGTGTCGTGGATTGTACTATGTATTGTGTTGTGTATTGTGTTGTGGATTGTGTTGTGTATTGTGTTTTGTGTTGTGTATTGTGTCGTGAATTGTATTGTGTAATGTGTTTTGTGTTGTGTATTGTGTCGTGGATTGTATTGTGTAAAGTGTTTTGTGTTGTGTATTGTGTCGTGGATTGTATTGTGTAATGTGTTGTGGGGTTTTATTTTGTTTTGTATTGTGTATTGCAATGTATATTTCTACAATAACAAATTACAGAGGCCATGTTTTGAAACCACAAGGTCGGTACTGTCCTCAAGAATGAGATGTTTCTCTCTTAAATCTTATAAATTACTATGGGACTGTTTTTGTAGTGTCCTTCTTTCTTTCCCACCAATGACAATGAAGGCGCCACGGGTAAGACTGAAATAGTTTTAACCATGACGTGAAACATTTCCTGGGTTCTCAATGAATACTGAACCCGGAAAAATCAGGTCGAAAATTGAGACCATACTCCCCCCCAAATAAGTCACTATAAACCCTTTTGATTTTATAATAATTAACAGCTACTCAATCAGTGTCGGCCCAGCAGTTTTGTTGATAGCTTGGGGGTGTAGGATGAGTGTGTAATGCGTAAAGCAGCAACTGTTGTCTCACTGACTGAACGAAATGCTGTTTTTTTTGTGTGGTTCCCTTAGGCACGGGACCTGGGGCAGTGGCCCCTTAATTGTCGCCACCTTACAAGCTACTACTGAACTCAATGAACTCAATGAACTCAATGAAACTGATTTTTAAAAAATGTTTAGATAAAATTTTCAATCCATTGGGTGAAAGAAAAAAATAAAACAATTAAATAAGATTTTTTTTTTAAATATTGTCGCTGGGTATATAAATGTATGTGTGTGACTGTGTGTGTGTGTGTGTGTGTTTGTGTGTGTGTTTACAGCTCAAACAACATAATTATAAGTAACCCAATCAATAGCTGAGTAAAATGGTCGATTATTTGTGAGGAGATCCCAGGGATTTCGGCGGAAAATTCCAAGCTTCCGGCATCAAGGTCAATTTTACACTTAGGCTTGGGGGGGGGGGGGGAAGTGTTCTTTATCAGCCGGTCCCGATTGGTAGCGATCTGTCCAACCGGCCACTGACTAAATATGCTCAAATTAAAAGTCACTAGAAGTATTGGAACGTTTAGTTCGATCATTACAATGAAAGTAATATAATCATTAAAACGTTTTCAGTTTGTGTATCGTGCTGAGCTGCTAGTGGTATAAAACGTGTCTTTAATCAATATCACATTGTGTTTCAATAACTAGTTAAACAAAGAAATAAGAATTGACAATTAGATATATTTTATTTTCACATTTTAGCTGTAAACTTAGTTAGAACCACGGAGGTGGACATTTCAATTTGTCCAACTCTCAGTAAAACTCTTTACAAAACTCTTAGTTACAAAACGTAACGCTATATTTAAGTGTAATGTAACACATACCATGATGGGAAGAGAACACAGAAAACCGAAATCAATTTCACGTGTAAGTCGAAGCGAAGTAGTTTAAAACAAAAAAAATAATTTATAAAGCACTTCGTGTAATTACGTTAGTTCATGAGATCTTTACTGGACTGGAATTTAGTTTTAGAAAACAACTACCGAACATAGTTACGAGATGTTGACATAACTCGACGCCTTCAAACAATCATCTTTCATGACCCTTATCAAATTATCAAATAACAGCAGAGGGCGCACAACGGGCCTAGGTTCCAAAGGACCCCACAAAAACCTGATTTAACGTTTGTAATTCTAATATATCTGTCTAAGGCTATGCAGGCCCGTAGCATGCGGGGGGGGAGGAGGCAGGGGCCGGGCCCCCCTGCGTTTTGTCTGCCCCCTCTGCTTATTTGTTCTACTTAGTAAATTGTATTACCTGCCCTTCCTGCTATTGCCTGGCCCCTGCTGTAGAATGCCTGGCCCCTGCTGTAGAATTTTCACGCTACGGGGCTGAGGCTATGTCAAGGGGAATGTTTTCATTTCATCACGCGTATCACTAATATTAAAAAAGCTGCTGAACTTTTGTTTATTAAATGCTAACAATATATATATATATATATATATATATATATATATATATATACCACGTATAAAATAAAGTTTTGTTATTACATTATAATGTTATTATTACGTGGAGCTATATGTTGTATACAATTCCCAGTATCGACGCAGTATTGCATTGACTTTTTTTAGTATTGGTATATTATAGTTTTGGTAAAATATCGTTATTTTTATATTATACTTTTAGTACATGTTATCACTAATGTATTTTACTTTTGGTATACTGCACTTTTAGTATTGGTTAATTGTACTATTGATATATTACACCGCTGTGTATTACACTATTAGTGTAATTTATTATTAATGTATTGTAATGTAGTTGTTATATTGCACTATCGCAGTATTCTACAATTAGTGCATTGCACTGTTGGTTATTAAACTACATATAAATTGATCAATTAGTAGTATATCGGTTATGTTGTTATCATTTCTTATTGTTGTGTTTTCCTTCTTAGTATTTATTTATATGCCTCTTCTAGCTTGTTGATTTTCTGTTCCAAATGTCTGAAACTAAACCTCCAGGCAGTTAATTAAAAAAAAAAACATGTTATCGTATTGCCGCATGGATGAATATCTGAATTGTTAAGTCTGGTGTATAAATTAGGATATTAAACTTGGCCACTTGATTTATTTAGTTATACTTGAGAACGATCAAAATGTAAAAAAAAAAAAATCATCTAACATAAAAACACTTTGTGTGCTGATGAAGTAGCGTATTTTACTTTTCAAGGGATAGTGTAGCTAGGATGATGCACAGCCTCATATAAACTTCCACAGAACTATATATAAGTTACCCTTGTTACGCTTAAAGGACCTTATGATGCGAACCCATTCTAATTCTAACATATGACCATTTGTTCATTGATCGCGAAAGCTTATTATTAAAGTATCTTTACAGATATGACTTTTATCTTTGTATTTTATATATCACGTATGTTTTAATTTGTGTTCAAATTTTCAAAATAGCCGAATATTCCCATCGGCTATGGAGGCACTATGGTAGACGCGTGTAGGTGAGTGCACTTGGCAAGATTTGAACTCCTTACCTACAATACACAGCATGCTCACAACCAGACACCCACAGAATTAACCTAAATAAAGTTTTTCAGTGGTAACATGGGGTGGGAAGAATGGGGGGAGGGGGGTTCCGAGCATATATTTGATAAGGGGTGGTTCAAGACTTTCATCCCATCTAAAATATGTAAATTTATGTTTTCTGAAGTCTATATTTAAATGTTTGGTTTTGATCAACTATTAAATCAAATTATCCCGTAGTTGTTCACACGTTATAAGTGTCAGGTTACCCTGTTGAATGTCCACACGTTATAAGTGTCAGGTTACCCTGTTGAATGTCCACACGTTATAATTGTCAGGTTACCCTGTTGAATGTCCACACGTTATAATTGTCAGGTTACCCTGTTGAATGTCCACACGTTATAAGTGTCAGGTTACCCTGTTGAATGTCCACACGTTATTTCAGACTCAGTAAAGCTTATTATGCCATTGATCTTGTGGATGGTAGTCTCTCAGTCGTAAGAAGGATAAGCGTGAGTGCGTGAACAGATGTACTGAACTATGGGATGGTCAGCTGGAGGTCAGTGAGAGACGGCCAGGGAAGGCGTAAACAAATGTTTTAAACCATCGGATGGTCAGCTTGAGGTCAGTGAGAGCCGGCCAGTGAAGGCATAAACACATGTTTTCATTCATAGGATGGTCAGCTTGTGAGAGTGTAAACGATGTACTAATCCATGCGGTTGGCCACACATTGTGAGGCGAATATACGTTAAAGTACCCTTTAGAGCTACATTATAATTAGTTTAACAAGATTTATGGGGAGAAAAAATGTACAGAAATAGCAAAACGAAAACTGATTATTGAGAGCCACATTATGCTGGTGGTAGAGTTCTGAAAGTGATTACTGAGAGCCACATTATGCTGGTGGTAGAGTTCTGAAAGTGATTACTGAGAGCCACATTATGCTGGTGGTAGAGTTCTGAAAGTCGCAATTTGATACCGTTTGACTAGACCAGGAGTGGCAGATTGGATTGCATTTCAAAAACAAAGATTTTATATTATTAGCCGATATGGTCATTTATTGGTATGAAATGATACGACGCATGGACACATCAACAGAGGAGTATTTTTGACGTTACCAGGGATAGACCCCGTATACTTTAAATGTGAGTCGAGTTCTCTATCGACTCGGCTATCCTGCCGCCGAATTGTGCCAAAAATGGAAACAAATTTAATAAATGATTATTGAGTGTTGCATTCTTAATGCGTTGTTATTACAATCTAATATATTTCTGTAGATATTCTAAAATAATAATTTTTGTTTCTGGCGTTCCATGTTTGAACCGCGTGCCTTGTAATTGCCATCTCTGTACGGGACGGGACAGTGAGTAAAAATAGAAATAGTCGCTCGAGTACATTTACTGTGCAAATAATTAATTAAACTTTTTTCACAACAGATTTAGAAATAGTAAAGTAAAAACAAATCACTACGTACATTCGATAAAGTAATGTGGCTGTTTATGTGTCTGTTAATGCGGCTGTTAATGTTTCTTTTAAAGTAGCTGTTTATGTGTCTGTTAATGAAGCTGTTTATTTGGCTGTTTTTGTGTCTGTTCATGTGACTATTTTTGTGTTTGTTTTTATGTCTGTCTATGTGACTGTTTGTATGTCTATTTATGTGTCTAGTCATGTGCCTGTTTATGTATCTGCTTATATGGCTGTTTATGTGACTGGTTATGAAGCTGTTTGTGAAGTAAACAAGAAAGAAAGGGATTTTAATAAACAAAAAAAAAAACAGTTTATATCTAAAAAAAAAACAAGAAAAAAAAAACAGCAATCAGTTTTTATCCCATAAGCAAAATTCACAGAATGGTTCCAGGCTGAGCTTTCTGTCAATTACATGCTCTCTATCCACCGTGTTCTTTATTTCTTTTTATTTCTGCTATGTACGAAGATGACTGGGGATAATATTTTCATTTCGGGCCCAGAATGACTTGACATATTCCATTTCCAATATGTTGATTTTGTTTTTGGATGAAAGAAATATCAACAAGTCTTCTTTTTTACACAAGTAAAAACAAATATGTCCATGTCGAATAATTGATAAACAGATCTACAGACATACAAAGGAGACAACTGTAGGTAAACAAAGACTAGCAGCATGTGAAATATGTGTGTGTGTTTCATCTAGACTAGCAGCATGTGAAATATGTGTGTGTGTTTCATCTAGACTAGCAGCATGTGAAATATGTGTGTATGTTTCACCTAGACTAGAAGCATGTGAAATATATGTGTGTGTTTCATCTAGACTAGCAGCATGGGAAATATATGTCTGTATGTTTCATCTAGACTAGCAGCATGTGAAATATGTGTGTGTATGTTTCATCTAGACTAGCAGCATGTGAAATATGTGTGTGTATGTTTCATCTAGACTAGCAGCATGTGAAATATGTCTGTCTCATCAAGAGTGTACAATTTTCGTTTTGAAATGTTACAAATGACTTTTACACAATACACTACACATTCGCTTATTAGGACAAAAACGGTTAGTAGTGTCTGGCCATGCGCCAAGGGAAAGGAAGAGTATGCGGGGGGGGGGGGGGCGCGAAAACTACGTTGCTGAAATAAGGAATCGCAGATGAACATGGTAAACACCAGAATCGTCCTTAATTAAAAAAAACAACAACGAATACTTTTTGAGTATGAGATATAAAGGTGTACCATGTGTCAAAATGACCTCGTGGTAATCGTAGTTTTAAAAAAAAATTCTTAATTCGTCAATCTGCGGATTTATATAACATGTTTTCATTATTCCTATATAATAAAAAGTAGTAAAGTTCTATTAACCCTAACGGGTCATCGGGGCAGATGAAGTGTAGAATTCATCTGTTTCTATAACCTCGGCATATGAAGTGTAGAATTCATCTGTTTCTATAACCTCGGCATATGAAGTGTAGAATTCATCTGTTTCTATAACCCCGGCATATGAAGGGATTGTGTGTTTAGCGCAAAGCCCAGCCCCCAACTTAAAGTCAGGGTGTACCAATTTAAAGCTGGGTGGACTTAGGGACTATAACCAGGACTCTTCGGTTGACAGTCGAGCGCTCTACACCGCACGACAACCCGTCCCTTTATGCCTATATAAAATTGTTCCTAATAGTATTAAATTTTCAGTCCTCTTTATTACATCAATTGTTTCTTTCCTAACAATGTGGTTGGAAAAATGTATGCCTACATCATAGGTACACCTAGCAGATTACATGTTTGTCAATTACATTTGATAAATTACATTGACTTATTCAAAGAAAATCGAATACATGTACTGTGTCCATGTAATCTATAAGTCATCAAGTCTCCACAAAAAAATGTGTATGGTAGAGATTCAGACTGCTTAATTTGACCTGAAGCCACTGAAAAAATGGATATAAATAAGCCTGGTCATCCAACAGGGGCAATTAAACCGTAATTGATCAACACTGACGTGATTCCCCCTAAAGCACAAATACATCATGAAAATGATACAGTCTGTGAGATGGAAAACTCGCGATGGATCCATTAATGTCTGTTGCTTTCTTCCTCTTTCTGTTCTATTTCTCACTCTCTCCTCTTATATTTTTTTTTTATTATTTTTTTTAAAATTGTCCCGGTCTCAGAATATCTAAAGTGAATGGAATATTTGTTCATGGAAATGTGACAAGTAGAATGAATGAATTTAATTGTTTTAATTATTAACATTTCTTGTACGCAATTAATCTTATGACAGACATCGGCTATTTCCGTATTTTGTATGTATAAATATTGCAATCATGCAGACTGAAAGCTGAAAAATTGAAATGGAAGACATTTTTCTATAACCCTTTCTCTCTCTCTCTCTCTCTCTCTCTCTCTCTCTCTCTCTCTCTCTCTCTCTCTCTCTCTCTCTCTCTCTCTTTCTCTCTCTCACCAACTTTCCTCTCTGCTGCAAATTGTCATAATGAAGTATTTATCTTTTACTTTTCAGTCCATTTTTTATAAAAGCTTATTTTTTTAATGCTTCGTTTTGATCTTAGCATTGAGAGAATTAATTACTGTTTTAACAAATAATGCTAAGTTATTAGCGTTGACGTGTTAAACGTAATTTGTGACGCATAAAATGTAGGTCATTTCTACACATTAATTTGGTGGCATATTAGGTAGGTGGCATACATTAACACCCATATCTTTACCTAATAATAGTTGGTTTGGTTGGTTTGTTTGGTAGGTTTGGTTAGCTGGTTTGCCTGGTTTGGGTGGTTTGTTTGGTTGGTTTGGTTAGATGGTTTGGTTAGTTGGTTTGGTTAGTTGTTTGGTATGGTTTAGTTTGGTTTGGTTTGTTTGGTTGGTTAGCGTTGACGGGTAAAATGAAAATTGTGACGTATGAAAGGTAGGAAATTTCTGCACATTAGGTAAATGGCATAAATTAGCACCTATATGTTAACCTATTGGTGTGTTAGAAATGTTTCAAGTGTCACGTTTGGACTCCCGACTTACCGGGCAACGCTGGGTATACTGCTAGTATATATATAACTACAGTAGTCTACTTCTTTAATGTTTTTGAACATGTAATGGAAATCATATAATAAAGGTCGGAAGTTGTAATCAGGAGGCCATTCATTAAAGGGTCTCTGTTGTGGGGATAAAGATAATTTGACAGATACAGAAATTCACTCAGACATTCATGCTGACACATACCCTGATACATTTGGAAATACCAAAACCAGCCCACACACATCAAAAAGTTGAAAATGCATATAAATACCAGCTACATACCTATAAATACTACCTACACAGATATAAACGCAACCAATATACATATAGACACAGTCCACATACATTTAAAGTGGGACGGATGGCCGACTGGTGTAGATACTACTCTGTCAACTTGACAGTCCTGGGTTCGAACCTCGGTGAGAACCATGGGAATTTTTCCAGGTGAAATTTGTTTCAAAGTCGTCCCCCAAGTACACCCAGCTTTAAATGGTTACCTGACTTATGTTGGGGAAGTGAAGGCAGCTGGGCGTTGTGCTAACCAGACAATCCATTCATATTCCGAGGTTATAGAAACAAATAAATTCTACACTTCATCTGCCCCGATGGCCCTTTAGGGCGAAGGGAAATTTACATACATATAACAGCCTACATGCATGTTAACATAACCCATATACATGTAAACACTGCCCACAAACACGTAAACACAACAAGTATGTATAGATATTCCCCCATAATACAAACATCATCATCTCACACATATACACATACTGAAAATCAGAACAGTCAAAAAATGCTCTCATATTACATCAGCGGCGTAGCGAGCTTAACTCCGCCCGGGGAACAATACCTTTTTAGCGCCCCCCCCCATTCGAAAAAACATATAATATTTATATGTAAAAATATACCATGTGGCGCCCCTTTGTGAGTAGCGCCCGGGGCAAGATACCCCCTTGCCCACCCCTCGCTACGCCACTGCATTACATACATTCAAACTTGCATACATACAAAATACGAATATATATATTTAAAACATACAAAAATATCACAATCATACATATATATCACAAACATAATATATCTCACAAACATACATGTATATCACAAACATACATATTTATCAAACATAAATATATCTCAAAAACATATATGTATATCACAAACATACATATATATCACAAACATACACATATATATCACAAACATATATATATCTCACAAACATACATATATCTCACAAAAAATACATATGTATCACAAACATACATTCATAAATTCATTATTGCTCACGTCCTTAACTTAAGCGAAATTTTTAAAAAAAGACAACACAATATACAAACATACAAACTCATCGCCATCTGCTAGCCACACGAGCTGATTTGTTTTTGTTCGTATGTAAAAGGTAAAAAAAAAATAATTTCCTGCCGTCTCTCTCATCTTATAAGGAATACAACGCACAATGGTATTTGTTTAAACTAATTTCTTCCGTTAGAAAAATTGGTTCACAGCCAGATTTTAATAACAGTTCACTCCAACTGCAACCCAAAATATCTCAACTTCATTCTAGACATCAGTTGAATCAATCAATTTTAAACAAACATCGATTTCAACATCAGATGAATCAATCAGTACTAAATATCAAGACCATTTTTACTTAATTAAACCAAAGAAATCCGAGAGATCCCACGGAGAGATCCATGGTGCACCAACATAACTCAAGGAAATGACGACTAACTGGCTTTACGTGTCACAACTTGTACATTAATGTACATGTACTTTAACAATAGTACGAAATGGCTTTTAAAAATATTGTTATGCGGCGTTGTAGTACACAACACAGATGACAAAGTATTGCGCAATTTTTATTTTTTTTAGAATATTTAGCATTATCTTTTCATGCACAGTATCTTCCTTTGTTTTGTTTTGTTTTATTGATTTAAGATTTTTTTAAAAACTATAATTGTAATCAAGATCCATCTAGTTATTTCAGTTATTTCAAAGGAATGATTAATTCATCTCTAAGTAATGTAACACTAAATGATTTTAACTTGTATACCAACTCCTACTTTAGCATATATTTCATTTTATCAATAAGCCGAAAGAAACAATATAAATAAATATTTTCTCAGGAAAAAAAAACAGAAGAAACTGAAGAGTTGTTCTGATAAATAAAAGTTTCCTAAATTCAAATTTATTTCAGGAATATGTAACAGTTTGTCACTGTTTGATAAACCAAGTGTTTTTGTCTTATGTCACAGTTTTGTCACTGAACAAAGTGTTTCTTATCTTGTCACAGTTTGTCACTGTTTGTTAGACCAATTGTTACTTGTCTTGTCACAGTTCTGTTTGATAGACCAATTGTTACTTGTCTTGTCACAGTTTGTCACTGTTTGATAGACCAATTGTTACTTGTCTGGTCACAGTTTGTCACTGTTTGATAAACCAAGTGTTTTTGTCTTATGTCACAGTTTTGTCACTGTTTGATGAACAAAGTGTTTCTTATCTTGTCACAGTTCTGTTTGATAGACCAATTGTTACTTGTCTTGTCACAGTTTGTCACTGTTTGATAGACCAAGTGTTACTTGTCTTGTCACAGTTTGTCACTGTTTAATAGACCAGGTGTTACTTGTCTTGTCACAGTTTGTCACTGTTTGATAGACCAATTGTTACTTGTCTTGTCACAGTTTGTCACTGTTTGATAGACCAATTGTTACTTAATTTTCGTAGCAGTTGCATGGTGTAAAGAATAACTCAACACGAAAATGTGGGTTTATACATGTCACTGCCATTGGTTGATTATGTGACTTTTTTTTATGTCAAACGTTACTTGACAAAAATTGCGTTCTACCTATTTTGATTGAACTATGCCTAGAAATAACTAACAAAATTTGTGCCATATACATTTAGACTTAATGATGTCCAGAAATAATCAACTTAAAAAGTGTCAGGGGTCATTGTAAACTATCTACAGTAACTACATTCAATATATGAAATAAACAGACGAACAAACAGAACAATGAATCAACCAATACATTTATTTAACAAACAGATGAAATCTTATTGGTTGAGTGACAAGGCTTAGTAAGAATGAAGCAAGTTTTAAAAATAAATCGGAGTTCGCGGATAAAGATAGACGTCCATGATTTTGGTTCAGTTTGGTGCATTATTAATGAACTTGTGTGTCACATTGTCTCACATCAAGATGTCCTCTATACCCCACGGCTCATCCAAAAAGAGATTTACATAACAAGAAAACAATATATATATATTTTTTTTCATTATTATCGTAGATTCTTTGTAAGAAGTTCGATGTTGGCTGAAGACGAATTTGGAATATCTAATATATTATATTATTATTTTTTTTGTTTTAGTTGTAATAGATGAAGAACGTTCGTGGAATCTTGTAGAGGAGAATATCTGTTGGCTTGATTAAAAAAAAAACTCAGATACAAAAAGACAGTAAAAAAAACAAACAACCAATCACAGAAAAGAAAAAACTTACGTACAGAAAGTGCGACAGACATCAGCACAGGCCCGTAGCGTGCGGGGGGGGGGGCAGGGGGGGCCGGGCCCCCCTGCGTTTTGTCTGGCCCCCTTGCTTATTTTTTCTACTTACTAAAATGTATTACCTGCCCCCCTGCTATTGCCTGGCCCCTGCTGTAGAATGCCTGGCCCCTCCTGTAGAATTTTCACGCTACGGGGCTGTATCAGCAGTACAACACAAAGTGAAGTTCTTAGGTCTGGCATATATGAATAGTTCAGAAGATATATTTAAATACATTTCAACAAATTCAGAATGAAAAAAAGACTTTTTTTTTAAATGCGCACTGAGAAAGTGTCAGGTAACATATCAGTTGTGATAATTAAAATGAAGTTAAATGTCAGTTGTAATAAACACAATGAAGATAACAGTCAGTTGTGATAAACAAAATGAAGATGACAGTCAGTTGTGATAGACACAATGAAGATAACAGTCAGTTGTGATAAACAAAACGAGGAATCACCCATGAACTGCCAAGTAGATGTTGCCTTGCCATTCAACGTTTTTCTTTAATCTTCCTCATTTTGTTCCGCGAGAAGTGCACGGTCATAATCAGTGTCCGGCCGGTTTGATTTTGACTTCACAGTAAATACATAGTGTGTAGAGTTAGGATAATAGGATAATTCATAGTAAATACATCGTGTGTAGAGTTAGGATAATAGGACACTTCACAATAAATACATCGTGTGTAGAGTTAGGATAATAGGACACTGCACAATAAATACATCGTGTGTAGAGTTGGGATAATAGGACACTTTATAGTAAACACATCAAGTGTAAGGGTTTGGCAGCTTTTTGTCAATCTACGGCCATTAAAGGACACAATAAATTTTCATCCTTTTTTTACTTTAAAAAAAAAACTGTTTTAAAACTAACTAAATTCATCCATAAATGCTTGCAAGCTTTATACAAATAAACTCCATGAAAACAGTCATTGACATAAAGAAATCAAGTAACTTTTTTTACAGGCTCTCATATGCCTAAGTTATAGAAACAGATGAACCTACACTTCATCTGCCCCAATGGCCCGTAGGAGCTAAGGGAACTTTACTTATAAGAATCACTCTATGAAGGTTCGTTTGGGGGAAATTTGAAATACATTTTCACCAACGTTTCTAAGTCCAATCGATTTGAAATTTTGAACACTTGTGTATTCTCCATGACACACGCAATTTAAAATGTTTCAGTTAATGAATTCAATTGAATAATTATGTAGCTCAAAGCTAAATTAGTTTCTAGTAAGGTTTAAATAAAATAGTTAATCGTTGAAAGAGATTATGGCTACTCAAGTTGTACACAGGTTCATTCATGTGCTGAGTTCTGAATTGTTTGTTTTTTTAGTCGGGCTCTTTTTTTTTAAATTATTGAAACCTTACCAAACTGTTATTCTTTCATTATCACTCTATCTACACTAATTATTAGTTTATATTAAACAAAAAAGAAGATAAATATTCTTTGACTCTAAAAAATAAACAATTTAAAAAAAACTTTTTTTAAAACAAGACATTTAGTAATACGGCTTAGATCATACAACTTAATAAACAATTTATTGATTAAATAAAAGTGTGGGCACCAGCAATAAATTAATTAATGAATTAATAAAGCGCACTTCTGTAAGCGGATGTCTGGTGAGAAAACCAAACCAAAGAGAGAAGAGGTCGGTGAACAATTTTTTTTTACTTAATCTTTTAGTTTCAGTGTTTGCGTAAACACTTTAATGGTATCAGGCCCGTAGTTTGCGGGGGGGGGGGAAGGGGCGCCCCCCCTTCGTTTTGTCTGGGCCCCCTCTGCTTATTTGCTCTACTTAGTAAAATGTATTACCTGGCCCCCTCTGCTTATTTGCTCTTCTTAGTAAAATGTATTACCTGGCCCCCTCTGCTTATTTGCTCTACTTAGTAAAATATATTACCTGGCCCCCTCTGCTTATTTGCTCTACTTAGTAAAATGTATTACCTGGCCCCATCTGCTTATTTGCTCTACTTTGTAAAATGTATTACCTGCCCACCCCCCCTGCTATTGCCTGGCCCGCCCCTGCTGTAGAATTTTCACGCTACGGGGCTGGATGGTATCCGTAGGTCAAACAATATATTTAGACCTGGATCTAAAATATCCAAGTTGGCGACACACACAGCACTGATGACGGGAAAACAAAATCAGTGGGTCGTTAATTGGATATGAATGACTTTAGAATTGTGGGGGGGGGGCCAACCAGGGATGACGCCCGCGCACACACATCTGGGGCTGGCTCTACATGTGGGCTGAGGTTAATGTGTTTACAAACTAAACAACTGCTGCAGTTTGTGATTCTTGGTGAATTTGTATGCACTAATACAATGAGCTGATATGCCGCACCGATACTATTTGTTATTTACTCTTATGACATACGCCAAAAAAAGTTTTAAATGGCTGCACGTGAACTTAATGTCCGCAGTTGCCCAACCTGGGTGTAGAATAACAACTACAGTAATAAACAGACATGGTTTTTTTTTAAATAAATAATGATCAAAAGTAGGACGGATGGCCGAGTAGTGTAGATACTAGACTGTCGACCTGAGAGTCCTGGGTTCGATCCTCGATGAAAATTGTTTACCAGGTGAAATACGGTTCAAAGTCGTCCCAAAGTCCACCCAGCTTTAAATTTCGGGGAAGTAAAGGCGGCTGGGAGTTGTGCTAACCACACAATTCCTTCATATGCCGAGATTAAATAAACATATTAATTCTGCACTTCATCTGCCCCGATTGCCCTTTAGGTTTAAGGGTATTTTTATATAAATTTTGTAAAATTTGTACCCAATACTGCCGCGGGCCACAGAAAAAGCTTTGGCGGCCTTATATGGCCAGCAGGTGTTATATTACCCACCCAAGAAACAGACTCTAGTTACGATCCATAGACCTAAACCACATCTCATATGCTGCACAATACTGGCATGGTTAGTATACTTTTACCTGTAGTGTACTGACCCTAAAATAATAAGACCCTAAAATATGCTGACATGGTTGACTACCTAATACCTTCACTTTGCTTACAACCTGACAACCGCTATACATCTGATTAGCTCAATGCATGATACAATTAAGAGTTAAGGAGTAATAAAACCCCTTTCAGTTAAGGAATACAAGAATTACCTCCAGTTTGCAGAAATACAAAAAAATAAATAAATAAATAAATAAGCTGCATTAGAGAGAACAAAGCCAATTTTAAATCTCCTATGTACGCTTTACTTCAACAAGTACATTGATAAGTTAAATTACCGGCTTCATCACGCAGGAAAAGAAAAAAAAAAGAATACGCATAAAAAGTAATCATGGTTATTCAGGAAAAGTTAATAATAATACAAATTTATACAAAGCTCTTTTCTACCGGGGCAAAATAAAATATTGGTTATTTTTCAAATTATGCGTAAAAAAAATCTTTTTTTTTTTGTTGCCTTAACAGAAAGCATGTTATGTTTATCAAACGAGACATTGTTTACAAACAAACACGACATGCATAAGTCTTTAGTGGTAATAATTTGTTGACAAACAGAAGAGTTGACGTAGACATGTGTTATAAATAGTTCCTCTTTCACCGCTGATTGTAATTTCTACACCATAGGAGGGCTAGGGAACATGACATACAAAAAAAAAAAAAGAAAATAATGAAAGTTTTTTTTTAAAACATCAATTGAATGGAAATTGACTCAATAGACAAACAATTACTAAACTATAAGATACAATTAATAATAATAACAATAAATACAATTTTCATAAATCTTATTGACTAATAAAATCTTTTTTGAAATCTTTCCGAAAATGTTTTGAAATTTGAATGTATAGCGCACTATTTCTACTCTCTCTCTCTCTCTCTCTCTCTCTCTCTCTCTCTCTCTTTCTCTCTCTCTCTCACTCTCTCTCTCTCTCTCTCACTCTCTCTCTCTCTCTCTCTCTCTCTCTCTCTTTCTCTCCCCCTCTCTCGGCTTTTGTTTGCCCATATAAAACCAAAAAACAATAGTTATTGTCGGAAGCTACAGTAAAAGCGTTTCGAATGAATTTGGCTCTTTAATCCGATAAGTTAATTCTAAACTTTTCTAGCACTTAGCATGTATTTATTGTATATTACAACTTACAGTATTCGTCATAATATTTGTCTGTGAAACCTAATATATTTCCTTACAAAAAAAAAATTCGACTATATGGCGACTTATAAAGGGATCGATCTATTTTCTTTGAATTATGTAGTAAAAGAATTCTGTCGCAACTTGTATGGTTTTGATTTTAAAAGGAATTTCGGGACATATTAAATTCGGGTTTGGGGGTAGGGTTGAAAACACAAAAATCCAGCCATTTTGCAACGCCTAGTTCGTGTCTGAGATCGAGAAATTTTGTGCGGGATGTTGTAAGCGAATATAACCCAGGGGTTGACTGAACTCATCACTTGCGGCTTCTTCTGTTGTGTGAGACATTTTCATATACAGTTTACATCAGTGGTCAATCTGCCACGGCCCGCGCTGATAACATCCATAAACTCGAGACACACAATGTTGATAAAAGCCACATGTATAAAGGAAAAAATAATTTGAAATGTAGAGTTCATTTCTATTTGGGACATTATTTGGACCCAGCACAGTAGATCGCACTAGGGCCCCAAATGATGTAAGCATGGTCATGGTATTGAGATATAGTGAACGTTCATGGACCTTCATTGACGACAGTTGATAAATTACCATTGAAGAAACCGTGCTTACTATTGAACAAAAGTTGCCTACCATTGAATCAACGGGGCCTGCTATTGAATCAACGGGGCCTGCTATTGAACCAACGGGGCCTACCATTGAATCAACGGTGCCTGCTATTAAACCAACGGGGCCTACCATTAAACCAACGGTGCCTACTATTGAATCAACGGTGCCTGCTATTAAATCAACGGGCCTGCTATTGAACAAGCGGCGCCTAGTAGTAGTAAAGTAAGTAAAGTAAAGTAAACTCGGCATATGAAGGGGTTGTGTGGTTAGCACAACGCCCAGCCGCCTTTACTCCCCCAACTTAATGTCAGGTACCCATTTAAAGCTGGGTGGACTTGGGGACTATCACCAGGACCTGAAAAAATCGCAAGGTTCTCACTGAGATTCGAACCCGGGACCCTCCGGTCGACAGTCGAGCGCTCTACACCGCACGACCACCCGTCCCCCAAGCGGCGCCTACTAGTGAACAAAAAGTTCCTACTATGAAATAAATGGTTCCTACTATTGAACAAACGTTGCCTGCTATTGAACCAACGGCGCCTACTATTGAACAAAAGTTGCCTACTATTGAACAAACGATGTCCGAAATGCTGAAATGAAAAGCAATAGCTGTGAATTATTTCAATAAGGTCTATCACGAGCTGTAACCGCCTAGAACTGGCTAAAATAATTAATTTCTTGCCAATGAAGACCAGTAATAATGCATCCATTATGGGGAACCAGTTTGATACGGTTCATCTGGCAATGTCACTCTACTACTCATTTAACCTGTCCAAGGAAAGATAAGGCTGACAGTAATCATGACAGGAAACCTAGCAACCAGCCTTCATTAATACACGGAGTTTTATTTGCCCGATTTTGACGCTTGGTGGCGGCCATTTTCACACCAATCTTTACTTTCTCAACCGACCATTAATAGCAGGGATGGGGGGTGGGGGGCACAAATTTACGTCTATACCTTGACTTATGAGGGTGGGGGGGGCAGTGAAGGGTTAGGGGAGGAGGGCGTCCATCGGAATGAACTATTTATTGATTTCATGCATTGACAGTTTGTGGGATTTCTATTTCTTCTTCGTCAGACGTCTTATGAGAGGAAAGACAAATATTTTCTCTTGCTTTAAGCCGCTGACCTAGTCAAGAATAAAAGCATTGGGTAGTAATAATGGTGTGAGTAAACTTGAGAAATTCTTTCCACTTTGTGTATCACTCAATTCCCGCTTGATATACGACGTTAGGTTACTTCATTTGGCGAAGGTTGTCAGTTCATTGAAGTTAAGTTCTTTATGGATTAGAAGTGAAAACTAACTTGATGTTTGTACATAAAGACAACAATCGACAATGTTCACGCTGTTTAGACTTCAAATAATGTTAAAATGAAATAGTCTTTTTTTTTACATTTGAAATAATATATTGGTCATTAATTGTATTTATTTCCATCTTTATATTTGACTAAACTGTCAGATTAGTAAATATGTTTGCATGAAATGCATTTTTTGGTTGTTTTTATTTTTAACATCAGTAATAGTGCAATAAACATTGAAACAATATATCAATTCATGTGCACTACTGGGTGTTAAATACGCATAAAAGTATCCGCCATAAATGAATTAAATTAATTGTTTTAATGAATATTTCTTGTACAGAATTAATCTTATGACAGGCATTGGCTATTTCAATGTTTTAAATGTGTATAAATATGGGAATCATGCAGACAGAGAGTGATACAAACCCTCTGTCTGTCTGTCTGTCTATATATATATATATATATATATATATATATATATTTAATTACATTGGTTTATCCCATCGACGTAAATGGGGAGTTCATCAATAAAAGGCTCAACTATCTCTATGTATCTGTCATTACACTCAAGTTTACAAACTAAATATGAACCTAAACGGCATCAGTAATAAGACAATGCAGACATAATTTTGTGCACAGTGAGTTAAGCTCAACTTCAATTGAAATTTAATGACTGAAAGAGCTGACCACTGGAT
The DNA here is from genome assembly GCA_021962125.1 of Bulinus truncatus. Lineage (NCBI taxonomy): Eukaryota > Metazoa > Mollusca > Gastropoda > Planorbidae > Bulinus > Bulinus truncatus. The sequence goes on from JAGDYQ010000186.1 coordinate 904,706, forward strand.
CTTTATGTCCGTGTAATCAATCTCTTGAACTTCCCCCTTTCTACAGAATTGAACCAGTTTATGTCCACGTTGATGGCACCTTGAAGACTTTATTAGTTCCTAACGTCACAATCTCCATCGCTCTTTTTTTTTCTCTTTTACAAATTTGTCTGCAAGTTTAAATTTGTAATGTTGACATTTCAGTGTGTATGTGTGCGCGTCTTTCTATGGGATGTTATGTGTAAAGATGTGTAAAAGTTCAATTAGCCCTAAAGGGCCATCGGGGCAGATGAAGTGTAGAATTCATCTATTTCTATAACCTCGGCATATGAAGGGATTGTGTCGTTAGCACAACGTCCAGCCGCCATTACTTCCCCAACTTATGTCAGGTACCCGTTTAAAGCTGTGTGGGCTTGAAAGAATTTCAAACATTTCTATCAGGGCTAAGAAATATGTAAATAGTTTTAAATGAGGATCGAATTTGGAACTCGCTGGTCGACAGTCAAGCGCTCTACTATACTCGACCATCCGTCGCCCCAGAGAGAGATAGAGAAGGCATAAATAGATAGAAAAATACTCAAAGAGATAAATGAATAAAAACGATAGATAAATAGATGAATATATATATATATATATATATATATATATATATATATATATATATATAGATAGATAAAAAAAATAGATGAATTGACCGATGGATAAATAGGTAAATAGATAAACTGATAGATAAATGAATAAAGAGGTAAATAAATAGATCGATGGATGAAATTGATAAATTGATATACGACCGATGAAGTATAATGAGATAAATAGATGAATAGATAGACAGATTTATATACATATGAATAGACAGATGGATAAATAGATAGATAAGTAAATAGAGACACATAACAATAGAGACAAATTGTAACAATGTTTTTTTTTTATTAAAGAACCTTCTGAGGTACTAGAGTTCATCTTATTTTATACTTTCTATTTCTGACGACAACAAGGTTACATTCTCAGAAAAAGACTGCTATATTATAAATAGTCATCCCGCGGCGTAGCATACACCGCCACATCAATATAATTACTGTATTTACTTTTTAAATAAGCAATCAAGCAATATATATTTTATCAATCATTTTTAGTTGCTCATTAAACATTGTGATATTTTTTTTTTTTAGTATCTTCTGTAAATATAATTCTCTACGTCGCTCAACCCTTCGGGACACCACGCACACACGCACGCCGACTCTCTAACCCTCCTCCCGCCCCTTCCCTTGCTCTCCGGGCATGCGCAACAGTGGTCTGTCTCATTACTCCTGTCTTCGTCAAGTGTGAGAGCAAAATAATTAAGCAATCTTTATTTAATACAATATAATTGCTAAAAATTGTGTGACGTGGTGGCTGAATAGCTAAGGAGTTTTTTTTTTATTTTTTGCTGGCTATCCAGGTTTGATTCCTCTCACGAACATTTTTTTTTATTTAATTCTTTATTATTGTTTATCCTTTTGAGTTTTTTTTAAATGAAAAGTAACAACAACTAATTAGATCTCTTTCAAGGACTCTTTGACAATATTTTTTATTGAAATAATTTATCCTTCAGGATTTTGTAAGGAAGAGAAACAACAACTAATTAGATTTTTAATTTCGTTCATAACTTTAAAAAAAATGTTTTGCAAAGAAATCAGAAAACAACGCGAGTTGTCGAACGTTGTTGAGTGTTGTATGCGTCTTGCTTGTATTCGGGAATTCCGCAAACGCGACTAACCTATCTATATATTAGACTTGCGCCTTGCTACTTGGTGTCCCGCATGGTTGGGCTACAAAGAGAACTATATAGATAGATAAATAGATGTTAGTATGTATTTTTCTGTATATTTGTGGTGAAGTGTTATTTTTTGTGATCTAATCAGAATGATTTTGTTTTTCTGCGTTGTAAAATAATAATAAAACAAAAATTGTACGAAGCTGCTGAAAGGTTAAAATGACTTACCGTCTGACATGGTGTTCTGTTCAAACTTTACTATTTATCCCAATGATATAAAACCCAGACCTAAAAAAATCAAGTATTGTTAGTAAATAGTTTTATTGTAACAACTTTACATATCAACATTTTGGTGGAATATCAAAAATGTAAAAGTAAATAGTTTTATCGTAAACGCTTTATATACAGCAACAATAAACAACATTTTGGTGGAATATGATATGTAACTGTCAGAAAAGATTTATATATTTATAGATTTTCAAATGAAAAGATTTAATATAAGGAAAAGATATATTGATTGATAGATGGTAATAATGTTAATAAAAATATCTTTGTAAATGAGAGTATTTAATGTATTAAATGGAATAAATTGTGTCTTTGACGGTCGGTCTTTGTCTCCTTAAGACAACTATACCTGTATAGATTCTGGAGTACATGAACAATTCTACCAATCGACAAAATAAGACAGATTATCATACTGGTGACAAATTTGATAATTCCAATAATCTGAAGACTTGAAACTACTTTAATACCATCAACCATTAAAGGATTGACATAATAACTCAATTACGGAATTATTTTGTCTAATCAGCAAAATAGAAGTTGGCAGCTGCTGCTTAAACGAACTATTAATTGACACATATATGTGTGATAGAGTTCTTGAATTTTCTGAACATGTCATACAATGTACGTGTAGGCAATATGCACATGGTGTAGCCTATATTAAATCAAATATACATTAGTAGTTATTAGTTCGTTGTCACAAAGTCTGTGTATGTCACTTCAGCTATGAGGCCAATTGATTCTATTACTTCGTCTTCTTTACGTCCAATTTAAATCAGCAAACTACATGTATATATAAAAAAAATAAAACAACAACTTGTATTTCCCCTAAAAATGTCTGACTCTTTCACTTAGATACAGGATATGAACTAAAAACGTCTGACTCTTTCACTTAGATACAGGATATAAACTAAAAATGCCTGACTCTTTCACTTAGATACAGGATATGAACTAAAAATGTCTGACTCTTTCACTTAGATACAGGATATGAACTAAAAATGTCAGACTCTTTCACTTAGATACAGGATATGAACTAAAAATGTCTGACTCTTTCACTTAGATACAGGATATGAACTAAAAATGTCTGACTCTCTTTCACTTAGATACAGGATATAAACTAAAAATGTCTGACTCTTTCACTTAGATACAGGATATGAACTAAAAATTCTGACTCTTTCACTTAGATACAGGATATGAACTAAAAATGTCTGACTCTCTTTCACTTCGATACAGGATATAAACTAAAAATGTCTGACTCTTTCACTTAGATACAGGATATAAACTAAAAATGTCTGACTCTTTCACTTAGATACAGGATATGAACTAAAAATGTCTGACTCTCTTTCACTTAGATACAGGATATAAACTAAAAATGTCTGACTCTTTCACTTAGATACAGGATATAAACTAAAAATGTCTGACTCTTTCACTTAGATACAGGATATGAACTAAACATGTCTGACTCTTTCACTTCGATACAGGATATGAACTAAAAATGAAAAACAAAACTAAAATAAAAAGTTTTCCTTTTGTATTTCTTTTGTGGGGACTAGCATATTTTTTTTAAACCGTATGTTTAAGTACCTAAGCCCTCTAATAGATAGGCAAATTAGACACCTTCCTAAGCCCTCTAATAGATAGGCAAATCAGACACCTTCCTAAGCCATCTAATAGATAGGCAAATTAGACACCTTCCTAAGCCATCTAATAGATAGGCAAATTAGACACCTTCCTAAGCCATCTAATAGATAGGCAAATTAGACACCTTCCTAAGCCATCTAATAGATAGGCAAATTAAACACCTTCCTAAGCCCTCTAATAGATAGGCAAATTAGACACCTTCCTAAGCCATCTAATAGATAGGCAAATTAGACACCTTCCTAAGCCCTCTAATAGATAGGCAAATTAGACACCTTCCTAAGCCCTTCAATAGATAGGCAAATTAGACACCTTCCTAAGCCCTCTAATAGATAGGAAAATTAGGCAGCTGCCTAGGCTCGCCTTTGCAAACCCCCAGTTGACCCCTTGCCTAAAGACACACACACACACACAAATAAACAAAAAGGAAATGAAGAACGACACTGTGTTGAGTGTATATAAGTAGATTAGTATGAGTGTATGATGAATGAGTGGCCTAAATATAGCGGACATAATGGATGCCACACACCACAGAGAAATGAATGAAGAGACTTATATATCTCCCGTGGTGCCTCCATGGCCACTGCACATTCGGCTATGGTGGGGATGAAAGAAGGGCATCATAAAAACCGTCCCGTAAGTGGTTTATAGGATCTAAGAAATTTCATCTCATCCTTACAGGGACTTCACACACAATTATCCATTGCAGTGTCTCTATAATCCACCTCAACGTCTGAGCTCTTTGCGGGAAAGGGGGGGGGAGGGTACTGTAATATAAAATGAAATGCGTGAGTACATTAGTGTGTGCATGAGGAAGGTAGTGACTGAATATGTAGGATAATATGGGGAACGTCTGTATAAAATAAGTTCCTGTTTGTTTCTGTGTGTGAATGCATAGGTTCGTGTCGTCGTGTGCTAAAGCGTCACCCTGTCCATTAATGCTATGGTCAAGTTTAATCCACTATAACCGAGTAGACCAACCAACCAACCAACAAAAAAACAAAAACCACCGTCCACTGAAAGTAGCCCTGGAGCAGTGCCATAAGACTACAGAGTGAGTAGCTTCCCTTACTAAACAAGAGCAGTAACTAGAAAGACATTTAACAGTCTGGCGACGACCTATTTAGACTGAAATAACCTGAGGGGCGTGCGGGGGGAGTGGGGAGGTTTTATTTCCCCATTCCTACACCACCACTTCAAACACAATAAATAAATAAAAAATAGAAGGGAGAGAAAACACCTTGTGGTACCCAGTGGCCAGCTGTAAGGCCATAAATACAAATCATTGTACTCTGGTGCAGCGGTACTCAACATTGTGGTACCCAGTGGCCAGCTGTGAGGCTATGAATACAAATCATTGTAATCTGGTGCAGCGGTACTCAACATTGTGGTACCCAGTGGCCAGCTGTAAGGCCATGAATACAAATCATTGTACTTTGGTGCAGCGGTACTCAACATTGTGGTACCCAGTGGCCAGCTGTAAGGCCATGAATACAAATCATTGTACTCTGGTGCAGCGGTACTCAACATCGTGGTACCCAGTGGCCAGCTGTAAGGCCATGAATACAAATCATTGTACTCTGGTGCAGCGGTACTCAACATTGTGGTACCCAGTGGCCAGCTGTAAGGCCATGAATACAAATCATTGTACTTTGGTGCAGCGGTACTCAACATTGTGGTAACCAGTGGCCAGCTGTAAGGCCATGAATACAAATCATTGTACTCTGGTGTAGCGGTACTCACCATTGTGGTACCCAGTGGCCAGCTGTAAGGCCATGAATACAAATCATTGTACTCTGGTGTAGCGGTACTCAACATTGTGGTACCCAGTGGCCAGCTGTGAGGCTATGAATACAAATCATTGTACTCTGGTGCAGCGGTACTCAACATTGTGGTACCCAGTGGCCAGCTGTAAGGCCATGAATACAAATCATTGTACTCTGGTGCAGCGGTACTCAAGATTGTGGTACCCAGTGGCCAGCTGTGAGGCTATGAATACAAATCATTGTACTCTGGTGTAGCGTTTCTCAACAATTTTCGCGACTGCACCACATACGACCAATGATACAATCTCAAAGTTCATCCAATTGGTGACCTTCTTAAAACTCTAAATCATTTATAGGAAAATTATAAACCGTTCCTTACCCCTGCATATCCCTTCCCCTAAGCCCCCGTGGGATACGCTTACCACTGGTTGAAAACCGGAGCTTTGTTGGACCCACTTTCTCCCAGTTGTGTTGGGGGGCGAGGTATTTAATGAAATGATAACATCACCAAACCTCCCCCCCCCCTTTTTCTCATCCCTCCTCCCCTACTCCACCATCGCTATGTATATTACGTGTAAAAAAACGTTGTAGATGAGCGGTCTGACCAAGATGTACAGAGAAGTAATTCAAGGAGAGGGGAAATCAATAACAAAGGGAAATCAGAGGTCAAAAAATGAGATAAATAGATCTAACCACTTCCCTTTCTACTTAAGTGAGCCGGTACATGTTTTTATTTTGTGTTATGAATGTTTGTATAGATGACGCCATCAATATTTGATTAAATCTTTTCAGTGCAACTTTTTATTTTATGTAGAACTGTAGACAAACAAAATCTATTAATTTTGAAAAGATTTAATTTTTTATAACAACGGATATCCTTTAAATTCGCCTCCCTGAAGTCATTACGTCAGGTAATACGCCAAGTGTATTCTTGGAGGATGTTCCATGAAGTCATTACATTAGGTAATACGCCAAGTGTATTCTTGGAGAATGTTTTATGGGCCAAACAGCTGGACATATCATTACTTATACGTGCAGTTTTATTTCATGTCCATTCTCGTTATGGAAGCTATTCACATGGCTCTTCGTTAATAAAATGAACTCAATAGAACTTTTGTTGAACAGTTTGGCTGGACTCTGCGACAATATATCATCAATACAGCGAGAAAATATCCGCAGCTTACATTTAATTACAGATAGCTAGGCTATGAGCTCGACTGCTTGTATAAATGTAAGGGAACTTGATAGGAGGCCACTTCAGGTGCAGAGAGTTCAAGCCAATAATGAAAATAATTGATCATATAGACAAGGGCCATTCTGAGGTATTTGTGAGCCCTAAAGAAGAGACTTTTAGAGAATATAGAGGGGGCCCAAGACAAGTATCCGCTCATGTAGAATCAGATTTGAGAGGAGTGGGTCTCTATTGAAATGGGGGGGGGGGGCTAATGCAGTTGCCTTGATTGCCCATTTCACCCAATTAACGGCTCTGTGTTGTGGCTAACGTAATTTTAGATCAACTGAGTAATCTTTCAAGTTTAACTTGCTCACCATGATCTCACAAACATATACAGCACCATATGTAGGCTACACACACACACACACACACACACACACACAAATATAGCGCCATAGACAGCACCATATGTAGGCTACACACACACACACACAAATATAGCGCCATATGTAGGCTACACAAACACATACAGCACCATATGTAGGCTACACACACACACACATAAATATAGCGCCATATGTAGGCTACACAAACACATACAGCACCATATGTAGGCTACACACACATATACAGCACCATATGTAGGCTACACACACATATACAGCACCATATGTAGGCTACACACACACACACAAATATAGCGCCATAGACAGCACCATATGTAGGCTACACACACACACACACACAAATATAGCGCCATATGTAGGCTACACAAACACATACAGCACCATATGTAGGCTACACACACATATACAGCACCATATGTAGGCTACACACACATATACAGCACCATATGTAGGCTACACACACACACACACACACAAATATAGCGCCATAGACAGCACCATATGTAGGCTACACACACACACACACACACAAATATAGCGCCATATGTAGGCTACACAAACACATACAGCACCATATGTAGGCTACACACACACATATACAGCACCATATGTAGGCTACACACACATATACAGCACCATATGTAGGCTACACGGACATATATACAGCACCATAAGTAGCTACACACACACACACACATATTTCCCCTATGTAGACTACTGACGCTGTTTCATTGGAACCGTTTTGGTTATCGTCAACAAAACACCAGACTTTATGAATTATGCTGTGCATAATGTGTTACATTTTTGTTCCCGTTTTGTCTGTCTGTCCGTCCGTCCGTCATCACCCTAGATCTCAACAACCATAAGTCCCATGATGTATATATCATTTTGTAGGTCTTGGCCTGTCAAGAAATGACTTTTTTCCATTTCGCGATCTGACCTCTGAGGGCCGTAAAAGGGGGCTTATAAAGTACCGTTTTTTACTATATAAGCTATATTAATAAAGGAGCGCCCTATATCTCAGCAACCATAAGTCCTAGACCCATGATGTATATATCATTTTGTAGGTCTTGGCCTGCCATGTGTACATCAAAATTTCATTTCGCGATAGGACCTCTGAGGGCCGGGCTTCGGGGCTCCTAAGGGGCTTATATATTATATATACACCTTGTACGTTCAATAACCCGTTCATTTGGTGCGAAATACTGCAGCACGTAGTTGCACCAAGATTTATTAAGAAACTCATCAAATGAAATAGTAAGCTTGTGTTCTGAGTTTAATTTAAAGTATCAGAGCTATGCAACAATTGACGGAGTTTTCGGACGATTAAATGACTATAATTTAGAATGTTTTCAATTATGAGTCCTATTTCAGTAGCCACAAACCACTTGTAGTTAGATTTAAGAGACAATAATTTTTTTTTAAATATTAAGAAACGTCTTTATAATTTTTTTTTACAAATATATGCATTACACAATTGAATTTATAAACATTTCCAAAATTTACAAATATTTACTGAAAGCTAACAAACGTACTGATACATAACAAGAAAATGCGCTAACACGTCCTGTGTCCAGAATGGAACAGGCTTAATTGCTTGTTTTTGTTAAGTGAGAATGGGGGAGGTGAAAAAAGATTGATGTGAGTTGTACATATAGAGAGAATGGTCAAAAAACAGAAAATAACTGCTGATTTTGAATGTTCTTGTTTTTCTCCTCTATCTCTCTTTCTTTCTCTTTCTCATTATGTAAGTTTTATTTTCTGATTCCTTTTAATTTGTAACTTTTTTTTTCAATGATAATGCTTTTACAATTCATATTCTTTCTTAATTTGAGTGAATGAGCTCAATAGTTTAGCTATATATATATATATATATATATATATATATATATATATATATATATATATATATATATTTATATTAGGTTGGCTCACTTTATAATGGAAAAAGATAATGTTGATTTTTTATCATGAGCATTTTATTTTTCTGGTTCACAGTGATTTAAAACATGTATATACCAAATTTCATACCATTTGGGCTCCTATAAATACTGCCTCAGTGCACTTGTTATCTCGTGTATTATGGTATTCGGCAGTTGCATTAAATGAAAATTTTGCAAGGTTTAAAATGCTGTTTTTTTAGATACAAAGAACAATTATATTACACAGTAGGAATTAAACAGTAAAATAATACTAGTTATATGACACATTAACCTGACTGTATTGCAGAGTAGTTCTAATTACGCCATTCAAAAATACACTTTAAAAGTTTTTAGTCTGTTCTTTCTGAGTCCTGAAGGTCTTCAAGTTGCGATCTCTTCAGCACAATTGATTTTTTTTTGCATCTGAAAACTCTGTGCGATGCTGTTCAACAATTTGGAACAAGTACTGCTTTTCCTCCTCTGATTTGGTGAGAGATGAGTTGAATAATGACGTCAGTGCAATTCCCTGCTCGGCACAGTAATTGACAACCTTCAAGGAAGAGACCACTGCTGCTGCCTTCTGAAAGGATGGAGTTTGCTGCCAGGTGGAAGCATCAGTCAAGAGAAAATTATGAAGTGCTGAAGGATCATTTTGCTGCGGATGCACCTTTCTTCTTTCTGATCATTAGAAGATTTCTCCATGAATTGCCCCAAGCAAGCTGCAAGGCTGTTTTTCTCATCCACTAAGACACGTTGAGAAAAGAGAATTAGAGAAATGAATTCTGCACTAAGGTACCAGAGATGTCGGCCAATCGTTTTCATTGCAGTCTGAGAAATGAAGGGAGAAACATTCTTATAATCAATAAGAAGCTTGATGAAAATCCAGATCATTCAGAGGTGCGTCTGCTAGAATGAGACACTGAATACAAGCTTTAGTGTAAACCAAGGATGCAAAGATAACAAATTCTGCAATTGATCTGTCTTCATGCTTAGTCAGCTTGAATTGATGACGGAAGAGATAAGTCTTCATGATTATTTTAGACATCCACCTTGCATGGTAATAAGCTCCTGGAACACGAAAATGCACCCGGGGGGGGGGGATTTCTCCCAGGAAGATAAGATTCAGAGTCAGAAGTTCTTTGTAATCTTAACGTGGCAAATATCTTGAGTTGTCTTTCATTTGGAGGATATTTGAACAAAATGTGATGACTTTTTTTAATGGCTTTAGATTTTGCTCCTGTCGAACATCGTGGCATATACTAAATTCTGCCTGTCTTATTTTTGGCCAAAACATCTTAAAGCGCTTGAATAGCAGCACATCCGGTCTAGTTATACTACCCCCAAATGTCTTATTGACGGCTGTATTTGTAAACATGCCATTGGCTGGTAGGCTCAATTATGGAAAGTACCTAGCTCAATAAACATTGTCAAGTGACTCATGTCCACTGGACAGTTTACAAGCTAAGAAATAGGTCATGAAAAAATAGTACCAACTAACTGCCAGACGGCTGTGTTTGTAAACATACCATTGGCCAGTAGGCTCAATTAGGGGAAGTACCTAGCTCAATAAACTGGAGTTGTGTCAACTTCTACGCCAGTTAAATGAACACTTTTCGACCTAGTAGTCATAACTAAATGAATGATATTTATATAGCCGCAACATTTAATCTTATAACACTTGATTTTGTAACTAATTTGAAATGCAATGGTAAAGCTGGCTATTTATATGAAAATCAAAGCTTCGAGAGATTTCTAGAATTTCCCGGAACCTTCTCAAGTTTTCCACGTTTTTCTAGAAGCTTCTAGAACCTTCTAGAGATTTCGTAGAACCTTTCACAACCTTCTAGAATTGTATAAATTTTTCTAAAACTTTCCAGAACCTTCTAGCATTTTCTGTGTGCTTTATATATACATACTCACATTCAAAATTCATTCAAAATGATTTAAAATTTCAGTGTCGATGAGGCAGTACTAAATATAATCATGAAATGTTTTCTGTGCTGTTTTGAAGTCAAAGGAAACACAAAAAACAAAAGAAAAATGCTCAAAAAGAATTTAACAAAAAGTTTTTTTGGGCAACCCGAATATATATATATATATATATATATATATATATATATATATATATATATCACAATGTAATTTTATCTTCCGCCGTCTTTTATCTACTAACAGATATCACAACAGAAACACTGATGACGAAATTAACACCAATCCTTTGAAGAAACTCAATAGCTCTTTTATTTAGTACAAACACACTATTAGCTAAGAAATCCTGAACCCCAATTACTACTGACCGCGTCTACTTCTAATGACTAAGCTCAAACACGACCTCACCGTACAAAGGTCATCGTACAACTAACTGTCTTTCACTGTCCAGTTACACACACACACACAGACACACAGAGAATACAATACAGTCTCCAGTTACACACTCATGCTCTCCTCGGCCCATACATACCATACCGTTATTCACCCCAGAGTGCACACAGTCACTCTGTGACAATATATATATATATAAAACTTAAAATGGAACTTACTCAACCATGAAGGTCAAAGCATTGGTCGGACATAAAAGAAGTAATAGAAGGGAAAAAAATCATTATTTATAATATGTCTATATTGAATTTATTTTTTTTATTTATTTTCTTTTAAACTTTTTTCTGGGTTCCTTTAGGCACTTTGCCTAACGTGCTTATATGATAAGACGGTCCTTCCACGTGGGCTATAGATCCAAAGGAAGAAGCACAAATTAAACTTTAGTTCCAACGTTTTTTAAACTAAAAAAATAAAAAAAAAGTAAAATAAAACGTGTAACGCTAGTGCCATCAAGTGGAAATGTACTAGAGAAAGGACCTTCATTTGAACATTTATCTAATACATTACTTGGTCAATTCAGTTGTGGTGAGAACTCGACTGCGAATATGAGAATTTTTAATGAGGACATCAAAAATTATTGGTTAAGTAAGTTGTTTTTGTTTTTATTTTTAGCTTATGTCCTTTAGCAAAAAAATTTTTTAAATGACATAAATGAAATTAAAAAAGTTCACATTTTAATAAATAAAAAAAATTCGTAACCAGACGTAATATTTTACTTCAAACAACGGTTCAAAATAAACAGCTAAATACCCATTGTCAGGGAATTATGTTTCTGTACTTAAAAGTTATTCAATCACAGTTTTCTGCTACATAAACAGATTTTATTGATCAACTAAATCTTCTTACGGCCAAAATCCGATTTCCCCCCTTTGAATGTGGCGCATTAATTCTCAGTTGCACATCGTGCACTGCAACGAGTGTAAGTTTAAAAATTAAATTATCGATAACAGGTAATTAGAACTCAAATCATCTTCGACTAATACTATTTATAAACAATAGAAATATGTTGGCGCCACATCATTCGCAAAATATTGACCGGTGCTTTGGCCTTCATGACTATCGAAACTCCATTGAATAGTTTAAATATATATATATATATATATATATATATATATATATACACGTATATTTGTATATGTATATATATATATGTATATATATATACATATACAAATATACGTGTATATATATATATATATATATATATATATATATATATATATATTTAATTGAACCATTTTAAGTGTCTACTCGAATAAATAACAATATCAAAGTCAATATATATATATTAAATATATATATATATATATCCTTGGAAAAACAAATATGAACTAAATAAAAGGAATGAAGACAATGAAATTTGACATTATTTGAGTACTAGCTGTGCCTGTACCCTGCAAAACCTTTGCATAGAGTTATACCCCTCTTAGGTTTGATCAGTAGGCTGGGTTATTTTTGGTTTCGGGCAGATCCGATTTTTTTCATGATTTTCATTATTATTGTTTACGTTTGACGATTTTTAACTGGATTAATTGTATGAATTCTTTACTTTCATTTTAACGCAGAACCCACACCGCTATTATTTATATAGATTTTTTAAAAATTTAAAATGCAGTAAACACTATATATATATATACATATATATATATATATATATATATATATATATATATATGATTCTTATACAAGTTTCATTTAAAAGTCTCTTATACAAGTCACTTATACAAGTCTTATTCAAGTCTCTTATACAAAGTCTCTCATACATACAAGTCTTATACATGTCTTAAACAAGTCTCTCATACAAGTCTCATTCTAGATTCATTTAATTGTAGCACTGATTACCAAACATAATGTTTTCTTTAGATCAAAGAATATGAAAAAGCAAATAACCAAAGGGCTGTTGTTCTATCTCTGATTCTTCACTAATTACATGTCTAGAAAATTAAGTTCATCATTACGAGATTTTCTAATATTCTAAGTATCAACTTTGCTCGCTATCTGGAAAATGAACCATCACAGACCCAACATTGACTGTAGTCATTTGATATGTATATATTTATCTCTATGAAAAATAATATAATCAAGAAATGAAAGACAGTGAAGCAATATCCCCGTGACATAGTTGTTGTAAGGACTCAGGACAGTGAGAGTAGATAGATAGGCATAGATAGATAGACAGACATATTGTTAGATAGATAGACAGATAGATTGAGTGATAGATAGATAGATATAGATAGATAGATAGATAGATAGATAGATAGATAGATAGATAGATAGATAGATAGATAGATAGACAAACAAATCGTACAGACAGTGAAAGTAGGTCAGTACTGATGATTAATAGCAGCAGCGTGTATTACGTAATTAGACAGGTGGGAACGTGAAGGAGGAGCGAAAGGGACAGTTTGGTCAGTTGTAGCGGACGAGGTTAGATTACAGGTCACGACAGAAAGAGGGGAGTTAGTGTAGGTTGTGTTAAGTTTAAGGAAGGTAGTTAATTAGGAAGAAACGAAGGAATTAGTAAGAAGTGTGTGGTTATTTTCGAGGAATTATATTGTGAAGCTATAGTATTGATTTGACTTTAGTTAAGTGCTTTTAGGGAATAAAGTAAAAGTTAATGTTCATCTTAAAATCAAATTTACTTTTCGTATTCTATTGGACGAATTTGTGAACTTGTATTTGTTGTGTTTGTAATAAAATAAATAAAGACAATATCGCCATCCCTGACAGTTGTATAATGCTAAACTATATTTATTTTTTCTTATTAGTATTTATATTTCATTATAATGTTTTAGTTTTTTTTTTTCATTGAAACTTCTCAACATTATCTCGGCTTGTATACAATACATTGAATTATAACAACACATTATGATGTTAATATACGCAGGGCCGTTTTATTAGTTCTGTGGGGGGAGGGGAGGGGTCCGAGGCAGATTATTTGAGATATTTTAGGGACTCATAGGCAAAACGGCCCTATCGGAGCTCTATTGCATCAGCTTCGATAGACATTAGGCCTGGAAATAAGCCCTCTGGAATTGGAGGGGGGGGGGTTAACCCAGATTATCTAAGTATAATAACAGCTTTGAGTACATGTGTGTGAAGTCCCTGTATGGATAAGATGAAATCTCTTAGATGCTATGAACACTAAGTGGGATGGTTTTTATGGTGCCCTTCTTTCATCCCCGCCATAGCCAAAAAGGCATTGGTCCTCACCGATTACCGAACCAGGACCTTCAGGTCGACAGTCAAGTGCTTTACCGCACTACCATACATGAATAAGTGTAAGGGATACCATTATTTTTCTGCTAGAATGATTAACGCATTATGATGTGGTGAGACATTTTGATTATAATACGTTAGATTACTTGGTGTTTTGTCTGAATACATGTAAGGGATACCATTTTTTTTCCTGCTAGAATGATTAATGCATTATGATGTGGTGAGACATTTTGATTATAATACGTTAGATTTCTAGGTGTTTTACAATTTTCTACTGGACTTTATTTAATTTGTGCAGGTTTATGGCAACACAACCGTATCCAGCACCTGGGTCATACTCCTGCGATAATTTCTTCTGTATGGTGGAATGCAAACATACCCAGCACCGGTCACTCTCGTATAAATGACCCTATTGATCAACGGGAGGTCAATATTGACATTAAAAAAAAAAAAAACATGTCTCGAGCCGTTTGACCCATTTTATTCTTATATTTGTGAGCTGACGTCTCTATTCAAACAATTTACATTATCAACCAACAATAAAAATAAAAACTAAAACAGATTTATATATTTACCAAGATATACATATATATATATATATATATATATATTAAAAGTTTAGTTCCCTTAGCCCTAACGGGCCATCGGGGCAGATGAAGTGTAGAATTCATCTGTTTCTATAACCTCAGCACATGAAGGGGTTGTGTGGTTAGTACAACGCCCAGCCGCCTTTACTCCCCCAACTTAATGTCAGGTACCCATTTAAAGCTGGGTGGACTTGGGGACTATCACCAGGACCTGAAAAATTCAAAGGTTCTCACTGAGATTCGAACCCGCGACCCTCCGGTCGACAGTCGAGCGCGACCACACGACCACCCGTCACCATATATATATATATATATATATATATATATATATATATATATAATATATATATTACTTCAAAAAAATTGTTATCTCATTTTTTAAAGCATAGTTATTTTGTTAAAATAGTATTTTTTGTTTGTTTGTTCATTTAATATTTCCTTACATACACTATTCTAAATCCTGTTGTTTTTAAATATAATAATTATAGAAATAGTAATGAACCATTAAATTACATTTGACGGAGTGAATATAACTGGTTGGCTATTTTTGTTTTTTTTTAGAATGGAAGGCAAACTATAACAGACAGCAATCACTTGATACGTCTCTGCCCTGGATGTAGACATAGATCTAACCTGCTGAGTTTGACGCCCATCTTCCCACCAACCTATCACATTTCATCTGTCATGACCTGCAGTGACACATGGCCTGGAGATGAAAGCATTGATCAGGATAAATAAATCCCCTGGACAACAGCTTATGGCAGCTCATCCAGACATCAGCATTTCGGACATCATTGTAAAAGACGATATCCCATTGATTTTTAGAGCATTTTCGAAAAAAAAATGCTCTATTGTCCCCGTTTTGTCTGTCTGTCTGTCTGTCTGTCTGTCTGTCCGTCCGTCATCACCCTAGATCTCAACAACCATAAGTCCTAGACCCATGATGTATATATCATTTTGTAGGTCTTGGCCTGCCAAGAAATGACTTTTCTCCATTTCGCGATCTGACCTCTGAGGGCCGTAAAAGGGGGCATATAAAGTACCGTTTTTTACTATTTAAGCTATATTAATAAAAGAGCGTCCCATATCTCAGCAACCATAAGTCCTAGACCCATGATGTATATATCATTTTGTAGGTCTTGGCCTGCCAAGTGTACATCAAAAGTTCATTTTGCGATAGGACGTCTCAGGGCTGGGCTTTAGGGCTGCTAAGGGGCTTATATATTATATATAGATTATAAGCTAAACAAAGGGGCGAAATCATTATTCATTTTTGTAACAGTTATTCAACATGACTTACTTCCCTTACTTTTTATAAACCCCATAATCAATGACAACTTTGCAGCACAGCTCAATCAACCAAAAGTCATCATTTGTTGGGACTTCAATCAAGATTTCAAAGAGCCCGGGGCAGAAATTGAAAATTTCTTCGAAACAAACTTCAACATTCAACTACTTTCACCAAGATTGGCAACAACAATTTATCAAACAACAATTGACGGAGTTTTCGGACGATTAAATAACTACAATTTAGAATGTTTCAACTATGAGTCCTATTTCAGTGACCACAAACCACTTGTAGTTAGATTTAAGAGAAAATATTTTTTTTTTCAAATATAAAGAAACGTCTTTTTAATATCTTTTTTCAGATATATGCATTACACAATTGAATTTATAAACATTTCCAAAATTGACAAATATTTACTGAAATATAGCATACGTACTGATACATACACGAAAATGCGCTAACACGTCCTGTGTCCAGTATGGAACAGGCTTAAATTGCTTGTTTTAGGTTGAACACTTTCTTGAGAAACAGAACCATTGATTCCCTTTATAACTAAACGGCCCTTTTCCTGCTCGCATTTGTATGTAAACTGATAAGGGACACAAACAGGTAATTTTTCCTGGGTACTCCACACTTCTCTAAGTCTGGGCCCTCCAAATACCTAAGAAAGCCTCTTGCACGACAAGCGGTCAAGTTTAATTGTTATCATTGAAGTAAAACACGGGATAAACACCGCGTTACTTATAAAAAAAAAACTCGTTCAAGAAGTTAAACAATTTGACCATCACTGGGCACATTGAGAATAGATTTAGGGGCGCCAGTGAACTACGCGCAAGAATATATATATATATATATATATATATATATATATATATATATATATATATATTTAAAACAACAAAATGAAAACTAAAAGAGAAGATGCGATACAAGAGCGCGCCTTTTTAAGGTAAACTGTGTACCCCAGTCTCCCACCACCATTCACCCTCCCAGAACATTTCACTGGTTAACAAATTAATAAAATTACATAATTACAGAGCAGACCCTGTAGCAGGCTGGCACCGAATAGTTTAACACAATGTCCTCCACGTACATTGAACGCTATCAGAGGCGTAGCGAGGGGTGGGCAAGGCAACTCGCGCCCGGGGGCATTTTAACTTATTAATACCTTTTTAGCGCGCCCTCCATTCTAAAACCATATAATATTATATGTAAAATATACCATTTGGCGCCCCTGAACCTCGGCGCCCGGGAATACAAGTACCCCCCGCCCCGCCCCCCCCTAGCTACGCCTCAGAACGCTATCGATGACCAGCACGCCGGAATTCCCACAGTTCTCAAAATAATTTTGCAATGCATTCTTATAAGATGTATATGTTTCTCGCGAACTCTTTTAGCGTGACCTCAACAAACGTAGAGTACAGAATTAGTCATAGATCTGAGTGATGTCATAGTGACCCAACTTAAAGCAACTATTGAGAACTGTAAGACAGCGGATTCCAGTTTAAGAGACGCTGCAGTAGACCATAATTTAACTTACTTATATACTAAATTATATCTTATAATAGGAACTTTCAGTTGGTCCCTATACATTATACTCCACTCGTACTAAGTCAGACAGAATGAATTCGGTCATCATTAGATATTCAGTGTATACGTTCCAGTATGAATATAGTCATCATGATATATTCAATGTATACACACCAATTGTACTAAGAATGAATGCGGTCATCATGATATATTCAATGTATACACACTAGTTGTACTAATAATGAATGCGGTCATCATGATATATTCAATGTATACACACTAGTTGTACCAAGAATGAATGCGGTCATCATGATATATTCAATGTATACACACTAGTTGTACTAAGAATGAATGCGGTCATCATGATATATTCAATGTATAGTTAAGTCAAACAAATTACTTCCATGCAGCCATTCGATGACCACTGTCCACCTAGCAGGAAATCGAATGTCAAGCCTGTATCGAGAGGGTCAATAAAATTGACGCATCGTTGGACCAATGGAGGTGGTCACCTTTTTACTTCTAAACCAGTTAAGAGAATTGTTTTTTGTCACGTACATACAACTCAGTACATATAACTCAGTACATACAACTCAGTACATACAACTCAGTAACATACTACTCAGTAAATATAACTCAGTACATACAACTCAGTAACATACTACTCAGTACATATAACTCAGTACATACAACTCAGTAACATACAACTCAGTACATAAAACAGTACATACAACTCAGTACATACAACTCAGTACATACAACTCAGTAACATACAACACAGTAACATACAACTCAGTAACATACAACTCAGTAACATACAATTCAGTACATACAACTCAGTAACATACAGCTCAGTAACATACAACTCAGTAACATACAACTCAGTAACATACAACTCAGTAACATACAACTCAGATGGAGCGAGCGACTATAGACCTGAACGTCCCGGGTTTGATACCCTCCCCCCCCCCCAAGAGAGAGTGAATTTTCCCAAGATTATCCAGTACCTGACATTTGTTGGGGAAAGCTTTCACTTTCTGATGGTCACCTACGTACGTTTCCCGTATTGCTTCCATGGCCATTGCACAGTCGGCTTTGGTGGAGATAAAAGAAATGCACTTGTAAAAACAGAACTGTTACATTTGTGACTTATACGATTTAACATCTAAACCTCTCATTCTTACAGTGCCTTCATCCGTTAATTTTTTAAGAAATTATTTGTTATCATAGACATCCCGTTCTTTTACACTGTTTAAAACAACTCCAAAACAAAAACAACAATACCGTCAACAATCCTTAAATACATAATAGTCTAACCCGTGTGTCCAGTGGCGCAAACAGGGGCGGGGGGCAGGGGGGCCTGAACCGCCCCCCAGACCAAATCATCAATACCTATTTTACTATATAAAGTTACTAAAAAGACGGTCAAACTGTCTTTTTTCAATATGTGATCCCCCCCCCCAGCATTTTTTTCTGGTTGCGCCACTGCGTGTGTCTCCTTCAGGCAGTTTTCATATCGTGCGGTGCATGCGTTTTAACACTGTGTCTCCCTCGCAGGTAGTTTTCATATCGTGCGGTGTATGTACATTACATTGTACATACAACTCAGTACAAACAACTCAGTACATACAGGCTTTTCCACTAGTTAAACATAAACACAGAGAGGACAAAAAAAAAACAACAAAAAAACCCAATCTAACGTAAACACCGGGAGGGTTGCTGTTGTTGACTTGGACTTGTGTTTAAATGCTAATGAGCTTATCGTGTAGATAACAAAACAAAACCTTTGGAACTTTTTTCATAGCTGACAGTTAATTGCTGAATTGCTGATATACATTTTAATTTAGTGGCGTCAACAGTAAGTTTACGAGACAGAAAGGCTCTCAGTCTATAGAACTTTGGACCTAATACGGACCAATAACACTTAAAGGTTTTTAAGGACAATTATACAATGTAAATTTTTTAACGAATTTTTTCCGTTGATTTTTTTTTTCATCTGTAACGATACATTTACGTTACCCCCCTCCCCCTACCCCCGGGGGAAGGGGGAAGTCTAAAAGTGAAACTAACATTACCCCCAGAGTAAGAGTGGGACAATATTGGTATTGCCTGTAACGGTCAAAGAATAATCAGACCGCTACATAAATGGCCCATGGTTGTCCTCCCCTGCCCCAGTGCCACCACCCTTACTGCTCGATTGAGTGCCTCCCCCTCCCCCCCCACCACCACCACCACTCACTCACACTCTCACGTCTTAAAATGTCTGGAACAGACTGTCCAAGACACAGTCGGGGAGAGACCAGGCCGGACAGACAGGAGATTGGCAGATTTCAATTCATTCCATGGGACTTAATGGCGGAGACTGTAGTATATACACACTGTCCATTGTTAATGCCAAGTGACTATGCCAGATATATACACACTGTCCATTGTTAATGCCAAGTGACTATGCCAGATATATACACACTGTCCATTGTTAATGCCAAGTGACTATGCCAGATATATACACACTGTCCATTGTTAATGCCAAGTGACTATGCCAGATATATACACACTGTCCATTGTTAATGCCAAGTGACTATGCCAGATATATACACACTGTCCATTGTTAATGCCAAGTGACTATGTCAGATATACACACTGTCCATTGTTAATGCCAAGTGACTATGCCAGATATACACACTGTCCATTGTTAATGCCAAGTGACTATGCAAGATATACACACAATCAATTCTTAATACCAAGTGACTATGACAGATATACACACTGTCAATCGTTAATGCCAAGTGACTTTGCCAGATATATACACACTGTCAATCGTTAATGCCAAGTGACAATGCCAGATATATACACACTGTAAATTGTTAATGCCAAGTGACTATGCCAGATATATACACACTGTAAATTGTTAATGCCAAGTGACTATGTCAGATATACACACTGTCCATTGTTAATGCCAAGTAACTATGCCAGATATATACACACTGTCCATTGTTAATGCCAAGTGACTATGTCAGATATACACACTGTCCATTGTTAATGCCAAGTGACTATGCCAGATATATACACTGTCCATTCTTACGCGATAAAATGTTTGTACCCACAAAACAAAAGTTTGTAAACAGAAATAAAAATGTGATATTTCCTATAATAATATAGCTCATTGGCCATTGTGTTTTTATAAATAATTAGGTTTGGTTTTTAAAAAAAAAATTAAAATTGGCTTTTTTTTCTTAAAAGAATAAATTAATTAGGCAACATCAAAATAAGTTGTATACTAAGTATTTCTTACGTTCAGATGGAGTTATACCCGCTTGAAATATAGACGTATGTTGAACGATTATGTGTCTTAGGTTATACGAACTGGCGTTTGACAAATTTTAAGTAAGGCAAAGGTCACACAAATAGAACTTGCCATTGATTGGCCAAATGCTGTTAATTGTATAATAATTTTTTTAATTCGAAATAAACAACATTTGTTGAATAATTATTCTTTTTTTTGTTTGTTATATATGGCATTCTATTTTTTTTTCTGTGATTATTTTAAGATTGCATCAGGAAATGTACATAAATCTGACCAATCATCCAAGGATAACATTTAAATATCTAGCTCTTGTTTTACGAATGGCTGCTACCCCCCATACCCCCCCACCCCACCATTTCCTTCCTAACCAACAAAAACACAGATATTACTGGTTCACTGTAAGCTGGATATGTTGTTGCTTTTCTCGCCCTGTTTTGTTCAAATTCATTTGCATTTATTTATACGATGAAATGAACCTTATTAAACAAAACAGACAGAAAAAATAATTCTTTTAATGAAAGGCGCAATATCTGTCAAAAACAACCGCCATCTCATGTGATCTGAACATTTCAATGTGTTGCCTATTTGTGGATACGACGTAAATATTTTCATTTATTCCTGGAAGCAGCAGAAAAAAAAATCCTAACTTTTTTTTTTATATAAATTAAAAAAAAAAGATTTCCTTTCAATCTTTAAAGGAAATGCATTTCCTTAAGAACCATTCAAACCCGAAAAAATGTTTCTGAATAAAAAGAAATGATATTTATTCACGTAAATGTTTGAATATTGAAATGTAACTGATGAATTAATTGGACATGCCTAGAGAAAGGATCTTCGAAATCTTCATTCATTCAAAATTTTCTTCTGTTATTGAAAGTTTCACAAAAAAAAAATTGGGTATAATTTCAATCTCTTTGTAAGGTATCTTTCTGTAATTAGAATTGTGTGCTCATGTATGGGGGGGGGGGATAATTGATTTCTTGAACTAAATGGACGCTATTTATGTTCTTGATCACACAGTTATTCTTTTATGTCTTAGCCCTGTAATGATTTGCACACATTTAGGCCACGGCCCGTTGGCCTAACACAAACACAAAGTGAAGTGCATTTCGTACAGTACCAAACCTAGGGATTTGGGGGCCTGGGGGCATGGCCTCTTTTGGGGCCCCAGCATGTTGACATTCGACACCATGACATGAGGTAATATACTTAATATTTAATGTACGAATTTTGCTTGGGGCCCCTTATAGCTGGAGCTCGGGAAGACTTTCGAATTTAGACCCACCCTAGGTATGCCTCTGATTCCTTAGGGCCCTTTAGGTAAGGGAAAAATTTTACTTTTATAAAAATGTAAGTTATATTTCTCTTGTTTTATGACTTAATTTATTATATACTGATAGATTGACAATGGTACGGCTCTTTGAAGTATTTTTACTGTATAAACACTCAGTGTGTGCCACCCACCCACATGCTCTATACTCTTTCTCTCTCTCTCTCTCTCTCTTTCTCTCTCTCTCTCTCTCTCTCTCTCTCTCTCTCTTTCTCTCTCTCTCTCTCTCTCTCTGAACTCTCTCAGTGATAACTACGGGGTCAGAGTTAGTCTCTTAGAGCTCGAGCGATCACACTTGCATGCATACATACATACATAAGCAATTACTTATCAGATTGTACAAATACGTTAAGTATGTTCAATACAATTTGTCACGTAACTGATTCCTAAAAGTTGTTTGAATATATTTACTTTGAAGTCAACTAAAAAATATAACTCTAAACAACAATAATGAAAGAAAAACAACCCTGTTATGACCACAGAGCTGACCACTGACTTTGATAACCCAGTCATTTTAATGACCACAGAGCTGACTACTGAAAATTCTTCAGGGACCTAAAACTAAACTTCACCAAATGAAACAATCTCTTACGTAACCAATTTCAATCAAAATTTCATCAAATATCGGGTTAAGGTCTCCAGTGACTTACTTCATAGATACAATACGAAGTTAACTAAGTTGTCTATTGAAATTTCCAATAAATAACGATTCAATGAAATGGAGTTTTTACGCTTCCCAAATCGTGTTTTTTAATCAAACGTTTTTAACATTTACATAACTTAGAAATTCATAAATTAAACCTTAAAAAAGTTTGATTCAATGGCGAATTTGCGCTTTATAAAAATACTATCATTTAGTTTGGTGTAAAGTTTAATCTAAGGTTTTACAAATAAACGTTAGCAAAATTGTATATTTACCCGTTTTTTAAGTTCAGTGACAATAAGCCAGATTTTTAAAAATGATTTTAATGCTCTTTTTTGAAAACCCTAAAAACATTTTACGTTTTACAAATTGAACATATTAACATTTTTTTCCTGGAAAGGTCTAGGACAGCCTTGCCCAAACTACTGCCGGCGGGCAGAATCCGGCCTGCCGGATAGTTTAGTCCATCCCGCCAATCTTTTCAGAGTAAAGCACAAAACTGGCCTCTCTTATATTATGTCGTTTACATTAAATTTGTAAAACTTCATGTCAGCACGTCATCCATCTGATCCGCCTGTCATATTTTACGAACCCAATGTGGCCCGCCACTAAAAAAAAAGTGTGCCCACCCCTGGTCTAGAAACACTTAGGGTAGGTGGAGCACGGGCTGGGGACCACTGTCTTTTGTTATCTGTATGAATCGGTTTGACCAACTAACAACACAGCAAATGTTGATTTCATTAGAGCTACTGGTCAATAGTGCCACTGACGACCTAATGATGTGAGAAATAATTAAACACGATATGATGAAACCAGATTATAGTAACGGTTAAGAGGTGTTCATCTTGTTAGTAGCATTAGCTTAGCAGTTTTTGTGTCTCTAAAAATCTGTGAATAGTCTTCAAACAACACTGATTTTGAATACTGTATCAGTGCTGTTCTCAGGTCTTTGAGGGATGTAGGCTGTAATCTCTAGGTTATTTGGGGGGCCCTAGGAAAACACTACCTTAATAGCCCCCCCCCTTTAGAACCAATTGGAATAAAACACTGATATGTGGCCCTTATGAAATTGGCGTCTTGTGTGGTTGACTAGTTTGCCTGACAATGTATCCATATGTTGTGAGCCATTTGTTTCCTGTGGATTTTATTTGATATCTCTTAGAAATATAAATTGTGTTTGTCTTCTTAGAATAGTTTGAATTTCGTTCCAGACAATCACTTCTATTTCATGTCAATACTTCATGCTCATTATGAATCAACTCAGCAGAGAAAAATATCTCTAAATTATCGATTGTTACTTTAACTACCAATTTGTCTCTTTCATCTGTTTATTACAGACTAAACTTTCACAATAGAAAAAAAAATTAGAGATATGCCTGCTTTTGAAAACTAGACTTTTATAATTCAAAAAAAAATTTTATGTTTCTATAATCAATATTAGAAGCAAAGCCTATGTGTTTTAGCTATATATGCTGTAGCTATATGTTTTGTGTTGTAGCTATATGTGTTGTAGCTATATGTGTTGTAGCTATATGTGCTGTAGCTATATGTGTTGTAGCTATATGTGTTGTAGCTATATGTGTTGTAGATATATGTGTTGTGGCTATATGTGTTGTAGCTATATGTGTTGTAGCTGTATGTCTATACATTTTAACAATAATACAATTCATTAAAGAGTAGTTTTATAGCTGAACAAAAAAAATAATAGGACTTAAAGTGTTGTGTCCAACACATTTTACTGTAAACATACAAGGGAAAAAAAATGGGAGACAAAGAAATTTATCTGATTATTTTATGGAGGGTAGCTTCCCCCTTTTACATCCATTAAGGTCATCAGCTGGTACCCGGTGAAGACCTAAATGGAATATCACCAACTGGTAGCAACAAGTAATGAGTTCCTGGAATACATCGGGGCATACTTGAACATAATGTCACCCCGTGTGTTGTCTTGGAATTCAAACAACGGGGGACGTCAACAAAGCCCATTTTATTGATCTCTATGATTTGTTCAAATAAAATGCTTGATTGATAATGCCCCCTCCCCCCCCCCAAGTGACCCAGTCACATAATTCATTCAAGTATAAGTCTGTTGTTTGTTTTTTTTTAAACATATTCCTTATTTAATAAACAAAAAAAAATATAAATGCACGAGCGCATTGAAAACTGAAGATTAGTCCGTAATGTTTTGTTCATATTTCGATGCTGTGGATGATGTTATC
Organism: Bulinus truncatus; assembly: GCA_021962125.1. Classification (NCBI taxonomy): domain Eukaryota; kingdom Metazoa; phylum Mollusca; class Gastropoda; family Planorbidae; genus Bulinus; species Bulinus truncatus. Next base: position 930,126 of record JAGDYQ010000186.1, read on the forward strand.
ATCATACACACATATATATCAGCGATTAAAATATTTCGGAAAGAAGAGACTTAAGAAAGGAAAGAAAATCTTTTCAACAAAATAAATAAATAAACCGCATTAAATCTATCGGTAATATTTCTTATAAACTAAATTCTAAAATATTCCACTTTATAAATCGTAGAATATAACTTAAATATAACTTAAATGTAACTTAATTCATTAAACTAAACATTACAAACGAAAAATACGTAATAAATAAATGTACACAGGACTGTCATATGGTAGGCTACCAGCACATTATATATATATATATATTTATATTCTAAAACAGTGCATTGCTAATTAAAAATGACTTTTGAAAATTCCGCCATTTTTCTTATTTTCCTTTTTAGAGTGTAGCACCTAAATAGTGATACATTATAGTGTAGCACCTAAATATTGATGTACAATAGTGTATCAACTAAATATTGATACACAACAGAATAATACACAAATATGGCGGCCTAATTGATATAGTCATTTTTACCCGTAAACGTAATCTTATTTTTGGTTTAGTTTTGAGTGTAATCTAATCATTTTCAATGACTATCTATTTCCATTATGGGTGAGCACTGTTACGAAGGCTGTATTTGACATTAGATACAATGAAACCAACACTGACTGAAAAACTAAACACCGCGTATCCGAAGAAAACGTGTCTCATTTATTTGTTTCTATTTTTAATACTATTAATAATGGGGAAAAAATGAGTTAAATATGTATTCCCAGTGAAATAAACGGCACCGGTCAGTATTTATAGAGGTCATCTTGAAATAACATGATAATAGAGAAGGCAAACTTCTAAATACATTGTGGTCATGACAATAAAGATAGTAAACATCTAAATACATTGGGGTGATGTGATAATAGAGATGACACACATCTAAATACATTGAGGTGACATAATACATTGGTGTGACATGATAATAGAGATGTCAAACATCTAAATACATTGTGGTGACATAATACATTAGTGTGACATGATAACAGAGACGAAACACATCTAAACACATTGTGGTGACATAATACATTGGTGTGACATGATAACAGAGATGAAAACATCTAAATACATTGTGGTGACATAATACATTGGTGCGACATGATAACAGAGATGAAAAACATCTAAATACATTGTATTGTTTGACAATTTGTTTAACTTTCCGCATTTTCCTTTAAAAAAGGATTCGTTTGTAAATGTACATATCAATACGTGTACTGTAAATGTACAACATATCAATAAGTGTACTAATCTCTGCTGCTTGATATGTAAAAGAAATGAGGCTTCAATGGTTTAGATTTATTGTTCCCATGTAACTATATTATAATGCAGCATGAGCCATATGGTAAGAGATTGACCAGAATAAAGCCACAGTGACTGACCATCAGTTAAAAGACAAATAGATTCTCACCAGCGATTTACAGTAGCTGACCACCAGCTAAAAGACAGACAAAAAATAGATTCTCAGCAGTGATTAACAGTAGCTGACCACCAGCTAAAAGACAGACAAAAAATAGATTCTCAGCAGTGATTTACAGTAGCTGACCACCAGCTAAAAGACAGACAAATATAGATTCTCAGCAGTGATTAACAGTAACTGACCATCAGCTAAAGTATAATAATAACTGACCACCAGCTATAACAGGTAAAGAAATATGAGAAATGTTATTATATTAGCTTTGACAGGTAAAACAGACAAATACACTATAAAGTCATGTGCAGTGACAGGTACAATAATGACAAAGACGTGTGTGTGTTGTTGTATGTGTTGTAATTACAGTTGCAGGGTCGCTGCCATAAATAATGGGCGCCCCCCCCCCCAAACTAATTATGAACAATGAGCTCCCTCAGGCTCCACCCTTTTACACCAATTAATGAACAAAAAAATATCGAAGGCCACGCTCTTTTCCCCACCCTGCCTACCCCCAAGGCTCAGAGCCCCTGATACTTGTTCCGGCTGAACCCCCCCGTCCCTCGCGGCGTCCTCCAAAGGTAAAGCGATATACAACAGCCTGCTATACAACAAACTGCTATACAACAACCTGACATATAACAACCTGCCATATAACAACCTGCTATACAACAGCCTGCTATACAACAGCCTGCTATACAACAACCTGCTATACAACAGCCTGCTATACAACAGCCTGCTATACAACAACCTGCTATACAACAGCCTGCTATACAACAACCTGCTATACAACAATCTGCTATTTTTTCGGGTCTACTTTAAATAACTCGCGCAGACATTTCTGAAGTAAACAAAGATTTAAATTTCATCGAATCGATTCCAGTTACGTCAGCAGAATGTGTAAGTACTGACCGATGACTGGCGTTCTATTGTCCACAAAACTAACCGTAATCAGGGCCGGCTCTGGGCATAGGCGACATAGGCATCTGCCTAGGGCGCCAAATTGCTAGGGGCGCCAAATTTTAGAAAAAAAAATGTCTTTACTGTTCATGCAGAAGGGGCGGGTGTCCTAATAAATGACTGCCTAGGGCGCCAAATTGCCTGGGGGCGGCTCTGACCGTAACTACCAATGGCTTTCTATATTAATTGTTTGATTTAATTGGATGAAACAAGTTTATTTGTGGGAGGACGTAATGTTCATAGTCATGACTTAAAAGGAAATCATAGCTGAATTGAATTAGGCTTGGTCTAATGATGGACGACTGGACAGTGACGAATTAAGTCACTAACTTAATAAAACATGGACTCTTTTTAGTACATTATAAACATATTATTTTTTATACACCTTTAATACATTTGTAATCGTCTGCAACAGTTAGTTGTGTAACACATCACACAGATATCAAGAACTTAATGAAATTTAAATTTCTTCATTGTCGAGCGTCTTTCTGCAGTAACATCTGGATACATTGACCGCTTGTCGAGGCGACTTGACTTTTTATTCTTTATCAAAACGAAAGAAGTTTTTATGACTTTACTGAAGAGTTTATAAACCGTTCTTTTATTTTTTTCATATAAATAGACGACAGTTATAGCTATTTTTTTGTTATTTACTTTGTAAATAGTCATATTATTTTAAATAAATACTTTATATTCGGCCGTCAGCCAGGGTGTTAGTCAAACAGAACGGTACATCTCATTTAAATATGAGTCGTCTTATGAAACTTGGTGAAACGAATGAATATATCATGACAAATGACTCAAGTCCTTTTCGTACACGTAAAAAAGAGTTTTAAAAATTATAGTTTTTTGTTTTTTTTACTTTTTACTTATGACTAAAATGGATTTTAAAAAAATTGTATGCTCTGTTTACATATAAAAATGACTTACCTCTGTTATTTGATGAAAGTGAAACTAAGTTGCTGATTTTTTTTTTAAAATCACAATTTAAAAAAAAATAGAAAATGGGTGACAGAAAATGTTAAAAACTTCTGGCCGGTGAGGTGCCCATGGCAATGCGGGCAATTACTGCGCCCTCAACATGGGTCGTTACTCAATTCTTTACTCACGTCACACACTCCACCCCTCCTTCGCTGCTGCCCAGACCCGCCGTCCCGTCGCTGCACCAGGGGCTCACAATAGTCTGTTTATTTTCTGTGACGCCACTCGCACGAGCAGTGGAGAGCTGCCAACTGACCCGATTTGATGACATACGTCTTTGTACCGTGATTGAACATACGACCAGTGGAGAGCTTCAAACTTACACGAGTCGATGATATAAGTTACCGTAAGTTAGTTGGCTAACTTACAAACAGTGGAGAGCTTCAAACTTATACGAGTTGATGATATAAGTTACCGTACAGTTTGCTAACTTACCAACAGTGGAAAGATTCAAACTTACACGAGTTGATGATATAAGTTACCGTACAGTTTGCTAACTTACAAACAGTGGAAAGATTCAAACTTACACGAGTTGATGATATAAGTTACCGTACAGTTGGCTAACTTACAAACAGTGGAGTGCTGCCAACTTACCCGATATGATGATATACGTGACTGTACAGCGAGTGAACATACGAACAGTGGAGAGCTTCCAACTTACCCGACTTGATGAGATACACTATTGTAAAGTCAGTAAACTCAAGCTTTCCTTGGGGAAGTCTTGGCGCTAGGAATTGAAAGATAACAGAGGGCAATGTCATTATATACACAGAGTCTCCCACAGAAATGTCAACATATAATTGTATGCCAATAGATGATTGTATGCCAATAGATGATTGTATGCCAATAGATAACTGTATGCCAATACATAATCCTATGTCAATACTTAACTGTAGGTCAATATATAATTGTATGTTTGTATCAAGCAGAATTGTATCCAAACAATGAAAAATTACTTCAATAAAACACTTCCAACAGCAATTTGGTTGTCAGTGTATCAAGATAGTCAGTGTATCAAGAAAGTCAGTGTATCACGATAGTCAGTGTATCAAGATAGTCAGTGTATCACGATAGTCAGTGTATCAAGATCTAGCTGGAGAGAAAAAAATAAAAAAAATAAAAAACAAGAGAAACAAAAATGAAACCACTGGGATCCTTATTTCATTGACTCATTAATATAAGAGATCATGTAGGTTTCTGTAATCACTGGGCTCATTATTTCATTGACTCATTAATATAAGAGATCATGTAGGTTTCTGTAATCACTGGGCTCATTATTTCATTGACTCATTAATATAAGAGATCATGTAGGTTTCTGTAATCACTGTCTCATTATTTCATTGACTCATTAATATATAAGAGATCATGTAGGTTTCTGTAATCACTGTCTCATTATTTCATTGACTCATTAATAGAAGAGATCATGTAGGTTTCTGTAATCATCATCTCAGCCTCACTGTGGGTTCATGAGTGAGTTTCATTTTATTTTGATCAAGTCAGTTTAATTATAAGTACTCTTAAAAGTAAATTATGCGTAAATATAAACGGCTAAATATCATTTCGCATATTAACATTCTTCACAAACAGGCCTATGACACACAGAATATAAATCATCCAAAAAGCGCATTCCATATAATTTATGTACTGTGGTATGACAGTAATTATCTTTTGTCACTTCCTGATCAATGATAGCCTCATTATTGGCCGAAACGCCAGATACCATAATTAATTCTTCGTTATTTGTACTTTGTGTATTCTTCACCGGAAGCTATGGCATCGATTTTGATTTTTGAGACCCTGGGGTGAGGCACTCTCTAAGGGAATTAATTAAAGACTTTTACTATTTACTGCGTGAGTTTCGTCATAGAACACATATAACGAACACATTTTTACGGGATGTTTTGAGTTTAAAATGTTAATAACATACGATAAATAAATAGGTAGTTTTCTTTTTTATATGTACTATTTCTTTTCCTTTCACATTTGAAAAAATCATTGTAATAATCCAGGTAAAATCATCTTTAGTTCATTTGTTCATGAAATAAAGTCACCGATGAAAATGAGTTTCAAAGCTATTGTCATCTATTAACACAGTTTGAATGAATTATATGACCTTATTTAGACATGAATTAAACATTGTCCATTGAAGAAAAAAATAACTCCCATATATATATATATACTAGTTGCAAGTACCCGGCTTTGCCCGGGTTTAAAATAAGGTTTTCTGTTTACCTTTTGTTTTCTCCCTCCCCCCTCTCTCCCTCCCTCCCCCTCCCTCTCCCTCTTTACCCCTCTCTCCCTTTCTCTTTCCCTCCCTCCCTTTCTCCCTCCCTCTCCTTCCCTCTCTACTCTCCTATCTCTCCCTCTCTCTCCCTATCTCCCTCCCATCTTCTCTCACCCCCGTCCCCCCTCTCTCCACCTTCCTCCTCCCCCTCTCCCCCTCTCTCCCTCCCTGCCCCCTCTCTCTCTTTATCTCTCACTCCCTCCCATTTCTCCCATCCTCTCTCCCTCCCTACCCCCTCTCTCCCTCCTTCCTTTCTCCCTCCCTCCCTCTCCCGTCTCCCTCTCTCCCCCTCTTCCTCTCTCTCTCCCTCCCTCCCCCCTCTCCCTTTCCCTCCCCCCCTTTCTCCCTTTCTCCCTCCCTCTCTCCCATCTCTCTCTCCCCATTCATCCCTCCCTCATTCCCTCTCTCTCCCTCCCTGCCCCCTCACTCTTTCTCTCTCTCTCCCTCTCTCCCACCCTCTCTTTCCCTCCCTCCCCTCTATCTCCCTCCCTACCCCCTCTCTCCCTCCCTTCTTTTCTCTCCCTCTTCCCCTGCTCCCTCTCCCATCTCCCTCTCTCCCCCTCCCTCTCTCCCCCCTGTCCATCCCCTCCCTCCCTCCCCCTCCCTCCCTCCTACCCTCCTTTCCTCTCTCCTCCCCCCTGCCCCCTCTCTCTCTCTTTATCTCTCTCTCCCTCCCTCACTCACTCTCTCTCTCTCTCTCTATATATATATATATATATATATATATACTTATTATTATGGCTTCACACTTCTTCTAAAATCCTTCTTCATTCCTTTCTTTACATTCCTCAAACTGTACATATCAGGGAGCATTAATAAACAACAACAATTCTTCGCAGCACAAAGGAACTATACAGCACCAGCGCGCAAGTTCTATTCTATCATCGGGAAATGACGTCACAGAGGAATTTTATTTATGGCGCCGTCGAGATTACTTTAATATAGTAAAATACTAAAATAAAAAAAAATTAATTAAAATTAAACTACCCATCAGGATGAAACGAAACCTGTCCTATAACCTTCCCCATGTAATTATGTGTATGTGTAACAAATTTCACGTTATTTGATTGTCTGGAGTTATAAGGGAACAGACAGACAGACAGACAGACAGACAACAAATGCGTCTTATAGGAATATATATACTAGTCGCAAGTACCCGGCTTTGCCCGGGTTTAAAATAAGGTTTTCTGTTTACCTTCTGTTTTCTCCCTACCCCCTCTCTCCCTTCCTCTCTCTCCCTCCCTCCCTCCCCCTCTCTCCCTTTCCCTCCCTCCCTTTATCCCCCCCTCCCACTCTCAAATCTCTCTCCGTCCCTCTCCCATCTCTCTCTCTCCCCTCTCCCTCTCTCCCCCCGTCCATCCTCATCCCTCCTCCTTCCCTCTCTCTCCCTCCCTGCCCCCTCTTTCTCTTTATCTCTTCCTCCCATTTCTCCCATCCTCTCCCTCTCTTCTTCCCTCCCCTCTCTCTCCCTCCCTTACCCCTCTCCCCCTCCTTTCTCCCTCCCTCCCCTTTCCACCTCTCTCTCTCCCTCCCCCTCTCTCCCCCTTCCTCCCTCCCTCATTCCCTCTCTCTCCCTCCCTGCCCCCCTCACTTTTTATCTCTCTCCCTCCCTCTCTCCCTCCCTCCCCTCTCTCCCTCCCTACCCCCTCTCTCCCTCCCTTCCTTTCTCTCTCCCTCTCTCCCTCTCCCCCTGCTCCCTCTCCCCCTACTCCCTCTCCCATCTCCCTCTCTCCCCCTCCTTTTCTCCCCCCTGTCCATCCCCCTCCCTCCTCTCTCCCCCTCCCGCCCTCCCTCCTACCCTCCTTTCCTCTCTCTCCCCCCTGCCCCCTCTCTCTCTCTCTATCTCTCTCTCTCTCTATGTATATATAAATATATATATATGTATATATATATGTATATATATATATATATATATATATATATATACTTATTATTATGGTTTCACACTTCTTCTAAATTCCAAAATCCTTCTTCATTCCTTTACCTTCCTCAAACTGTACACATCAGAGAGCATGAAAAAACATCAACAATTCTTTGCATCACAAAGGCACAATACAGCACCAGCGCGCAAGTTCTATTCGATCATAGGGAAATGACGTCACAGAGGAATTTTATTTATGGCGCCGTCGAGATTACTTTAATATAGTAAAATACTAAAATAAAAAAAAAATTAATAACAATTAAACTACCCATCGATATGAAACGAAACCTGTCCTATAACCTTCCCCATGTAATTATGTGTATGTGTAACAAATTTCACGTTATTTGTTTGTCTGGATCTTGAGTTATAAGGGAACAGACAGACAGACAGACAGACAGACAGACAACAAATGCGTCTTATAAGTATATATATATATATATATATATATATATATATATATATATATATATATGTAAACTATGTATAACAGTAAACAGGTTATTATAGTACTCTCACTATCAAAGAGCCACTATGTAAAAAAAAAAAAACTATAAATTAGCCAGATTTTCAGCTCTTTTTAAAACGCAATTAATTATTTTTTTTTTTAAATCTGTTTCATTTTTTAACTCATTCTTCAGTTAACGAATATTTATTTAATATTTTTGTTGGTTTATTGATCGAAAATTCAAAGGTAAAAAATGCCTGGTTTTTTTTTTTGCTTGGCAGTAGGACTATTTCGTTATATTTGTATCGATTATTACTGAATAGACAACAACTATTGTTTATTATTTAAGATCCATAAAGTTTACTTCATGTTCTGATCTAAAGATGCTAATAACCTGTCAGTATTAGAGAAATCAAATTGGATGGAATAATGTTATAACATAGTATAGTTGTCGTTTTTAAAATTCTTTTTGTGCTCAGTTTTATTGATATTCGCTGTAGGCATCTATTCATTGAATTACACCAAAAGTTGCTTTCTTTAATAATTAAATCATGATTTTACAGATTTTATTAGACTAATTAGGTACTGTTCATACGAGTACATCATTTTTTTTTTAATATGACAGCAAAAAAATTTAATACTTTTATTAAACTTTTGTTAATTATAAAATTCCTTGTCCAAGTTCACTGTAACTAAAGTTTAAGTAGTAAATGTTTGTGAAAAATGAAAGGTTAGCTTTTAAGACATACTCTTTTTTTTATTGGACAGTTCTACAGCATACCTCATTAGGTTACTTCAGGCCACCCTCTGATGTCAATATTCTGATGTTATTCGCGAATTAGAATGTTATCAAACGGTTTTAGTCCACCAGTGTGTTACATATTTTCATTAATTTATTTGTAGATGTGATCGATTTGTGAGTATTAGTCGTAGTGTTCAAAGAAACCACAAGTTCAAGCCCATTATAAACATACTTTCACTGAAGTTTTTTTTTTTTGTTTGCTTTTTTCAAACAAATATATAATTTTTATATTTTATGCAGAACAAAATCTTACAGATTTAATTAATGTTTCATCAAATTTTAAAGTTAATTAGATCCACATACTATACATAAAAATTAACGTCAAACTTATCAAAAGCTTCTTCTTTTATTTTTACAAAAATGTGGGTCGTAGTGTTCAAAGAAACCACAAGTTCAAGCCCATTATAAACATACTTTCACTGAAGTTTTTTTTTTTGTTTGCTTTTTTCAAACAAATATATAATTTTTATATTTTATGCAGAACAAAATCTTACAGATTTAATTAATGTTTCATCAAATTTTAAAGTTAATTAGATCCACATACTATACATAAAAATTAACGTCAAACTTATCAAAAGCTTCTTCTTTTATTTTTACAAAAATGTGGGTAAAAAAATCGAAATGTGTTATAGGCTAAAAAAAAACTATTTACAAAAACAAACAAAAAAAAAACACAGACTGTTCCCACGTAAATGTGAAATTTCATTTAATCTGCCTTCTTCATTATTTCTTATTTTTCAAACTACGGTGATTTGCGTGGATCACTTTTCATATTAATGTTTCTGAAACTTCAGTGTCTCTGTTGACAGCTCATTATGAGGTGCCATGGGCATAGACAAGTGTTGTCGCGCTGATCGATACAAACTCCAGCTTAATTACCAGATGGAGAAAGTCGAGTACTGCTGGTCGATGTTTGTTTACTGAAATGAATAAACTGTTTCCCTGGCACAATAAATACTTTCTCGGGGAAAGGGGAAGGGAGGGGTTACCTTTTTATTTTTATTAACAGACTTGATGTCAGCATGTTGTGACGTTTAACCATTTTACAGCCTTGATGTCCGCATGTTGTGACGTTTAACCATTTTACAGACTTGTTGTCCGCATGTTGTGACGTTTAACCATTTTACAGACTTGATGTCCGCATGTTGTGACGTTTAACCATTTTACAGACTTGATGTCCGCATGTTGTGACGTTTAACCATTTCACAGACTTGATGTCCGCATGCTGTGACGTTTAACCATTTCACAGACTTGATGTCCGCATGTTGTGACGTTTACCAGTATGTTGGACTGTTTATCTATTTTATAGACTTGATGTCAGTATGTTGGACTGTTTAGCCATTTTACAGACTTGATGTCAGCATGTTTAACTGATTAGGCGTTTAATATGTTGTGACGATTAACTGTTAACTTTTTTTTTGTCCGAAATAATAATGATGAAACTCTCTCAACAAACGTCACCTCGGACGTAAAAAAAAAAACAATAACTTTATCGTTAAAATAAACCGAGTTATGCTGGTCTGCTGAGACTAAGATGAATACAAAATAGCATATCGTGTTATTTCACTCAACTGAATACAAAGTGTTGTGTAGTGTTATTTATTTCCAAAGATTACCAAGTATCATTTGATGAATGTTTATTTTATTCTAGCAATATCAGAAGGCTGTCAACATTTTAGTATTGAAAAATTTTTATTTTGTATTTTCGCAGCAATCGGCTAAAATAATTTCACAAAGAAGTCTATGAAATTTGTGTTTCGCACACCGAACTCTCGGCATATGGATCGCTAAGCGGCAACGGACTGCGCACACTATGCTCTTGGTTATGGACATAACTCTTTCCTAATTGAACCGCCCCCATACCCCCCTTTTCCCCTCATCTTAAATGATTTCTCTGTAAACGTGTGACACACAAGTGCGTGACACTGTTCAGGTAATGAAACTAAATGGGCGGCCCACACAGACAAAGAAATTAAAAGTTATTGGTTGGCTAGAACGAGGTCAAAGTAACCTGGAGTTCGGTTAGTTTTCCTAAGCATTCAGATTTCTTATTCTTATAATGGCGCCGTATTTATATATATAATGCCTACGTAAATGATGACACGTATGTCTACGTATTTGATAATATTTTTTTTTAACTTTATTAAATTTTTTTTAAACAAATTAGAATTGTTGGTAGTAAATGTAAAATTGATCAATCATATTTTATTCCTTTTTAAAATGTAAATGTAAATTAAACTAAAATAAAAATGGATACTTTGTAAGTCAATTTAAATTGATCTGTCAAGTCATAATTAAATGCTTCTTTAAGTACATTAACATTGATTTGTTAAGTACAATGTAGATATTTTTTTTAAAGAAAACATACATTGAACGAATAAGAACAAATTATATTATGAGGTTCTCTAAACATTTTAATGGTATGAGAAATCTTTACAGTATCTTTGTAAAACTAGAACATTATTATGTTGCTTTGTAGAACTGGAACCTTATTATGTTCCACGACGCCGGTATCAACATAATAGTCTATTTCACTAGCATGAAACTAAATTACGTCACAGAACCGTATGCATATTTTACAACCAGGCCCGTAGCGTGCGAAGGGGGGGGGCTGGGGGCCGGGCCCCACTGCGTTTTGTATGGCCCCCTCTGCTTGTTTGCTCTACTTAGTAATATTGATTTCCTGTCCCCGTCCCCCTGCTATTGGCCTGGCCCCTGTTGTAGAATGCCTGGCCCCTGCTGTAGAATTTCCACGCTACGGGGCTGTGTACAACGAATGTTGTACACAATCATTGTATTTTACTACATCAGTATGGTATGCAACATTAGACTGTGCTTCTGTAATATTTAGAGTACACAATAATATTGTTCAACATATATATATATATATATAACTATATTAGACTGTACTTCATTAGTCAGCGATACTAAATTTCAAGTTGCCACTGTCGCTAACTTGTGATAGGCAAAATTTGGATCTACATCCTGGGCATAGCTGGACGTCGCACATTCATTTAATCACGTTATTGATGGTTCACCAGTCTCCTAGCTGGGTTTTTGTCAATCGGTCTACAGAGTGCTGACTGTCCACTGCTTGGGGAAAGAGTGAGCGTGTGTGTGTGTGTGAGAGAGAGAGAGAGAGGGGGGTTACCTGAAAACCTAATGGGTTTACACTAGGGCCCTTTTAGTCCTTGGTGGCCGAGACTATCACAAATGTTTGGAGGCCATAGGAGGAGTATTTGACGGAGTTATAAAGAATGGATACTTGAAGGGGCCTCTTCCAGCAATGAGAAGCCATGGTCTCTTCCATCAATGCGGAGACTGGGGAGCCTGCGCCCCTTAAAACAATGGAGAGCCTGGACCCCTTTAAACAATGGGGAGACTGTGCCCCTTTAAACAATGGAGAGCCTGGGCCCCTTTAAACAATGGGAAGCCTAGTCTATCAGCTAGTTTCATTTTCCATAAATACATTTGAAAAAAAATGTCAAAGTGTAGCTAGCGGCCGTATGATATGGAAATATGCTCTGTTTTTTACATACATAATTAAATAATTATTGTGTTATTTACTTTCACCCACTTTTATTTTTGTGAGTTATCATTGAATCAAATAACCATATAACTCCATCGGCAGTTAATTATTTAATTTCCATGATGACATTTTAACTTTTTAAAATTTCATTCTGAATATATATTATTTAGTGAAGTACATCTAAACTCCCCCCCCCCTTTTCCCTGTAGGTCCATGTAATTATTTTTTTATTAACATGATGTCATATTTTCTTTATTTGTTACAAAAATCACAATATGTTTCTTTCCAGCGTCCAGTTGCGTAGCGAGATTAACTCCCGCCCGGGGCACAATACCTTGTTAGCGCCCCCCCCCATATAATACTATATGTAAAATATACCATTTTGCGCCACTTTGTGAGTAGCGCCCGGGTCATGATCAATATTCCCTCTAAGGTGAGGTATGAAGTGAGCCAAAAATTTTGTCTCTGAGCGACATTTTGTTTGAGGCTAGAATTTGTGAGCGATTTAAGCGATTTCGTCCGTCGGAGTGAGCGATCTTACGTGTAATATGGGCGACGCTCTGAATTCGTGTGAGCAATCGCTCACGCGCTCACCTTAGAGGGAACATTGGTCATGATGCCCCCATCTTGCCCACCCCTCGCTACGCCATTGCTATCGTCCTCTGTGTATGATTTAAAGTTCGTTTCATTCAATTGTTATTATAGTTAACTTCTACAACTGTAAGGCAACATTTTGATCAAGGATAGCCTAATTCACGGATATTATACTCGCCAATAATAAATTTATAATGTTCTCGTTATTAGAAAAATTGAAGAAAAATAAGTTTAGCATTTTTTTTTACACTCTTAGCTGAAAAGAATGATCTTAAACTTGTATCAGTCAAATCTAATCTTTTAGAACGTATCTATGACTTTTAATTTGTACCCACTGAGACGATTACTTTGCAGCCATTTCTTATTAGTTTTTGAATAGACTGGAGTTGACAACAAAGAGATTAAAATAATGTACAATAGACTATACAATTTTTTTAAAGCTAACAAAAATGTGAATAGTGGGGAAAATATATTAAAATAAACATATTCTTATGTCCTGGTAAACAGGTCTGGGTGATTAACAGACCAATCATAACCTAGAATTTAGCGTGAATGGAATTGTCGTAAAATGTTTTCATTTCAGAAAACGTGTTTCACAAATTTTAATAAAAGTGTGTGTGTGTATATTAGAAATGTTTTTCTTCTAAAGTAGAATGGAATGTCGTTCGGTGTCGTAAACCTTATTTGTATTTGTTTGTTTTGTTATTTGTTATTATGACTTTTTTGAAGAAAGGGTTTGTGGAAAAATCGGTCATTGTTACAGTATAAACAGTCAGTCCGCACTGACAAAGACCGGTATAATAGGACCATCGTCGTTTGACCATCACACTCTAGACCATCGTCGTTTAACCATCACACTCCAGTCCATCGCCGTTTAACCATCACACTCCAGACCATCGTCGTTTTACCATCAAACTCCAGACCATCGTCGTTTAACCATCGCACTCCAGACCATCGTCGTTTTACCATCACACTCCAGACCATCGTCGTTTTACCATCACACTCCAGACCATCGTCGTTTAACCATCACACTCCACACCATCGTCGTTTAACCATCACACTCCAGACCATCGTCGTTTAACTATCACACTCCAGACCATCGTCGTTTAACCATCACACTCCATACCATCGTCGTTTAACCATCACACTCCATACCATCGTCGTTTAACCATCACACTCCACACCATCGTCGTTTAACCATCACACTCCATACCATCGTCGTTTAACCATCACACTCCACACCATCGTCGTTTAACCATCACACTCCATACCATCGTCGTTTAACCATCACACTCCATACCATCGTCGTTTAACCATCACACTCCACACCATCGTCGTTTAACCATCACACTCCATACCATCGTCGTTTAACCATCACACTCCACACCATCGTCGTTTAACCATCACACTCCATACCATCGTCGTTTAACCATCATACTCCATACCATCGTCGTTTAACCATCACACTCCACACCATCGTCGTTTAACCATCACACTCCAATACAGGATGTTGTCCCTAGACGTGCTGGCCAGTTTAAAAAAAAAAACAACGAAAGTAGAAGATGAGTTCTGGACGGCTTGATAGAAAGGAAGCATTAGATGTGCCTATGGTCAGCAGCCATTTGTAAACACCATGCAGCCTACTCCATTAGTCAAGTAAATGGGTCGCGTCCGGTGACACGTCTCCTTTTTTGGTGGACGTGAAGGGAAGCAACCCGTCTGTTTGTATATACTAGTGGTAGCCTGCACTTAGTTTGGCTGGTACCTTTTTTTGTTAAACTCTTTATTAACCAAATGATCTACTTTCATTTTAGTTTAACAAACATTTTTATTTTACTTGTAAAAAAACGAAGCTTCATTTAAAATTTCTCTTTAAAAGTGTAGACGATTTGAAAAAAAAAAAATAGCAGAAAAAATTATAATGATAAAAACAAAATAATCCGAATATTTACAAGTCAATAGATTAAAGAAATCGAATCCTTTAGTTCAGTTTTAAATGTGCATGTTCTGTCCTGTTGACCCCAATCTTTGCCATGTATCTTTTTTTATCGACTCAATTCCACAAAACCCATAATTCCACTGAATTTCTTGCGTTCCTGAAATTTTTTTTTTGTTGTTTGTCTTATATGACGCGGCTGTTAAAGTGCACCAATAAACATTGATGTCATATTTTATTGTTTTGGTTGAAATAATAGTTGTGTCAACACGATCAAGGCCTTGATAAATGTCAAGTAGTCGGACTAAACTGACCTATCTCGTGTGGTGGTACTGGCACAATAGGATAATAGGTTCCACCTTGCATGGGGTTCAAGACCAGCGAGAAGACAAAGGGGGGCATGGGGAGGGGAATATACAGTGATAGAGAGGTGAGAGATACAGTGATAGAGAGGTGAGAGATACAGAGATAGAGAGGTGAGAGATACATTGATTGAGATGTGAGAGATACAGAGATGGAGAGGTGAGAGATACAGTGATGGAGAGGTGAGAGATACAGTGATGGAGAGGTGAGAGATTCAGAGATGGAGAGGATTTCCTGCCTATTGGTAGGTACAACTATAATCGTAGGTCCTAGGCACTTTCAAAGTCGTAGGCCCTCCCCGACTTCATTTTTAATTTTTTTTCAAGAAAGCACCAGCACTTCTTAGCAATTTGAAATCTAAATAAACTTTGAGGACGTAATATGTGACTTTGCTAAGACAATGAGCCGAAAAGTTAACATACTATAATTTACAGATCTACAGCACTACAGCTTGACTTGATCATCTCACACGGTTATATATAGTTACATGAATACAATTATTATTAAATTTTATTGGCATTCTGAGTCTATTTTCACTTTATGTTCTGGCTTTCGTAGGCCCTTGAAAAGTCCGTAATCCCTAGGCACAGTGCCTACTGTGCCTAGTTGATAAAGCGACCCTGATCACATGACCCCCGGGCTTCAAGCCTTCGGCCCTCTCCAATTACTATGCCAATACTTATCATCTTTCTGATAATTAAAGAGAGTTCCATACGTTCTGCGTACACTAAAGGGTAATTATATTTAAAATCTAAATGACGCCATGTCCGTACAGATGTATGTACACATAGTTGAGATACACAACAGTTGGACATTCGAGAGTTCGGGTTATCGATTGGAGAGAAGTACAGCAATATATTTATTTATCAATGCAAAGGTCATTATTATTTTTTAATTACTTCTGTATTAATTTCTATTTTTGAACAAACAAATGACGTCATCGAGAAATTGAACTCTCACACTTGGATTACCTGTCCTCGTCCGTTTCCGTTGACTATTTATAGATCTGATCTTTATACTACCTCGCTCATTGTTTGTATTTTTTTTTTTGTAAATTGTTTTTAGTTTTGATTTAATAGCATCACGATTTGTTATTTATAGAATGAAATATGTTACTTTTGAATATGTTAACAACACAGGAAACGATAATAGCAACAATCAAGCGACATAAGATGACATGGTTCGGACATGTGATAGCCCGCCAAAAAAAAAAAAACAATTCTTCAAGGGTTTCTAGAAAAGAGGAGGGGGGGTGTCGCGGAGGGCGCCATCGGAAATGTTGGTTTGACAATATCAAAGAATGGACAGGGATATTAATTAATGAAACGGGTGGTTCGTGTGGTAAAGTGCTTGACTGTCAACCAGATGGTTCCTGGTTCGATCACCGGGGTGAGGACCAGTGGGTATTTCAGGTCAATGACTAAGGTTTCCCCGTTATATCAGCTATAGTGGAGATGAAAGAAGGGCACCATAAAAATCGCTCATTGGTGGTTTATAGGATCCAAGAGATTTAATCTCATCATTACAGGGACTTCACACAGTAATGAATGAACTAAAGACAGCCTCGGAGGATAGACAGCAACTATTAAGAAATATGTCTGTTGAAGTATCCATGCGTTCCCCCAACAACCATATCGGTTAAGAGCAGTGCTGCCGAGAGGGGGGGGGCAAGGGGTCAAATGCCCAGGGACCCGGCGAGTTTTAGGGCGAGTTTTAGGGGCCCGGACTGAGCTGGCCAATCAACTTTTGAAAAATATTATTATCAGCACGGAGGGCCCGTGACAGCCCTAGCCCAGGGGCCCGAAATTTCTGTCGGTGGGCCTGGTTAAGGGTATGATTATGACATAGTTCTAATAGATCGGAGTCTATAACACAAGTTTTTTCAATGACGATGGACCTTTGGCTGAGTTCTTTAAGACTTAGTTCTCTTAGATTGTCTAAACTGTTTTCTCTGATATCCAACCACTCATTTCAATATACATGCACTGCATGTCGCCGCCTTTAGCGACCAGTGTATTGGTATTTTTTGTAGCTATTTTACTTTAGTTAAAACAACAACAACTGATACATGAGGTTGAAATACAAGTACGGTTTAAAAAAAAAAACTAGCTTCCTGTTAGAGGGGCCTTCATGTGTGTAAATTCATGTCACATTTCCATTTGAATGACAGAATCCTCTCTACCCGGACAGTCTTGACATCACGTTCTCCGGTCAAACAGACAACTGCCTGATCGTATTGGAATGGAACCGTTTGATACAGGAGTCAAGGGTCAGTAGCTTTATAGAATAAGTAGCAGCTTTACTAACAACAGATATAAGTAGCAGCTTTACTAGCAACAGATTATAAGTAGCAGCTTTACTAGCAACAGATATAAGTAGCAGCTATACTAACAACAGATATAAGTAGCAGCTTTACTAACAACAGATTATAAGTATCGCTTTACTAGCAACAGATATAAGTAGCAGCTTTACTAGCAACAGATATAAGTAGCAGCTTTCCTAACAACATATTATCTTTGATCATGCATACTTTAAACCAGTGAAAGCTGTACAGTTAAGGTCGATTTTATAACTTATTTCTTTTCTGGTATATGCAGAACCGTTCCAACTTTTTTTTTAATGCCAAGGCTAACGTATATTATTGGAGCCCTGTAAAAGGTACAGTTGGGACCTTTGACAAATGTACGTGTGGAGGCCATTTGCAAAAGTTTAATTGGAGGACTTAGGGACAGGTACATTTGGGGTTCTATCAAATTTATATTTGGGGTCCTAACAAGAACATTTAGGGGCCCTATCATAGGTACATTTGGGGTTCTATCAAATTTATATTTGGTGTCATGACAAGAATATTTGGGGGCCCTATCATAGGTACATTTGGAGTCCTATGAAATAGGACCAGAGGGTTCCTGGTTTTACTTGTAAAAATTTATCCGTTTAAGGTCCTTTGTTAGGGCGCTTACATGTCGCTCCTTGTGTCTCATGGGTCACATATCATCGCCAATTTACAACATGTACAGAATGGTTACACGCTTTTTCAGTTATCTTCAATCAGCAGGTCTCAACAGTGTACATATTTCAGTGCAACATATAACACATTTTTCGTTTTATTTATATGACTCCATTTGTGAATGTTCCATCAAATATAAAAAAAAGAATTATCTGAATGGAGTATTTTTTTCCCCTAAAATAAAACAATGTGTTGTTTTCTGTTTTACTTCTTTGAAATAAAGCAGATTGAGCCTATTTTTCGTCATGTGTCACTTGCTTTATTAAACTTGTATTTTTCATGACTACCTTCTCATTATAATTGCATATTTTTTTTTAAATATTTGTTTTGTTACAAATGATTGTTTCTGGTGTGACAGATGATTGTCTCTGGTGCGAAGGGATTGTCTCTAGTGTGACGTTTGTTTATGCTTTAGATCGCAATCATTTCAACGTTATCTCACACAAAAGTTCTTGTTCCAAAACATTTTTTTTTAAAGTTCATGAAGCTCTATAAGGTTCGACTGTGTATTAGTTTAGTCAAGTCCAACAGTCTCAGACAAAACATTGCTTGTACATAATATGTTTACTTCCATTGTAAAGTTTCACTAGGAAACCGTCAACAAAATTAACATCTTTGTAAGAAGAGAACAAAAAATGAGTTGTTTGTAACTATAAACTTCCGCAATTGTAATGAAACATTCTCGTGACTCTTCTGATTATTTCATACTGAAATATTTCAGTGACTCTCCTAATTATTTTATACTGAAATATATCAGTGACTCACCTGATTATTTTATACTGAAATATTTCAGTGACTCTCCTGATTATTTTATACTGAAATATTTCAGTGACTCTCCTGATCATTTCATACTGAAATATTCTCGTGACTCTCCTGATCATTTCATACTGTTCGGAAATGATTATCTCAGCGTCATCTTTAATAAAGTTTCATTGAAAACTTAGATTTTTATTTGACTATTTACACAAATGATGTTTCTGTGTTCTAATTTAATGGTTTCCGATACAAATGGTGGCGCATATTGGGGTGGATCCAAGGGATACCGCCTCATGCCACGCCCTTGATGGGAGACCCCGTGCTTTAAGATTCTTTTGTAACTTTAAATGTAGCTATGTTGGTTTAGGAGTCATAAAATATCAATCCAAATAACAAATACAATAAACAATATCACTAGATGACCAATGAGAGTTACATAAGGTGACATGTTTTGTATCATACCTACATTTGATGCCCTAGACGAAGGTACATTTGATGCCCTAGACGAAGGTACATTTGATGCCCTAAACGAAGGTACATTTGATGCCCTAGACGAAGGTACATTTGATGCCCTAGACGAAGGTACATTTGATGCCCTAAACGAAGGTACATTTGATGCCCTAGACGAAGGTACATTTGGGTTAATTTAAAGGGGTACATTTGATGCCCTAGACGAAGGTACATTTGATGCCCTAGACGAAGGTACATTTGATGCCCTTGACGAAGGTACATTTGATGCCCTAGACGAAGGTACATTTGGGTTAATTTAGAGGGGTACATTTGATGCCCTAAACGAAGGTACATTTGATGCCCTAAACGAAGGTACATTTGATGCCCTAGACGAAGGTACATTTGATGCCCTAGACGAAGGTACATTTGATGCTCTAGACGAAGGTACATTTGATGCCCTAGACGAAATTACATTTGATGCCCTAGACGAAGGTACATTTGGGTTAATTTAGAGGGGTACATTTGATGCCCTAAACGAAGGTACATTTGATGCCTTAGACGAAGGTACATTTGATGCCCTAGACGAAGGTACATTTGATGCCCTAGACGAAGGTACATTTGGGTTAATTTAGAGGGGTACATTTGATGCCCTATCAAAGGTACATTAGGGGGCCCTTGACAGTTACTTTTCGGACTTTATGCAAAGTTAAATTTGGAGACTTCATTCAAACTTTCATTTCGAAAGTTTTAGGCATAGGTACATTTTGGAGCTCTAGGCAAGTTAAATTTGGGAGGAACTTGATGAAAGGGCTGTTGAGCTAGCCACTAGCAAACAATGACCCCTAAAAATCTTGGAAATCTGGGCCTCCCAGTTTGTTTGTCCATTAGAAAGGCTTTGTGTATATGTACACCATAATTTAACAATTCATTGAAAAGAAACTGGTTTTTTTAACCAAAATTTAAAATTTAATATTGGTATTAGAGCAAAAAAGAACACAGATTGTTTGGCTTGATTTCATCGTTGAACTACATAAAAATAGAAAAATCGAATATGTTGTTGATATATCAGGTAAAAAAAAGACCTAAATTGTATACATACTTTGGCTTGAATCACATTTCTCCTAGAATCTCAGGATTATTTTTTAAGAACTGATTAAAGATTTAACTTAAATCTTTGTTTTATTGACCAGGGTGCGGGTCTTGGGTTGTTAAACTTTAGTCTTACTATCATTTGAAATGGCGTCATCACTTTCTGATCACGACTTTCTACGTAACTATGGCCGGAAGAGTCAGAAGTCGGATGATTTTCCATTTCAGAGTCGATCAGAGAAATCTGCTAAAGTTTCTGAAACTTGGGGGGGGGGGGGGATAAATCTACCCATCAATAAGGATTTCAATTGAAGTTTTAAAAAAATATTATGAAAAAATAGCCCTCTATAATGGCTTTACATCACGTTAAAAAATAAAGGCAAAAATTACGTAAATCGTAGCTCAGGTTGCAGTCTATATTGATAGATTAATGGTTTGATTTAACAACAATGTTTCAACGTAAACCTGCCATGATATTGAATTATTGAATGCTACACTTCATCCTTAGCAAGGGTAATTTAGAAACACTGGAGTAAAATACTGTTGGGCCAAAGCTTGCAAATATTAGGCCCTTAATAATATTTGAAACATGCGGCCATCTATAACTATCTCAACTGTTAAATTATTTTTTGGCCGATGTCTCTGACAAGCGCTAAGTTTGCTCTTCCTTGTGATTTGAGAAATACAACTCCAACTCCCTTATATATATGGGGGTGGGGGGTGGCTTGGTATCCGTTCAGTTTACCTATTTACAAGAACAGCTCTGGTAACATACATATATATATATATATATATACATGCCCATATATATACTGGAGTTTTTATTAATTTAAAAATTTTAGATCAAATAATTTAACTTGTATGAATGACCATTTCGACAGAGCATTACTAACTTGTATGAATGACCATTTGGTCATTTGTAGACTTTCCATTACACTTGCGGTCATTCCATTACACTTGTAGTCATTCCATTACTAATGTTTTGTGTAACAGATTGAAAGTTAACGCCTTGTCAATGTTTATGTATAGCATGTACAAACGAGCAAATGCCCTTTCTCTCTCATCTCTCTACTCCCTACCCCTTCTTTCTCTAATCTCTCAACTCCTTCTCTATCTCTCTTAACTCCCCCCCTCTCTCTCTCTCAACTCCCTCTCTCTGTCTGTCTGTCTCTCTCTCTCTCTCTCAAATCGCTCCCTCTCTCTTTCTCTCATCTCACTCCTTCTTTCTCTCTCTCAACTCACTCCCTCTGTCTCTCAACTCCCTCACCCTCTCTATCTCTCTTAACTCCCTACCTCTCTCTCTCTTTCTCTCTCAACTCACTCCGTCCCTCTCTCTCTTTCTCTCTCAACTCTCTTCCTGTCTCCTCTTCCTCTCTCTCTCATCTTATTCCCTCTCTCTCTTTCTCTCTCAACTCCCTTCCTCCCTCCCTCCCTCTCTTTAGCTCTCTCTCTCCATCTCTTCCACTTTTAAAGATATTCATCGATATTCTTTTAAATATCATCAACGCCAATTTTATGGATTTCATTTCTCGATAGATTCGTCACATTAAGACCCTTCATTCATAAGGTTTCCTCCTCTCTGTGCGACCTTTTTGGCCTTAATTACTGACATCAAGTTCATGTTGACCTTCCATCAACATGCTGAGACATGTGATTACAGAATATAGGATCGAAAAGAGGAATGGGGTCAAATTGATTCTTTTTTTAAAAAATCAAATACAGATCATGAAAAAATTTCAACGTTAACAAATTTTCTCCTTTTTGAACAAAATACAAGGAAGTAGGCTTTTTGTAATTAAAAAAAAAACAACGTATGTTTTAACAATGTTATATTTAGATGAAGCGCTATTGAAGATTCCTAGCACCGATAGCCTTATCTCCTTGGTGATTTCAACGCAAGGGTAGGAGCTGACCATGTGGCTTGGCCCACCTGTCTCGGAAGCTTTGGGAGGGGAAAGATAAATGAAAATGGCCAGAGACTGCTTGAGCTCTCGTGCCACCATGGCCTGTGCGTGACTAACACCTTCTTCAGGTGCAAAGAGATCCATCAGGTGTCATGGAGGTACCCACGCTCCCGCCACTGGCACCAACTTGACCTAGTCCTCACCAGAAGAGGGAATATCGACAGTATCCTCCTCACCCGCAGCTACCACAGTGCAGACTGCGACACGGACCACGCCCTCGTGGAAAGCAAGGTGCACATAACGCCGAAGAAACTGCATCACTCCAAGAAAAAAGGTCGCCCACGCATCAATATCAATCCCGAAATAAACCAACAGTTTATCAGCAGTCTGGAAGTTGCACTCAGTGAAAGAAAGTTAGCAGTTGACACCATCGACTCTAGGTGGTCGCGTCTGCGCGATGTCGTATATAACTCCGCCATCATCACCCATGGAAAGATAGAGCGGAAAAACGCCGATTGGTACGAGGCCCACTGGGAGGAAATGGAACCCGTTAC
Source organism: Bulinus truncatus (assembly GCA_021962125.1). Lineage (NCBI taxonomy): Eukaryota > Metazoa > Mollusca > Gastropoda > Planorbidae > Bulinus > Bulinus truncatus. The sequence continues at coordinate 953,131 of JAGDYQ010000186.1, forward strand.
CGAGGTAAAAAGGAAAGCCCTACTGGCCTACAAGGCCAGGTCCAGTCCCAACACACAAAAAGCCCTACGGACAGCCAGGTTTCAAAGCCCAGCAGACCGCCCGCAGATGCGCCAACTCCTACTGGTTGAACCTCTGTAGCAGCATCCAGGCAGCTGCCGATACAGGAAACGCAAGAGGGATGTACGAGGGCATCAAAAAGGCAATAGGCCCAACTCCCTCCAAAACCGCCCCCCTTATATCCAAAACAGGAGAGGTCATCAAGGACCAGGAAAAACAGATGCAGAGGTGGACCGAACACTACCTGGAGCTATACGCAACCCAGAACACTGTGACTGATGCCGCTCTTGGCGCTATCCCAGATCTGCCTGTCATGGAGGAGCTAGACACCCCACCCACCGTGGATGAACTAAGCAAAGCCATCGACTGCCTTGCAAACGGAAAGGCACCCGGTAGCGATGGAATCCTACCAGAAGTTCTGAAGAGCGGAAAACCAACACTGCTAAAGCCATTGCACGACCTCCTAGGTCGATGCTGGGAACAGGGCTATATCCCCCAAGACATGAGGGATGCCAAAATTATCATACAAGAACAAAGGGGACCGGAGCGACTGTAATAACTACCGGGGCATCTCCCTCCTCAGCATCGTCGGCAAAGCTTTCGCCCGCGTCGCTCTAAACCGCCTGCAGGCCCTGGCCTCCCGAGTCTACCCAGAGTCACAGTGTGGCTTCAGGGCTGGCCGATCAACAGTGGACATGATCTTCTCACTACGTCAACTTCAAGAGAAGTGTCAGGAACAGCAGGTGCCACTCTACATCGCCTTCGTCGACCTCACAAAGGCGTTTGATCTAGTAAGTCGAAGCGGACTCTTCAGCTTGCTGCAAAAGATTGGCTGCCCCCCCACACCTGCTTGCAGTGGTCATGTCCTTCCACGACAACATGCATAGCACGGTTTGCTACAACGGCGCAATCTCCGAGGCCTTCCCAATCAGCAGCGGAGTAAAACAGGGCTGCGTCCTTGCACCTACACTCTTCGGCATTTTCTTTTCCATGCTCCTCCAATACGCCTTCAATTATTGCAGTGAGGGTGTTTACATCCATACAAGGTCCGATGGCAAGCTCTATAACATAGCCCGCCTCCGTGCAAAGACCAAAGTCACAAAGGTCCTAATCCGCGAGCTGCTCTTTGCTGATGACGCAGCCTTGACATCACACACTGAAGACGGACTGCAGCAGCTTGTCACCCGCCTCTCCCATGCATGTAAGGAGTTTGGACTGACTATCAGCCTGAAAAAGACGAATGTCATGGCACAGGGTACAGATACACCCCCAAGCATTGACATCGATGGGCACACCCTAGAGGTCGTCGAGAACTTCACTTACCTCGGGTCCACCATCTCCAGCTCGCTATCCATAGACCCGGAGATCGATTGCAGAATCGCTAGGGCAGCCACAGTCATGGCGAGACTAAATCAACGTGTGTGGGAAAACCCCAGCCTCACCGAAAATACCAGATTGCGCGCCTACCAGGCCTGCATACTTAGTACCCTCCTCTATGGATGCGAGACGTGGACCACTTACGCGAGGCACGAAAGGAAGCTAAACAACTTCCACATGAGGTGCCTGCGACGTATACTGCAGATAAAGTGGCAAGACAAGATCCCCAACACTGGGGTGCTGGAGAGGGCCAACATGAGCAGCTCGTTTGCAGTTCTCAGCGAGAGACGCCTCAGATGGCTCGGTCATGTCAAAAGAATGGACGCAGGCCGCATCCCGAAGGACCTACTCTATGGCGAGCTAGTTACCGGCCAGAGGAAAACAGGGCGACCTAAAATGCGCTACAAAGACACCTGCAAAAAGGATATGAAACAGTGCTCTATTAACCCCAACTCCTGGGAGAGCCAAGCAGCCGACCGCCAGTCCTGGAGGCTCGCTGTCCGGCAGGGTTCATTGCGCGCAGAGGCTGAGCGACAGGATAATGCTGCCCTGAAAAGAAAAAGACGGAAGCGGAAAAAAGAACAGCTACAACAAAAACTACAACAACCAACTATTTTTAAGTGTGACAAGTGCGGCAGGGATTGCCACTCCCGAGTCGGACTGCACAGCGACTCCCGGCGGTGTTTTGTAGACTCAACTTAGCTACACCATCGTCTCTCGAGACGGACGGATGCCGACGATTTAGTGTGGGAGCTTCGTCTACATAGTTCTTATGGACAGACAAACTAGGAAACCACATTGGGCCGTCAATGCCAAGGGGCATCTTAAAGTAATAATGTATATCAAATCTTATACAATAGGTAAACCAACATTTAATTTTGCCAAGGGGCCCCTTAACATCTCGGAGTTGGGGGACCCAAAAACGGTTCTGGCAATCAACTTACGTAAAGAAATACTTCTTAATAACAAACCCCGTGACTAGCTTTTCAAATTAACTACAGTAAATAGTGATCTGGTGACCCATAGACAAAAGAATGGGATGTTTGACCACTTATTAGACGGTAGGTTTAGGAGGGTAATAAATTATCAGTGAGACTTTTCACTGTTCAAAACAAAATAATTCATAGATGGCAGTATTTCCTCGTCCACCAATGTCAAGTTTACTCTAACATCAAACCTCGTCCACCAGTGCCAACTTTACTCTAACATCAAACCTCGTCAACCAGTGCCAAGTTTATTCTAACATCAAACCTTGTCCACCAGTGTCAAGTTTACTCTAACATCAAACCTCGTCCACCAGTGTCAAGTTTAGTCTAACATCAAACCTCGTCCACCAGTGCCAAGTTTACTCTAACATCAAACCTCGTCCACCAGTGCCAAGTTTTCTCTAACATCAAACCTCGTCCACCAGTGCCAAGTTTTCTCTAACATCAAACCTCGTCCACCAGTGCCAAGTTTTCTCTAACATCAAACCTCGTCCACCAGTGTCAAGTTTAACATCAAACCTCGTCCACCAGTGATAAGTTTTCTCTAACATCAAACCTAGTCCACCAGTGCCAACTTTACTCTAACATCAAACCTCGTACACCAGTGCCAAGTTTACTCTAACATCAAACATCGTCTACCAGTGCCAAGTTTTCTCTAACATCACAAGCCATTCTCACATTTAGTAGTCTCACTGATAGCCTACAACAACAACTCAAAATCTATATTATATTTTAAACCCGCGGTTGTCAAGCTTTTTTAAGAATGTACCTTAGGGGCTGTCCATTATTTATGTCAACAATTTTTTGGCGATTTTTACCTCCCCCCTCCCCCTTGTCAACAACTTGTCAAACTTCCAGAGACCCCCCTATAAAATTACGTCAACATTTGATTACCCCCCCCCTAAAATGGTGGCTTCCAAAATGTTTATGTGGCAAAATTAGTAGGATTATATTAGTTAGTTTAAAATACTGAATGTTAAGCGAATGTGTAACACAGGATTACAAACGCTGCCTTATTTTCCATTATTTAAGGAACTATATAAAAATTTTAAAAAAGTAAACATTGTTGACGTCAACTTTTCTTGACCTCCCGCCCCCTCCCCCTTGTCAACAATTGTCAAAAATTTTCTTACCCCCCCCCCTATTTTGTTGACGTAATTGATGGACAGCCCCTTATTATGTGCCAAAGTATTCTGCCGGTACCCCTGACACATAAGTTCTTCAAATTATTGGCTTTTTTAAACGAAAATTATATGTTGCTGCATGCACCTATAGAACCTTTACCGTACCCATTGTGGTACGCTTACCACCTGTTGACAACCGCGGTCTTAAACCATCAGCCTCAATCAGCAGTTTGTGCAACATTTCATAACATTTAACATTAGTAAGTAGACTACTGTTTTATTTCACAACCACGAGAAATAAGCCAATTTGTTCGTATCATTTTTTTTTAAATTTTAAATTTTCTAGTATAGTTTGAAATATCAACTTGTAATCCTTCTGCATAGACTATCCAATAACTGGGAACATCGTGTTGTATTAAGGAGCCTGAATAGATCTCTAGAGATGGAGACACCAGAAACTTGGTTGTGTCTATCGTCACGATGCTACAAACGCGCACGTCGAGAAAATGTTTTAATTTCAATGAAACGTGAAACTAATGGCAACAAGATATTTTTTTTTTGTGTACCTTTTTATAAAATAAAACTAAACTGTACACTATTGGCTGTTGTTACTGTGTATATGATCAATATGACATTTAATGTGTACAGTGTACATGTTTATAATATATGATAGGTATGATACTAAAACATTGAGACAACTATTTAAATAGAAGGACAACAATAAGTATTGTATAGTATGTGTGCGCGTGGGTGTGCGTTAGCTATTGCACACATCATATAATAATTAAATAGAAAGAGAGACAGTTGTGCAGGCAGATAGACAAAATATGGGCATAGATAGATATCGATAGGTTTAGATAGATAGATAGATAGATAGATAGATAGATAGATAGATAGATAGATAGATAGATAGATAGATAGATAGATAGATAGATAGATAGATAGATAGATAGATAGATAGATAGATAGATAGATAGACGGACAGACAGACAGACAGATAGACAGACAGACAACAGTTATTTAATCTAAACAATCTTGTATCCTAGAACAGAGAAATAATTAAAATAAATCAGTCAGGAGAAAAGACCAAGTGAGAGAGAGAGAGAGAGAATGGGGTTGGGAGGGGTAGATAGATGGAGGGAGGGAGAGAGAGAGGGGGATAAGGAGAGAGAGAGAATGGGGTTAGGAGGGGTAGATAGATGGAGGGAGGGAGAGAGAGAGAGGGGGGATAAGGAGAGAGAGAGAATGGGGTTAGGAGGGGTAGATAGATGGAGGGAGGGAGAGAGAGAGAGGGGGGGGATAAGGAGAGAGAGAATGGGGTTGGGAGGGGTAGATAGATGGAGGGAGGGAGAGAGAGAGGGGGGATAAGGAGAGAGAGAGAGAATGGGGTTGGGAGGGGTAGATAGATGGAGGGAGGGAGAGAGAGGGGGGATAAGGAGAGAGAGAATGGGGTTGGGAGGGGTAGATAGATGGAGGGAGGGAGAGAGAGGGGGGATAAGGAGAGAGAGAGAGAATGGGGTTGGGAGGGGTAGATAGATGGAGGGAGGGAGAGAGAGAGAGAGGGGGGGATAAGGACAGAGAGAGCGGGAGGGGGGATATGATGTGTTATAGAGAAGATGAAGGAATAGAAGAAAATATTTCATTCACAGCCGCAGTGGTCAAAGTGTTGACACAGACATAGGTCTATGTACAAACTGATTGTCTCATGTTGGTTTCTTCATCCACACTGAGTAAATTATCAACTACTAATTATTTTTTTATAAATTTAAGTATCTATCTTTTTAAAACATTTTGTCTAAGATTCAGTAAGGTGCACCAGACAAAAAACACGTTTTTTTCGAAATTTACTAGCAATCGGACTAGTGCCACTTAAAGTAATGTCAGTCGGAGTAATGAAGTAACGTCAGTCGGAGTTATGCCAGTCGGAGTAATGTCAGTCGGAGTAATATCAGTCGGAGTAATGTCAGTAGGAGTAATGTCAGTTGGAGTAATGTCAGTCGGAGTTATGCCAGTCGGAGTAATGTCAGTCGGAGTAATGTCAGTCGGAGTAATGTCAGTTGGAGTAATGTCAGTCGGAGTAATGTCAGTCGGAGTAATGTCATTTGGAGTAATGTCAGTCGGAGTAATGTCAGTTGGAGTAATGTCAGTCGGAGTTATGCCAGTCGGAGTAATGTCAGTCGGAGTAATGTCAGCTAGAGTAATGTCAGTCGGAGAAATGTCAGTCGGAGTAATGTCAATTGGAGTAATGCCAGTCGGAGTAATGCCAGTCGGAGTAATGTCAGTCGGAGCTATGCAAAGCTATTAGCAAGGGGTGTGGGAAATAGAAAAATAGAAAATAATATTTTCATCAAAGATAATGGAGAAATAATAGAAAGCGATAATTTGAAGTAAGACTGGATAAAAGCACGTGCATGATTGATGTGCAGATCTAATAATCATAACTTTCCAAAGGCTGAATGATAGGACTGGAATAAATAATGGGTGCACATCCAAGATTTATTTATAGAACGAGGGATGCACAACTTAAAACAAACACTTATTTTTCTCAATCCTGAATATGGTGGTTTGTCGATGAACACCAACAAAAGCTTAGGAATCGTGCACAAAAATCAGGTCAAATACTATGACTTGAGCACTCATATAGTGGTACCCTTCCCCCCCCCATCTTATACAGTGCTACCCCCACACACGGATACATCTCATACAATGGTACATATCATACACTGGTACATCTCATAAACTGGTACATCGCATACAGTGAAACATCTCATGCACTGGTACATTTCATACAGTGGTTACCCTCATATAGTGGTACACCTCATACACTGGTACACTTCATACCGTGGTACATCTCATAGGGTGGTACATCTTATACAGTGGGACATCTCTTACAGTGCAACATCTCATACACTGGTACATCTCATACAGTGGTACATCTCATACAGTGGTACATCTCATACAGTTGTACACATCATACACTGGTACATCTCATACAGTGGTACATCTCATACAGTTGTACACATCATACACTGGTACTTCTCATACAGTGGTACATCTCATACAGTGGTACATCTCATACAGTTGTACACATCATACACTGGTACTTCTCATACAGTGGTATATCTCATACAGTTGTACACATCATACACTAGTACACCTCATACAGTGGTACATCTCATACAGTTGTACATCTCATACAGTTGTACATCTCATACAGTTGTACATCTCATACAGTTGTACACATCATACAGTTGTACACATCATACAGTTGTACATCTCATAGAGTGGTACATCTTATACAGTGGGACATCTCTTACAGTGCAACATCTCATACACTGGTACATCTCATACAGTGGTACATCTCATACAGTGGTACATCTCATACAGTTGTACACATCATACACTGGTACTTCTCATACAGTGTTACATCTCATACAGTTGTACACATCATACAGTTGTACACATCATACAGTTGTACATCTCATACAGTGGTACATCTCAAACAGTTGTACATCTCATACAGTTGTACATTTCATACAGTGGTACATCTCAAACAGTTGTACATCTCATACAGTGGTAAATCTCATAAGTTGTACACATCATACACTGGTACACCTCATGCAGTAGACACCTTATACAGTGCTACCCCTCATACCAGGTTGACCCGTTTCACAGCGATATCATCTATTTAACAATAAATATAAACGTAAGTGATTAAATAAAAACAGAAACAAGATGACACTACTATGTCTTTAACTGTTACATCTCTAACAGGATTAGACTATTTGTTTAAATGTAAACAAGCAATTAAGCCTGTTCTATTCTGGACACAGAACGTGTTAGCGCATTTTCATGTTATGTATCAGTACGTTTGTTAGCTTTCAGTAAATATTTGTAAATTTTGGAAATGTTTATAAATTCAATTGTGTTATGCATATATCTGTAAAAAAAAGTTATAAAGACGTTTCTTTATATTTGAAAAAAATTATTGTCTCTTAAATCTAACTACAAGTGGTTTGTGGTTACTGAAATAGGACTCATAATTGAAAACATTCGAAATTATAGTCATTTAATCGTCCGAAAACTCCGTCAATTGTTGCATAGCTCTGATACTTTCAATTAAACTCAGAACACAAGCTTACTATTTCATTTGATGAGTTTCTTAATAAATCTTGGTGAAACTACGTGCTGCAGTATTTCGCACCAAATGAACGGGCTATTAAACGTACAAGGTGTATATATAATATATAAGCCCCTTAGGAGCCCTGAAGCCCGGCCCTCAGAGGTCCTATCGCAAAATGAACTTTTGATGTATACATGGCAGGCCAAGACCTACAAAATGATATATACATCATGGGTCTAGGACTTATAGTTGCTGAGATATAGCGCTCCTATATTAATATAGCTTATATAGTAAAAAACGGTACTAAGGCCCCTTTTACGGCCCTGAGAGGTAAGATCGCGAAATGGAAAGAAGTAATTTCTGGGCAGGCCAAGACCTACAAAATAATATATACATCATGGGTCTAGGACTTATGGTTGTTGAGATCTAGGGTGATGACGGACAGACGGACAGACAGACAAAACGGGGACAATAGAGCATTTTTTTTTGAAAATGCTCTAAAAATTGATATCACGATAACATAGCGTTTTTTTCGTATGCCTATGTGTTGCGAGAAGTGCAGTGGTAGATGCGCGTTCTTTCTTCAAACGTTTTTTCTGCGATGCGTACATTAGGTGGGATACCGTTTACAAGTAGATTTACAAAAATATTAATTCTAACAATTTCACACCAGAAGAGTGAGACAGAGAGAGAAAGAGAGAGTCAGAGAGAGAGAGAGAGAGAGAAGGAGAGAGAGCGAAATAAGGAGAAAGAGAGAGCGAGAGAATGGGAATATTTTTGAGCTTATGGGAATATTTAGGAGCTTATGGGAATTTGTAGGAGCTTATGGGAATATATGGGAGAATATGGGAATATGTGTGAGCTTATGGGAATATGTGGGAGCTTATGGGAATATTAGGAGCTTATGGGAATATTAGGAGCTTATGGGAATATGTAGGAGCTTATGGGAATATAAAGGAGCGTATGGGAAATTTTGGGAGCTTATGGGAATATGTAAGAGCTTATGTAAATACGTAGGAGCTTATGGGAATATGTATGAGCTTATGGGAATAAGTGGGAGCCTATGGGAGTATGTACCAATTGATTATACTCCTGTTTAGTATTTGGCGAATGGGACTATAGGCTTTGTGTTTATTTTCAACCACGTAAGGTCAAAATTTTACGCATCAGTAAATTCTACACCTATTTTTCAATAATAACTGAAACGGACTATAAGCTTTGTTTCAATTTTCTGCTATACAATGATCAACTGCCATGCATAAGTAGATTTTACTCTATGTCAATTATCGAAAAAGAGTAATAAGGAAAGAAAGAGAGAGAGAGAGAAAGAGAGAAATAGAGAATAGGAATATATGGGAAATTATGGGAATATGTAGGTGCTTATTGGAATATATGGGAGCTTATGGGAAATTTTGGTAGATTATGGGAATATGTAGGAGCTTATGGGATAATGTAGGAGCTTATGGGAATATATGGGAGCTTATGGGAATTTTTAGGAGCTTATTGGAATATGTCATAACTTATGTAAATATGTAGTGTTATAATCAGTTTAGGCACAGAGATGGTTTTAATTATCTGGCCACTTAGTTTAGCGGAAGTGGGATAAACAGACGATAATTAATAGACGATAGATTTGGTAGACAACTATACGGACTTGATTATTCATCTCACATCATTTTATACCATGTATGTACTTCCATAGATTGAATAAATAAATATATATATGTTTGATACATAGAGGTCTACTCAGTGATTTATACATGTAGTTCGTCTTTTAGATATATAATAATATACACGCTCAAGTCAAGTTAGTTTAATCATATACTCTGAAGAGACTGAAATATATTTACACCTACCAAGAAACAGAAGTACCACGAAAATAATATATATATATATATATATATATATATTATACATACAATTGATCTACTAATCTACACACAAAAACTAACTATGACATAGAATGGTGGCTGCGGTGAAGTTTTAGAAATAACATATTATATAGAATGGTATGCAGCGGTAAAGTTCCATAAAGAACATATTATACATAATTGTCGGCTGATGTGAAGTAATTTTATTGTAATCAAGACGAATGTTGGCACACTAGAAGATCTACATGTTCCTGATTTTTACATCTGTGTTCCATCCACCAATATACAGTACTTTACTGTAATATATACAACTATACTTGCTTCATTTGTTGGACTTCATATTTTTACTACTGTTGAAACATCGCTACAGCAGTAAATTCATAAGAACATTTACATCAGTTCTTTTTGCTAAATCCTCGTGTGGGTGAAAAAGAAGGTGAACCGAAAAATTAGCAGACCTTACCAAATTGTGGCAGACCGTACCGTACCGTACCGTACCAGGAGAGCCATGAAATGACTACACTCTGACCTTACCTATTTACATCTACCGGAGAAGTGAGTCTACACCTTTCCAAAACTATACTTTTTACAGCACTCTACACTTGAGATCCGAAGTCCGAAGTAACAAGAAAGGTATTTTGCAGTGATTTCATGTTATTTAATTATAATTGTTGTTTTATTTGCAAACTGTGTCAATTTTATTATATTAGTATGTCATGCTTAGAAACAATTTTTTTACATCCTTAGTATATAGTTAAATATCTTTTTGAAAAATTCTAATTGCAAAATTAGTTAAATTAAAATAAATATATATTGTTTTCATCTAGATATTTTACTTAAAATATTTGTTTAGAAGTAATTCGTATCGTAAATTTTTTTTTACAAGTAATCTTGTAAAGTTGTATATTTGTTTTCGTTCGTCTAACTATAAATTTAATTAAATAATATTAACTTAGTCTGTAAATTTTTTTTTTATATTTTTTAGTAATAGCATATTAATCTTAGAAATATTTTATTTATTGTACGTTTTCATTTGTCACTTATTATTAGAACTATTTTTACATTGGTAATTTAATTTTATTTTGACATAAGATTGCATATAGACTCAGGAATATTGAATACTGAAATATACTATATATACATATATACAATAAAAAACCAATACAGCATAAATAAATTAAAATTAAGAAATCAATTATATAAATAATTTGATAAAGAAAAATTAAATAAATTTTACAATGGCTGAGCATCCAGGATCATTTGAATACTATCTTAAACAAGGCAAGGGTATGGGTTTGACATGTGAAGAATTAGCAAAGTTTGTCACTGGTAAAATGGATTATGATAAAGATTGTAGAAGAGCAGAGAAATATAGAATAGAAGACGAAAAAGATAAAATAAGAGAGGCAGAAATACAAGCTGCGAAAAATAAAAAAGAAGAAGAAATACAAGAAGAAAAAATAAAACAAGAAATAGCATTACAAAAAGAAGTAGAAAAAATGAGAGCAGATATGGAGCAAGAATTAGATTCACACAGAGAAAAACTAGGACAAAAACCCATTCACAAAAAGTCAGAAATAGAAAATAATAATCTAATAATAAACACAAAGCCTGTCATAAAATGTAATAATTGTAATTTTGAATTTGAGTCAAGAAACAAATTATTTGTTCATTTAAACAATGAAGTATGTCATAAATAGATACCTTGAACACCTTAGAAAACACCAGTTTAAAAATAAATGACAATGATCACAGTCCTAAAATAAATTCGGATCAACAAAATGACAATTCCATATTAAGAAAAATTGTACAAGATCAGAGTCGACAAATTCAAACATTAATAAAAAGTTTAGAAACATTGACAAGTAAATTTGAAAAATTTGAAAAAAGTATTACAGCTGATGTGACACATTCATATAACATACTACATGAACAGTCAAGCACTATAGAAAAAATAATAACAAACATAGCAGATTCACAATTAACAAACAAAAGTAACAATCAGATAAACTTTAACAGAACATCAATAAGCAAGACAACAAGTGAAATTGAGACACAAACAGATACACCTTTGATAAGGAAAATTCATTCAATTTCAAAAACTGCAGAATCATTTTGTTCTGTCATTACAGACACTAATAAACAAAATAGAAATAAAATAGAGTCAACAACACAAAATAGAGACAAACCAATGTGTTTTTTTTTAAGGATTTTGGACATAAAGCTAATATATGTACCCTTAAACTGAAAAACATAACGTGTTACACATGCAAGAATCTAGGACATAAACAATCATTTTGTCCATTTAAAACAAGGGACATTGAGACGCATAAGACTAATATCAGATATAAATACCAACCACAGGATAACAACTTTAGGAATTAACATCCACGCAATTACCATTCAAATAGGAACACACACAAACCAATAAATAATTATCAAGCTATTGGATATAAAAGAAGTAGAAGTAAACAACATTGTGATGTACCTACCTGTACATTCTGTAAGAAAATTGGTCATCTTAAAGAGTACTGTTTTAAACTAAAAAATATTTGTTGCTTAAAATGTAAGATGAAAGGACATACTCAATCAAAATGTAAATCATTTAATGAGAATCAGAAATTTAAACAACTACAGAAACATAACGCAAATAAAAGTCATAGGTTTTATAAAGAAAACACATGCAGTTTAGAAGAGCCATGCAAACCAGATATTTCATCGAGACTCAGTCATAAATAAATATTTTGATAAAAACTTATCGGATTGTTTAAAAATAGAAAATGCTGTATTTGAACAATAAGAAAGTGTAATATGTATTGGGACAACAAGAATAAATATAATTAATTGGAATAACAAGTATAAATAAATGAATATAGGAACAATAAGAAAATATAAATTATATTGGTACAAGTAGAAATGAAATATAGTAGAACAATAAGGATAATGACTAGAATAATAAGAATGTTGGAACTATAAACACACATTATATGGATATTGGAACGATTAATACAAATAAGAGTTGTATTTGAAAAGAAAAAATTTTAAGTATTAAAAAGATATTATGACACATGAATAATGGAACTATAAACACACATTATATGGATATTGGAATGATTAATACAAATAAGAGTTGTATTTGAAAAGAAAAAATTTTAAGTATTAAAAAGATAATACGACACATGAATAATGATAATGACATTTAAACTTGTCAAGTACACTATTGTATTGAGTATATTGACTCAAATATTTTTTTAATAATATATATTAAAGAATTCATGTTGATGATTGATGCATAATGTATTTAAAATAGAAATATGGATACTTAATTAAGATGAGAATGAGGAGAGATTGTGTTTAAAATAAAACACATACACTAAACAAGTATAATGTACATGAGAATATGTTGTAAGAATGATTAATTACTCATTCACTTCATTCACATTGATAAAAATATTATTGAAGTTTATGCAAAGATTTTATTATGCAATGATTACTAATGCATATTTTATTGAATTTGTTCATTGTTTGAAGTTTATTGTTCAATTTGTTATAAAACTTTTTAAAAAGTTAAATTTTGTTAAATCCAGTCAAAGGATTATTGATTATGACATTGATTATTGTCAAGAAGACTTATTAGTCTCAAATATGTAACTTGAACAATTATTGACTAAAGAAGTCAAAGGTATGAAGATTGTAATAATATATGAATTTTATTAAAATGATGTTTAAATATTTTATATGTCAGAAGACATAATGAATTGTACATGATGATAATATTAAATATGTCAAGATAAATTGACACGAAAAAGTGCAAAGTTAATATATTCACACTATATAAAATGATGAGAAAGACATAAGAAAAATGTCTTATATAATTGATGAGTGCAAAATGAATATTGTCAAATCACTAAGGAAAGTGTTATTGACAGAAGACAAAAGAAAAGGTCTTCATAAGAGATGAAAGAAAAATGACTTGCTAGATAAAGCAAGGTAAATAATAAGTTGAACAAAATATTGTTGCAACAGAAGAAGTTTGTCAAAAGACAACATGAAAAATATATTGTACTGAAATAAAATGCTCTCATACAAAAGAAAAGAATGATATTGATGGGAAGAAAAATATGAAAGTGTTGAATATTGAAAATAAATTCATTAAGTGAATATGTACAAAGAAATGACAATTAAGTCATAAGGTGATAGAAAATAATCACTATAAAAAAAAAGGAGAAAAGAGGGGAGATAATAATGATAATTAAAAATGCACTTAAAACTTATGAAGAAGTTATGGTACTTGGCACTTACATATTCTAAATCAGCATAGTTGACTTTGTATAAAATGATTCAAATATCACTGGCAATGAATTCACTGTTTACCAGTGTAATTAATGTTTGTCAATGAACAACGCTTTACATTTAGAAGTTGTTCATTCATATTTGTGTGTGTGTCTGTTATACTGTTCGCTTTACAATCATTACTTGTGACAGCTGCTGTAACTTAAACTGCTTAGAAATTGAAATGATAATGCTATATGAGTGAGGCACTCAGGTATCAACCAAGTTGTGTAATAAAAGGGACATAAACAAGCTTTACTTTGCATCAAATCGTATGACTTATCTCCCTTTGCCAATAATCTGTGTAAGAGAAAAATATTTGCATTGAATTACATTTCAACATATTTGTAAGAATATTGATGGGGACATGAGTGTGTGTGTGTCTGGATTGAATGTGAATGATTGAATAAGAATTTAGGGAATGATTGAATCAACATAGAATGACGTAGTAACACATAATCCATCCAATAATAAGCTCACCACATGGAGATAAAACTAATAAATAAAAACACTATAAATTATCCTTTATTATTATTATGTTAATGTTGTATGGTGAAATATATCAAACTTAATTCATTTTTGGAATATATGATACATGATGATAATATTAAATAAATACATAAATAAATAAATAATTATATATATATATATATATATATATATATATATATATATATATATACATATATACAGAGAGGGAGAGAGAGAGAGAGAGAGAGAAGGAGAGAGAAGGAGAGTGAGAGAGAAATAAGGAGAAAGAGAGAGAGAGAGAATGGGAATATTGGGAGTTCATGGGAATATGTAGGAGCTTATGGGGATATTTGGAGCTTATGGGAATATGTAGGAGCTTCCGTATTTGAAACGGACTATAAGCTTCGTTTCATTTTTCTGCTATACAATGATCAACTGCCATGCATAAGTAAATTCAACTGTATGTCAATTATCGAAAAAGAGAGATAAGGAAAGAGAGAGAGAGAAAGAGAGAGAGAGAGAGAGTGACAGAGAAGGAGAGTGAAAGAGAAATAAGGAGAAAGAGAGAGAGAGAAAGAATGGGAATATTTAAGAGCTTTTGGGAATATGTAGGAGCTTATGGGATTAATAGGAGCTAATGGAAATATGTGGGAGCTTATGAGAATATGTAGTAACTTATGGGAATATGTCGGAGCCTATGGGAATATTTAGGATTTTATGGGAATATTAGAAGCTTATGGGAATATGTGGGAGCTTATGGGAATATGTGGGAGCTTATAAGAATATGTGGGAGCTTATAAGAATATATAGTAGCTTATGGGAATATGGGTTAGGGTTAGGGAATATTAGGAGCTTATGGGAATATGTGAGAAAGGGAGAGAGAGAGAGAGAGAGAGAGGAAAAGAGAGAGAGAGAGAGCGATATAAGGAGAAAGAGAGAGAGAATGGAAATATTTGGGAGCTGATGGGAATATGTAGGAGCTTTGGGAATATGTAGGAGCTTATGGGAATGTATAGGAGCATATGGGAATATGTCGGAGCTTATGAGAATATGTGGGAGCTTATAAGAATATATAGTAGCTTATGGGAATATTTAGGAGCTTATGGGAATATGTAGGATCTTATGGGAATATGTAGGAGCTTATGGGAATATTAGGAGCTTATGGGAATTTGTAGGAGCTTATGGGAATATGTTGGAGCTTACGGGAATAAGTGGGAGCTTATGTGAATATGTGCCAATTAATTATATTCCCTTTTATTATTTGGTGAAATGGACTATAGGCTTTGTGTTTATTTTCAACCACGTAAGGTCAAATTTTTACGGATCAGTAAATTCTACTCTACTCTACTCCTACTTCTACTGTAGGAGCTTCCGTATTTGAAACGGACTATAAGCTTCGTTTCAATTTTCTGCTATACAATGATCAACTGCCATGCATAAGTAGATTCAACTCTATGTCAATTATCGAAAAAGAGAGTAAAGGAAAGAGGGAGAGAGAGAGAGAGAGAGAGAGAGAGAGAGAACGAGAGAGAGCGAGAAAGAGAGAGAGAGAAAAAGAGAGAATGGGAATTTATGGTAACTTATGGGAATATGCGGTAGCTTATGGGAATATGTATGAGCTTATGGGAATATACTTGGTAGACTTATGGGAATATGTAGGAGCTTATGGGAATATGTAGGAGAAGCTTATGGGAATATGTAGGAGCTTACTGTAGAAGTGTAGGTGCTTATGGGAATATGTAGGATCTTATGGGAATATGTAGGAGCTTATGGGAATATGTCGGAGCTTATGGGAATATGTAGGAGCTTATGTGAACATGTAGGAGGTTATGGGAATATGTAGGAGCTTATGTGAATATGTAGGAGGTTTTGGGAATATGTAGGAGCTTATGGGAATATGTAGGAGCTTATGGGAATATGTAGGAGCTTATGGGAATAAATGGGAGCTAATGGGAATATGTTGGAGCTTATGGGAATATGTAGGAGCTTATGGGAATATGTAGGAGCTTATGGAAATATGTAGGAGCTTTTGGGAATATGTAGGAGCTTATGGAAATATGTAGGAGCTTATGGGAATATGTATGAGCTTATGGGAATATGTGGGAGCTTATGGGAATATGTGGGAGCTTATGGGAATATGTAGGAGCTTATGGGAACATGTAGGAGCTTATGGGAATATGTAGGAGCTTATGGGAACATGTAGGAGCTTATGGGAATATGTAGGAGCTTATGGGAACATGTAGGAGCTTATGGGAACATTTAGGAGCTTATGGGAATATGTAGGAGCTTATGGGGATATGTAGGAGCTTATGGGAATATGTAGGAGCTTATGGAAATATTAGGAGCTTATGGGAATATGTAGGAGCTTATGGGAATATGTGGGAGCTTATGGGAATATGTGGGAGCTTATGGAAATATGTAGGAGCTTATGGGAATATGTAGGAGGTTATGGGAATATGTAGGAGCTTATGTGAATATGTAGGAGGTTATGGGAATATGTGGGAGCTTATGGGAATATGTGAGAGCTTATGGGAATATGTGGGAGCTTATTGGAATATGTGGGAGCTTATGGGAATATGTAGGAGCTTATGGGAATATGTAGGAGCTTATGGGATCATGTAGGAGCTTATGGGAATATGTGAGATATATTTATTTATATTAGTGTGGCCTAAACTATTTTGTTTTTTGTGTTTCCTTTGACTTCAAAACAGCACATACAAATTTTCATGAATATATGACTTTATTTAGCATTGCCTCATCGACACTGAAATTTTAAGTCATTTTGAATGAATTTTGCATGTATGTATATATAAAGCACACAGAAAATGCTTGAAGGTTCCGGAAAGTTTTAGAAAAAATACACAATTCCAGAAGATTCATGAAGGTTATATGAAATCTCTAGAAGGTTCTATAAGCTTCTATAAAAACGTGTAAAACTTGAGAAGGTTTCGGAAATTAGAAATCTCTAGAAGTTTTAATGTTCAGATAAATAGCCAGCTTCACCAGTGCATTTCAATTAAGTTATAAAAACCAAGTGTTATAAGATCTAATGTTGCGGCTATATAAATATCATTCATTGTATTATGGTCGAAAAGTGTTGTTCATTTAACCTGGCATAGAAGTTGACACAACTCCTGTTTACTGAGCTAGGTACTTCCCTTAATTGAGACTACTGGCCAATGGTATGTTTACAAACACAACCGTCTGGCAGTCAGTTGGTACAATTTTTTCCTGACCTATTTCTTTGCTTATATACTGTCCAGTGGACATGCCAATGTTTATTGAGCTAGGTACTTCCCCTAATTGAGCCTACTGGCCAATGGTATGTTTACAAACATAGCCGTCTTCAATATGACATTTGGGGTCAGTACAACTGGACCGGATGTGCGGCTATTCAAGCGCTTTAAGACGTTTTAGCCAAAAATAATTCTGGCATAATTTAGTATATGCCACGATGTTCGATTGGAGCAAAATCTCAAACCATTTAAAGAAGAAGTAATCACATGAAGATTTATTTCTTCCCTCATCAGTTTAAGCTGACTAAGCATGAAGACATATCAATTGCAGAATTTGGTATCTTCGCATCCTTGGTTTACATTAAAGCTTGGATTCAGTGTCCCATTCTAGCAGACGCACCTCTGAATGATCTGGATTTCATCAGCTTCTTAATGATTATAAGAATGTTTCTCCCTTCATTTCTCAGACTGCTAAACAAAATAATAAATGTCTTTATAATCTGATATTTTTATTAATTTGTCTGTCTACTTGTCTGTCTGTCGTCAATTAGCAGCCAAAGTCCAACGACTTACTACATTCATTCTCTTGAGGCCTTACATTTATCAATGCTGGTAATAATTTCTTTTACTCTGTATTTTTTGACACTTGGATAGACACATCTCTATTTCCTTGCCAGTTGTGCAACATTAAAAACCAAAGAAACAAACAAATATTCTGTAGCAACTGTTTAGTCATGGCTGGACGAACTTCGTCTTTAAGAAACTTAGAAGTCTGGTCACACATCAGTGAACAAGAATACACGCAACGACGTTATCAAACAAATACCTTCTTATATTAGTCAGTCAGTACACACACACTGGTACTAGGATCATTCTGTGATTTTTTTTTCTTCTTTTTATTGAGTTTTTGTTCCTAATTGAATCATGTAATTCTTCTTCTTCTATCCCTTAACCCGTGGATGGGTCGTTGGGGCACCGTTGTTGACAGAAAACTAGTGAGTTAGGTTTTCAGTCATGGTGTATCTGGGGCAGGAAATGCTTGGCGGCGCCCAACCCTTTCCAAGCTTGACCACAGCCGATTTCCTCCTTATCGGTGGCCCGCCTTGATCACGGACACGTAGCTGTTGGGTTCACATTTGATCTCGTCCGTCCTGGCCGGTGACTTCAATTTGGAAGCTCATACGCCCAGTGGTGTTGTGTCAGCGCCCAGGGTTTGGCCACACGTGAGAGATGAGCGAGAACCAGTGAGCTTGACCACTCGAGGGTGCAGCGGTCAGACCATCAAAGGAACTACCTCTGTCCAGTTTATGTATTGCCAATCCTTAGTTTGACACACAATGTGTTAGAACTATTAATCTATTTATGTTACAAGCAATCTGTGGGATCCTATGATGTATTCATTATGTTGACATTAAAAGGAAGTCTCTTATTGGTCAATTTATGTTTCTACAATAAACTTTGTTTTTTTTCTCTGAACTTTATTTTATTTACTCTCTTAAAAGAATCCTGACATGGGTACATGCCTGGAGTCGAACCCGTGACCCACAGCATTCCGGTCGGACTCACTACCAAAGTGCCACTCAGCCACACTGACACCCCTTCCCCGTCTTCTGATGTTCACACTTTACAGTATTTTACACTTTACAGTATTTTACACGTTACAGTATTTTACATTTTACAGTAGTTTACACTTTACAGTATTTTACACTTTACAGTGGTTTACACTTTACAGTATTTTACACGTTTCAGTATTTTACACGTTACAGTAGTTTACACTTTACAGTATTTTACACGTTACAGTATTTTACATTTTACAGTAGTTTACACTTTACAGTATTTTACACTTTACAGTATTTTACACTTTACAGTATTTTACACGTTTCAGTATTTTACATTTTACAGTATTTTACACCTTACAGTATTTTACACGTTACAGTATTTTACATTTTACAGTATTTTACACCTTACAGTATTTTACACTTTACAGTATTTTACACATTGCAGTATTTTACTTTTTACACTATTTGACACTTTACAGTATTTTACACATTGACAGTAGTTAGCTCACATCTTTAAGTTAGCTCTTCATCTTTAAGTTAGCTCACATCTTTAAGTTAGCTCATATCTTTAAGTTAGCTCACATCTTTAAGTTAGCTCACATCTTTGAGTTAGGTCATATCTTTATGTTAGCTTACATCTTTAAGTTAGCTCACATCTTAAAGTTAGCTCACATCTTTAAGTTAGGTCATATATTTAAGTTAGCTCACATCTTTAAGTTAGCTCACATCTTTAAGTTAGGTCATATCTTTAAGTTAGGTCATATCTTTAAGTTAGCTCACATCTTTAAGTTAGCTCACATCTTTAAGTTAGCTCACATCTTTAAGTTAGCTCACATCTTTAAGTAACCTCAAATCATGTTACTTAAAACATTTGTTTAATAAAACACCAAACATTATTAGTTTTAAATGAAATCATTCAAGATTGTTTTTATAATTAATCTAGCCCTGATTTAATTTTGTTAAATTCATTCATTGATTTTAAATGTGAACTAATTTTTTTTAATGACTTAGATCTTACTGGTAACTGTCGTCTGTCACTATCTACCTAATCTGTTCCGTGTATTGTTTACCTTCAACAGTACTCAGCATTACATATTATGTCCATCATGAAGAAATCAACCCTAACAGAGTGTAAAACATTTAACAAAAAATGATCATTTAACTTTGCTGTCCTGTCCATTTCTGGTGTGTAAATTTGTGATTTCAAAACAGTGCTACTGTTTTAGCGTAGTCAGTTGCCTAGTTACACACGTAAGTTACTGATAACTTTAGCTGACTTTCTGTGCATGTATAACGTACATATCTTTATGAGTATAGTTTGTTTTGTGTCTAAAAATAGCCATCATAAGTTTAAATACTTTGTGAAGGGTGGCCGAGTTGTGTCGATACTAGTCTAATGACCTAAGAGTCTTGTGTTCGATCCTCGGTAAAGACAATGGCAATTTTTACAGGTGAAATTTCTTTCAAAGTCGACCCGTAAGTCCACCCAGCTTTAAATGGTCACCTGACTTAAGTTGGGGAAGTAAAGGCGGCTGGGCGTTGTGCTAACCACATAGCCCCTTCATATGCCGAGGTTATAGAAACAGATGAATTCTACACATCATCTGCTTTTTGTTTAGTTTAAATACAAACAAATAATATTGCTTTTATTTTTATTGTAATTCTTGGTTTATAAATAAACTGAGTCGATGATAACTAAACATTCTTTTAAATAAAATTAAATTATTTCATTGTAACAATAGCAATGCACAATATGTAGCTGTAGTTATATATTTATTGCCCTTTCATTTAAATTCTGTTGAGGTGTTAATCCTAACGTGCCAGATAATCTAATGGATACGCTTGTAAAAAAAATAAACTTTGACTGTATACAAAATAAATTCATGATTTGTTATTAGTCTTATTTTTTTTACCACAATGCAAAGCGCGAAATCCATGTAACAAAGAAGCAATTTATCGTTATTTGAAGACACTTTACTTCTGTGTAGCGACAAGCGAACTTTGAATATTTATTCATATAGTCACATCAGTATTTATTCTGCAGGCTAGTAAAGCATTTCTAAGGGTGAAATGTTGGTCTCTTGTTCCCAATGTTGAAGGGGCGGAGGTTTGATATTGTAACGCCCTTGTTAGATCCCACGGTAGGCTGCGGAGGCAGCCCGTGAGACATAGACAGGTTACTAGACTCGCTGGAGATTCGAACCTGTGACCTACATACAGATCAGACACTCAGCCTAATGTGAAGTCGATGAAATCTATTAGTCCATGTATTTTGTTTAATAGACGTTTTTGACAGTTTTTTGCGGTTTTCTCAAAATCGCTTTTTTAAAAAAAATCTTGTTCCTTTTGGACACTTTCACAAAAACTACTTAAGATATAAGCTTACAATTTTGCATGCTTTTTCTTATACCTATTGTTGACAGTTCTCCAATTTTTTTTTGGAAATATGAAATACAATTTTTTAATAATTTTTTTTCTACCTCCCCCCCCTCCCCAAATGTAACTTTTTTGATTGTATAGAAATAAAAAATTCACAGTTTATTTATTTTCCATTTTTTCTAAAAAAAAAAAATTGGATGTTTGTTTAAAACACACTCATTAACATTTGTGCAAAGTTATTTTATGATATCTACAATAGATATTAAAAATTGGTTTTTTGGAAATATGTCTTAAAATTACACTTTTTTACCCAAAAAAAGTCTCATAATATATTTTTTAATATTTTTTTTAAATATTTTTTTTTATTTCTTTGTTCATTAATTGGTCTGTTGAATGCATGTGCCAAAAATGGCTGGTGTAGCTTAAACAATAAAAAAAAAATAGAAAAAAACAGTAGCTGAAACCTCGCATCGGCGTATGGATCACCTTAACCATACCCTGAACATCCATTGGTCGTCACAGGAAGTAGAACTTAAGACTCACATTTCGACAGTCGAGCCCTTTACCACTCGACCATCCGCTCCCTCCACCCCGTGTAGGTTATCGAGTTCTATTCTCAGTGAGACCAGACGCCGGCTAGTACGTGGTGGTGGTCAGCCTTCAGGTTGGTATGCACTGGCCTCAAGTAGATTGCTACTGTACCAAGAGTAGGATCTCAAAATACGATGACGTCATTTTCTATTATTTTTATTTTTCATTATGTGAAAAGTGTATCAAACACAACTTTATCAGGCGAATCGAGTTCTCCTTTACTGGGCTTGACATAGGAGAAAGGGGCGGGGGTTTACCATTTAGTTGTTTATATATAGATGTTTATGTCACAGGGTATTCCCTATGACAGTGCACCAAATGAATGTTTATGTTGAACGGAAGTAGAAAAAGGTGCGACGTAGAGACGGTGGTGGTGTACCAACGTCCACCAGTTATTATTATTATGCCCACGATTCACCTAGAACCAGAGACAATAGTCTTCGTATCTATGTTCGTATGTGTATGTGTCTGTCAATGTCTTTGTGTATGTCTATGTGTGGGTGTGCGTATGGCCCTGTACAATATTCCCAACGAGACAGAACATGAATACCCCGCTATGTTCATTAACATGGCTTGCAGTGATACATTTTTATTCCGTATATAAAAACTCCACACTCACTGTAACTGCTGTCTTTACCGTGGTACAGTGGTCGGCAAAGTGAGGCTCCGGAGCCGCATGTGGCTCTTTGGCTCCTAAAGTGCGGCTCTGGCATTTAGTTTTATTTACTATACAACTTATTTAGTGTAACTGTAATAAAAGTTTACTAAACAAGCAGATTTGGCTCCCAATTTCTTTTAAAATTGTTGTAATGTTCATATTTGGCTTTTTGGCTGATAAGTTTGCCGACCACTGCCTTGGTACATTTACCAACCGAATAGGAAGTGGTTAATTTAATAAGTAAAAATCAAGCATTCATT
The DNA here is from genome assembly GCA_021962125.1 of Bulinus truncatus. Lineage (NCBI taxonomy): Eukaryota > Metazoa > Mollusca > Gastropoda > Planorbidae > Bulinus > Bulinus truncatus. The sequence continues at coordinate 976,156 of JAGDYQ010000186.1, forward strand.
TGGTAAAAGAACATAAAGCATAAAGTAACGGACAGATTTTAGAATTCAATGTCTTAAATTGTTTTATTCGCCGTTGATTGAATGTTTCCATTTCAGAGCAAAGTTATTAGTTTCAGAGAACATTTTGATGACAGTTTTTACATAACTTAATCTTACTGAATAATAAAGTCTTGTCGTATCAAGTTTAACATAATGTTGATCTCGTGGACACAACTCTTGACAATAAGGATAATAAAAATATAGAGTTGTTTCCCGCGTCCGAGAGAGAGAGAGAGACAGAGAGAGAGAGAGAGAGAGAGAGAGAGAGAGAGAGAGAGAGAGAAAAGAGAGAAACAGGAAGAAGAAAAACAGGAAGAAGAAAAACAGGAAGAAAAATAATAAAGATGGCGGTATGGCGTTAGAAATGAAGAAGATCCACAGACAACTAGAGAAAGAGAAAACATCGAAGATTAAGTGCTAAGTATTGACAGACATTTATATTGATGGTTAATGAACCAATCTTTGTTCTTTATATATAAAGTTATTCAGTTGTGTATATAAGATTATCAATAAACAAGTTGACTTGCCATTCTAATTGGTTGTCATTGAACATATGCCCATGTTGTGTTACTCTATGTCAATGGTTCCCTGAACATATGCCCATGTTGTATTACTCTATGTCAGTGGTTCCCTGAACATATAGCCATGTTGTGTTACTCTATGTCAGTGGTTCCCTGAACGTATGCCCATGTTGTGTTACTCTATGTCAGTGGTTCCCTGAACATATGCCCATGTTGTGTTACTCTATGTCAGTGGTTCCCTGAACATATAGCCATGTTGTGTTACTCTATGTCAGTGGTTCCCTGAACGTATGCCCATGTTGTGTTACTCTATGTCAGTGGTTCCCAGAACATATGCCCATGTTGTGTTACTCTATGTCAGTGGTTCCCTGAACGTATGCCCATGTTGTGTTACTCTATGTCAATGGTTCCCTGAATGTATGCCCATGTTGTGTTACTCTATGTCAGTGGTTCCCTGAATGTATGCCCATGTTGTGTTACTCTATGTCAGTGGTTCCCTGAATGTATGCCCATGTTGTGTTACTCTATGTCAGTGGTTCCCTGAACATATGCCCATGTTGTGTTACTCTATGTCAGTGGTTCCCTGAACATATGCCCATGTTGTGTTACTCTATGTCAGTGGTTCCCTGAACATATGCCCATGTTGTGTTACTCTATGACTCTATGTACGCGCTACTAAAACACAATTAGATTCACGACAGTTGATTTTGATTTACATTTCTTAAGCTTTAAAAATGTAAGGTTTACGACATAGAATTCTAAAAATCTGTCCGTTACTTTCTGCTTTATGTTCTTTTACCAAATGAATGCTTGATTTTACTTATTAAATTAACCACTTAACCACTTCCTATTCGGTATTGAGAGTTGGCAGGTCAGTTTTTCCCCTTTGTTTAAAGTCGTTTTTATTTTGATCTATGTTTTTGATGCGAAAGAAATGAACATGTTTAGTACAATAATAAATAGTAATGCTAAGATTGTAATTGATTTTTTTTTCGTTTCAGTATTTTGTTTAAATGGCATTTGGTCATTTTATCTTCAGTAGAGCATATTTTGCAATAGCTTGTTGTCAGTATGCTTGAATATTTTTGAACACACGCTTAAAGGCTTGATGTAAAATTAGATCTACAAGTATTGACAGTTAGTAGATAAACTTCACATATTTAATACGGTTGACTTCCTGCACTTTAAAACTTGGAATGGAATGTACACAAAGTTACTTTCAACTAAACCGACTTTTTCTGGTTTACTTTGTTGGTCAGTTACTGTGGTCAGGAAATGTCCAAAGTTTACCAGGTCAGTATTGTTTATATATATATATATATCCCTAAATCTGTCTATCTATCTATCTATCTATCTATCTATCTATCTATCTATCTATCTATCTATCTATCTATCTATCTATCTATCTATCTATCTATCTATCTATCTATCTATCTATCTATCTATCTATCTATCTATCTATCTATCTATCTATCTATCTATCTATCTATCTATCGACCCATCTATCTATCTATCTATATATCTATCTATCTATCTATCTATCTATCTATCTATCTATCTATCTATCTATCTATCTATCTATCTATCTATCTATCTATCTATCTATCTATCTATATATCTATCTATCTATCTATCTATCTATCTATCTATCTATCTATCTATCTATCTATCTATCTATCTATCTATCTATCTATCTATCTATCTATCTATCTATCTATCTATCTATCTATCTATCTATCTATCTATCTATCTATCTATCTATCTATCTATCTATCTATCTATCTATCTATCTATCTATCTCATCATATCTATCTATCCATCTAATTCATCTATCTATCTATCTATCTACTCTATCCATCTATCTATCTATCTATCTATCTATCTATATATCTATCTATCTATCTATCTATCTATCTATCTATCTATCTATCTATCTATCCTACTCTATCTTTATCTATCTATCTATCTATCTATCTATCTATCTCTCTATCTCTCTCCTCTAACTATCTCATCTATCTATCTATCTATCTATCTATCCATCTATCTCTCCTCTATCTATCTATCTATCTATCTATCTATCTATCTATCTATCTATCTATCTATCTATCTATCTATCTATCTATCTATCTATCTATCTATCTATCTATCTATCTATCTATCTATCTATCTATCTATCTATCTCTTGATATTGTTGTTTATCGGAAGCTGGAATCACGTGTGATGAGTTGTCACTCCTGAATGTCCGCCCAATAAAAGTGAAAAAATTTAAAGACTTTCGTATCATTACATCACACAGGCACGTGGTGCCGGCTGAAACAGATGTGATCATTTGCTCTCCTTGGGGAGGGGGGGGGCAGGTTAGGGGGTGGGGCTCGCAAAAGGAATGACCCACCTGACGTACTCTACTCTCTCAAGTCAGTTTTACACAACACTTTGATATTCCTTCCAATATTGCAGCTCGTCTGCCAATCACTTACTAACCAATACGCATCGTTCTGCAATCGCTCCCATAGCGCGTGTTTCAGTTCCACCACAATATTCCGCTTACCTGGCATACGATAACATCCCATAACGCCATGACACGGCTCAGCGACCACCCAATCAACATCCCACTATAGCCATGACCTCGATTCTGCCATCATCAACCATAATAGCCATGGCTTGCTCCTGCCAATTAACATCCCATAATAGCCATGACTAAGTTGCCGCCAATCAACATCCCATAATAGCCATGACTCGTTCTGCCAATCAACATCCCATAATAGCCATGGCTCGTTCTGCCAATCAACATCCCATAATAGCCATGACTCGTTCTGCCAATCAACATCCCATAATAGCCATGACTCGTTCTGCCAATCAACATCCCATAATAGCCATGACTCGTTCTGCCAATCAACATCCCATAATAGCCATGACTCTTTCTGCCAATCAACATCCCATAATAGCCATGTAGTGCAGTGCCGATAACTACAGTGTTACTGACTTTGAACCCTGTATTCAAATTTCGAGTTCAGAGGTTACATCATAATTCTGTTATTCTGCTGGTGTGTAAAAAATTTAATTGATTTATTTCCCTTTTTTTCTACAGTCCATATCAGTTTCACTAACAGTCCAGAGTTTGTACCTGATGAGGTCAACTTGACCCTGACATTCGGCAATCTTTCCATCGACCTTGAACTAAGGCGTTGTCCCCATGCGACCTTTGACATCCCGTTGTACACGGCCAATGTGGACGAGACGGGGAAATTTGTGTACAAACAAGAAAATGTGGACAGTGTACATGTGAGTAAATAAACAAGATAACGTGTGTGTGTTTGTGTGTATGTGTTTGTGTGTGTGTTTTTGTACGTGTGTGTGATCGTGTGTGTGTGTGTGTTTGTGTACGTGTGTGGGTTTGTGTGTATGTGTTTGTGTGTGTGTGTGTGTGTTTGTGTGTGTGTTTGTGTGTGTGTTTGTGTACGTGTAAGTGCTTGTGTACTGTGTGTGTGTGTGTGTTTTTGTGTGTGTGTTTGTGTACGTGTGTGTGTTTATGTGTGTGTGTGATTAAAATTTAAAAAAAAAACATTTAACGAACCTTACGCTTGAACACCTGAGTTGTACTAATGGAAAGGAGAGGGGTGGCGAGATGGTGAATATAGTGGTGTTCGTACCTCCAGCGGTGCTAGACGTGTGATCGATTCCCGCTGATCTAATGTTTACCAACGACTAGTGTGTTACCGTCAATGTATGAAATACTAAAATGTGTAAAATACTGAAATGTGTGAAATAATGAAATGTGTGAAATAATGAAATGTGTGAAATAATGAAATGTGTGAAATACTGAAATGTGTGAAAACCTTCAAAGTATATAGTATGAAAATTTATACGACGGAGAAGGCGTGTGGGGTAGAGGGTAGGTACTTGAACCAAGACGAATTCCTATAACTTTCGTGAATTTGTTTTTAATAAAACAGCTGGATGACAGTATCACCGGATGGCAGCGGGTTACGGGTTTGACTCTCGGCGTGTACCCAGTTACCTACATATGTCCTCTGTGGTGCCTCCACTGTAATTGCACTATCGGCCATGATGGGTATGAAAGAAGGACGCTAGACACAAAAAAACTAACCCGATAATTAACATTTCATCCTGACGTGGATTCTTTTAAGAAAGTGAACTAAAAAAAAGTTCTTGTAACATAAATACATATAAATATTTATAACACATTTATGTGTCAAACTAAGGATTGGCAATACATAAACAATTTACACAGTGTACAGGTGAGTTATTTAATGGAGTAACTTATGTGTATACTAACATTGACATTAAAATAAAAACTGATTTCTCAAACAGAACGATTGAACACCAAAACTGGACTAATGGAAGCGGTGGGGTGGGGGAGTTGAATTGTGGTGAATATGTTTGAAATACTACATTATGTGAAATACTGCATTATGTGAAATACTGCATTGTGTGAAATACTGCATTGTGTGAAATACTACATTGTGTGAAATACTGCAATGTGTTAAATACTGCATTGTGTGAAATACTGCATTGTGTGAAATACTGCAATGTGTGAAATACTGCATTGTGTGAAATACTGCATTGTGTGAAATACTGCAATGTGTGAAATACTGCATTGTGTGAAATACTGCATTGTGTGAAATACTGCATTGTGTGAAATACTACATTGTGTGAAATACTGCAATGTGTGAAATACTACATTGTGTGAAATACTGCAATGTGTGAAATACTACATTGTGTGAAATACTGCAATGTGTGAAATACTACATTGTGTGAAATACTGCAATGTGTGAAATACTACATTGTGTGAAATACTGCAATGTGTGAAATACTGCATTGTGTGAAATACTGCATTGTGTGAAATACTGCAATGTGTGAAATACTACATTGTGTGAAATACTGCATTGTGTGAAATACTGCATTGTGTGAAATACTTCAATGTATGAAATACTGTCATTTTGTGAAATACTTCAATGTATGAAATACTGTCATTGTGTGAAATACTTCAATGTATGAAATACTGTCTTTGTGTGAAATACTTCAATGTATGAAATACTGTCATTGTGTGAAATACTTCAATGTATGAAATACTCTCATTGTGTGAAATACTGTCATTGTGTGAAATACTGTCATTGTGTGAAATACTTCAATGTATGAAATACTGTCATTGTGTGAAATACTTCAATGTATGAAATACTGCATTGTGTGAAATACTTCAATGTATGAAATACTGTCATTTTGTGAAATACTACATAGTGTGAAATACTTCAATGTATGAAATACTGCATTGTGTGAAATACTACATAGTGTGAAATACTTCAATGTATGAAATACTGTCATTGTGTGAAATACTACATAGTGTGAAATACTTCAATGTATGAAATACTGTCACTGTATGAAATACTGTCATTGTGTGAAATACTGTCATTGTGTATGATTTGACCATCAGATGACGGAGAAGGGGGAGGGGTCTGTGTGGAGGTGTGGCTGAGTGGCACTTGGGCAGTGAGTCCAACATGCATGCTGTGGGTTACGGGTTTGACTTGACGAGTATCCAGTGACCTACAAATACAACACGCAGACAGACAGATATGCAGACCCGCAGACAGAAAAGCAAAATGACAGACACGCAGCCAGACAAGCAGACATAAGACTACAGTCATAGAATTGTTAAATAAAAAATTAACTAAATATTTCTGATTATAAATACATGTATTATTTCCCGCCAGAATGTCGGCATGTACCAAGATAAATCTCTTGACGCTGTGTTCCAGATATCAAACGGAGCAACAAACCCTAGTCTCGGATCAAATCTAATATTTGTAAGAGATCAATGCAAGTCTTAGAAATATCTCACACAAATCTTCTGTCAATGAACAACTGTCACATTTGGTAAAATTGTATCTGAAACATCCAGTAGTGGAGTTAACGGCAGTCACCCTGGGTCCCGATCTAGGAAGGGCCCCGCAAAAAAGAACTTCTGAGGACACCTTTTATAATTTCTTTATCACTCTTTCAAAAGATCCAAATCTTTCCCCATCACGTGGGCTCCAACGGACAATAAACCACCTCTGGAAATATTACCATCAAACTTTTAAAATATTGGAAAGAAGTCAGTGGATCTCAAAGCGTGGGGCAAAAACCCACCATTGAGGCTCGAGCTTATCAGGTGCCCAAAAAAAATGTAATAGTGCCTGTTATGAGTTGGGGAGAGGGGAGTAAAGGTGGCTGGTAGTTGTGCTAACCCAACAACCCCATGTAGCAACAGAAAACGGGTGAATTCCACACTTCATCTGCCCTGATGGCAAGCCCGTAGCGTGTGTGGGGGGGGGCAGTGGGGCCGGACCCCTTCTGCGTTTTGTCTGCCCCCCCTGCTATTGCCTGACCCCTGCTGTAGATTGCCTGCCCCCTCCTGTAGAATTTTCACGCTACGGGGCTGCCTGATGGGCCCTTTGGGGCTAAAGAAACTTACTTACCAGTATATGTTTTGATTTAAATAAGATGTCCATCTCTCTATACTTTGTGTGTCATCTGGTAGATATGGTACAAGTATTTATACTTATTTATTTTTAGAAAGGTCAATTTCGGTACAAAGACATAAAGTACTTCCTCGCATTTGAGAGGAGACAAAGGAGGGATCTGACGTCATCAGAGGGCGACTACAGCTTGAAGGTCGTGCCAGATCAGGGACATCAGGTGTACGATTATATTACAGGTAAACTGACCTACTGAACCAATAATTGAACACAATACGTAACAGGGTCAGGCAGGGGTAAGGTCGATGAGACTCACCCTCAGGTCTCTGACAGTGAAAAGTAAAAGACCTATAGTCTACTCATCAAATTTTTTTTATCAGAAAATAGGACCTAATAAAACTCATCCAAGTGCCACATGTAGGTCACGCAGGTCATGAAGGTCATGCCAGATAACAAGAACTTCAACGTAACGACCTAACAATAATTTCTAGCAAACATCCAGGCGTCACACTGATACTCACAAGAAACAAAATTGTGTTTACTGACAAATGATTTACAGTAATTGATACATCTGTAGATTTATTTATAATTTTTTTTTTCACACAGACTGATTTTTTTTATTTTGATATTTGATTTTTACCCCATACGGTAGCTCTTGAAGGCCATCAAACCACACATTTAGGACCACTGATCTCTCAAACACCCGGTTTGAAAAATGGAAAGCGACCAAGACGTGACGTCACCACACCCAACTATTACATTGACATTGTCGCTGTTGTAGATTTCAAAGCTTACAGTAGATTTCTTTCCAACGCACAGAACAACAGAACATTGGCTTTGAGTGAACTAGTCCAGTACTACGCGGTTATTATATCTGGGGTGAGTATCTTTCTTCTGTGTACAAATTACAGTACAACTAGCAAGTGTACCCGGCGTTGCTCGGTAAGTCGGGAGTTCAAACGTGACTACTCAGGATTATTTGTTTACACAGTAATTAATTCAATCAATGTTATATCAAAACGAAGCATTAAATAATTAGTTTATATAAAAATGAACTGAACAAATTAAAAAAAAAATAACTACTTTATTATGCCATTTTGCAGCACAGAGGCAAGTTGGTGTGGCACGATAAAGCACCCGCGCGCAGGTTCTATTCGGCTTCTTACTTACTATCTTTCTTGATTTCTTACTTACACGATGTTCTTATATATACGAATTAGCTTTGAGTGAACCAATATAGTATTACGTATTCATTATATCTAGATCAAATACTTTCTAATTAATGAGTAGGTGTTTCCTTGTTTACACTGTAATATGATTAAGACAAAGCCACCAAATTAAGCCAAAGCTACCAAATTAAGACAAAGCCACCAAATTAAGACAAAGCCATCATATTGTTATTATTATGTTTCTCATATTCAGGTTGATCTAATGTATCAAAGTATCAACTCTACTGACTTCAACATCCATGTTGTGCTGATTCAAGTTATTGTCGCCGAGGTAACATATTATTGAAATAACTTGTGTGAAATAGTGTGTTGACGTCATTGCCATTTGCGCAGCACGGTATTATTTTACTAAATATAACACAAATATTTAGTTCAGTAGTCTTCATACGGTTGCTGGCGGAACATTCATGGTACGGAGGAAGTGGGAAGCAAGAAATTGTTGCCGATTGGCAGACTCAATATTTCATTATATTTATCATACAGTCTTGAATGTAAGTAAAGGGGCAGATGAAGTGCACAAGTGTTTCTATAACCTCGGCATATGAAGGGATTGTGTGGTCAGCACTACGCCCAGCCGCCTTTACTTCCCCCCAACTTAAAGTCAGGTGACCCATTTAAAGCTGGGTGGACTTGTGGGACGACTTTGAAACACCACTCGGCCACCCAACCAACAGTATTAAAACTGATGGTAGCTAATTTTAGGCATAAAACAAACTATACTCATAAAGATATGTATGTTATACATGCACAGAAAGCCAGATAAAGCTATCAGTAACTTTACGTGTGTAACAAAGGTCAACATGACCTTAGCTATGTCCAGTAGCCACTGTTTTGAAAAGTCACAAATTTACACATCAGAAATGAACGAGGCAAACACAGGACAGGAAAGATAAATGATCATTTTTCTTAAATGTTTTACACTCTGTTAGGTGATTTCTTCATGATGGACGTAACATGGATATAAACAACAACAGGAACAAATATTATTTTAAACAATCTTGAATGTAGGTCACAAAAAGAAAATTAAAAAAAAAAAACAATTATTGAGATTCCACATTTTGTAAACCGAAAAAAATCAATCAAAATTGTCGAACAAATAGCCAGACATGTCGCCAAATGTACTTAAAATCAGACTGATTTCGATCAATTGTATAATTGACTGATTTCGATCAATTGTATAATTGACTGATTTCGATCAATTGTATAATTGACTGATTTCGATCAATTGTATAATTGACTGATTTCGATCAATTGTATAATTGACTGACTGAGAGGACTGATTATTAATGATGCGTAAATTTATACAAATATAAAGGATTGGGGTATTGCACTGATTCAATTGATTGATTTTTACATTAATTTAAAGACTGTCAGCAGCTCTACATTCACTGAACCGTTCAAAGTTGGGGACACTATTAGTACCGGCAATAGTCTGGGTAATTTCAAAAACTACCTGGCCGCCGGTAACATTCAAAACTATGACCATGCCATGTTGTTCACAGGGTGAGTTGCTGTTGTCGTTGTTGTTGTCGTCTTTGTTGTCGTCGTTGTTGTTGTCGTTGTTGCTGTTGTTGTCGTTGTTGTCGTTGTTATTGTCATTGTTGTCGTCGTTGTTGTCGTTGTTATTGTCATTGTTGTCGTCGTTGTTGTCGTCGTTGTTGTTATTGTCATTGTTGTCGTCGTTGTTGTCGTCGTTATTGTTGTCGTTATTGTTGCGTTGTTGTCGTCGCTGTTGCTGTTGTCGTCGTTGTAGTTGTTGTCGTCGTTATTGTAATTGTTGTCGTTGTTATTATCATTGTTTTCGTCGTTGTTGTCGTCCTTGTTGTTGTCGTTGTTGTCGTCGTAGTTGTCGTCATTGTTGTCGTCGTTGTTGTCGTCGTTGTTGTTGTCGTTGTTGCTGTAGTTGTCGTTGTTGTCGTTGTTATTGTCATTGTTGTCGTCGTTGTTGTCGTTGTTGTTGTCGTTGTTGCTGTTGTTGTCGTTGTTGTCGTTGTTATTGTCATTGTTGTCGTCGTTGTTGTCGTTGTTGTTGTCGTCGTTGTTGTTGTTGTCGTCTTTGTTGTTGTCGTCGTTGTTGCTGTTGTTGTTATTGTCAATGTTGTCGTCGTTGTAGTCGTCGTTGTTGTCGTCTTTGTTGCTGTTGTTGTCGTTGCTGTCGTTGTTATTGTCATTGTTGTCGTCGTTGTTGTCGTCGTTATTGTTGTCGTTGTTGTTGCGTTGTTGTCGTCGCTGTTGCTGTTGTCGTCGTTGTAGTTGTTGTCGTTGTTGCTGTTGTTGTCGTTGTTATTGTCATTGTTGTCGTCGTTGTTGTTGTCGTCGCTGTTGCTGTTGTCGTCGTTGTAGTTGTTGTCGTTGTTGTTGTCGTTGTTGCTGTCGTTGTTGTCGTTGTTATTGTCATTGTTGTCGTCGTTGTTGCTGTTGTTGTCGTTGTTGTCGTTGTTATTGTCATTGTTGTCGTCGTTGTTGTCGTCGTTATTGTTGTCGTTGTGGTTGCGTTGTTGTCGTCGCTGTTGCTGTTGTCGTCGTTGTAGTTGTTGTCGTTGTTGCTGTCGTTGTTGTCGTTGTTATTGTCATTGTTGTCGTCGTTGTTGTTGTTGTCGTCTTTGTTGTTGTCGTCGTTGTTGCTGTTGTTGTCGTTGTTATTGTCAATGTTGTCGTCGTTGTAGTCGTCGTTGTTGTCGTCTTTGTTGCTGTTGTTGTCGTTGCTGTCGTTGTTATTGTCGTTGTCGTCGTTGTTGTCGTCGTTATTGTTGTCGTTGTTGTCGTCGCTGTTGCTGTTGTCGTTGCTGTCGTTGTTATTGTCATTGTTGTCGTCGTTATTGTTGTCGTTGTTGTTGCGTTGTTGTCGTCGCTGTTGCTGTTGTCGTCGTTGTAGTTGTTGTCGTTGTTGTTGTCGTTGTTGCAGTTGTTGTCGTTGTTGTCGTTGTTATTGTCATTGTTGTCGTTGTTGTTGTGGTCGTTGTTGTCGTCTTTGTTGTCGTCGTTGTTGCTGTTGTTGTCGTTGATGTCGTTGTTATTGTCATTGTTGTCGTCGTCGTTGTTGCTGTTGTTGTCGTTGTTATTGTCATTGTTGTCGTCGTTGTTGTCGTAGTTGTTGTCGTCGTTGTTGTTGTTGTTGTTGTCGTCGTTGTTACTGTTGTTGTCTTTGTTGTTGTCGCTGTTGTTGTTGTTGGCTTGCCATAGAATTAAGCATTGTTTGTAGATCTCCACACTGTCAAGGCCGGGTTAAGGCACTGCCATCGTCATAGACGGGCCAACTCCACTGTGCTGTGACGTGAAAATAGCTACCCATAGCCGCCAGCTGAATAGTACAGGCTGGCGAGTGTGTTACTATGCTACTAAGGCTAGCCTTGCGTGTTACTGTTTTGATTTGAGACAGCACACTGGTGCTTAATTTTTTTTCTATATATGCAAACTCTAAGTAAATATTGGACATATAACAGTCAAAACTGTATTTAGACAAACAATTATACTAGTAAACAACAACATTTTACATTACAACACAAAATTAGTTATCAGTAAAATTACGACAACATATTGTAAAATTTTAATAAGTTTATTCCTTTAAAATATGCTCAGTTAAGTCCAACAACATCCTCCGTATTTTATATGAAAGAGAAAATATTGATACAGCTTTTATTTTAGTCATACATTTAAATAAATAAATAAAACAACATTTTTTGTATCACACAAAGAAATTAAAATGTAGAAAAAAAAACATCTTGAATATCAAGTTTGTACAAACAGACCTTTTCATCTGTCTGTTTGAAATAACGTATGCATGTCTAATTTGTTTAAGAGATATTTTCAAGTAATGATATTATAATAATATCCAACAATTTAAATATCTTAAGTAGGTCTAATTTAAGAACAGATTATTACCTAGGCCTTCGCCTAGTGGTAACAGTTACCTGAAATGAATACTTGAAACAATGTTAATTATTTTGCCAAAAATATTAGTTAAAAATTAAAAAAAAAAACATGTTTAGACTGACAATGTTTAGACTGACTATGTTTAGACTGACATTAAAAAGAATACTTGTGCTCCCCCTGCCCCTACAATAACAATAGACTTAAAATTTCCTTTACATTAAAACCCTATTAACAAAATTATTTAGTGTAAGTTTGTAATTTTCTTTTCTTAGCTTTTTTTACTTGTGAACATTTATCTGTTTCAGATTTACTGTAATTATTTAGAAGTATGTTAGCCAGATAGCTGGATGTTAATAAAAAAACATTTACTAAAGTTTGCCCACAGATACAATCACCTAGATGTAAAAATGTGTTTGAAGACATGTATGGAATAATTTTAATGAAACCTGTTTCTGGTTACTTTATGCCAGGAAAAAATCTTCATACTCTTTGCTAATAAGTTTTTTAAACAATGAAAACTGAACAGTCAGTACATCAACTAAAGCCTGACTAGGCCATTTTAATCCGCCCCTATCTAAATCATGTAAATATGAGTGAAATTGAATTGAAAATGAAATATCTAGAGTTTTATCTATGGCTAGTTCTTTTGTACAAAAACCACACTTAATCCTATTTGAACTGCGCAACTTAAAAGCTATATAACCAGCAATAAAAATTAATACTTTCTTCTCTGACTCAGTTAAATCTGTTTCTGTACATTTATCAATGAGATCAACAAAATGATTGATACTATCATCTGAAATACTGCTTTCTAAATTATTATCTTGAAAATTAATCAAAACATCAGTAATAGAAATTTTACCATGTGAAACAGAGGTCACATTAAGCAAACTAACCAATCTAAGTTTTTTTTCAGACTCTAAGAGCTCCTGAACAGAAACATGATAATTAGTGCCACACAATCTGCGATATTTACCGAACCTACTCTCTAGACAGTCTGAAATTTACCAGTTAGCACATACCGAAATTTTAAGACATCTAATAAATAAGGAATAAGCTCTATAAATGTTGAAACTGTATGCTTTAAAGCTATGAATGTCTCATTACTAAGACCACCAGATCTAGGTCTTAAGTTATAGCTCTCCCACTTAGTTAACCAGTTTAATGTTTTCCTCAGGAAATCTAATCTATCATCTGTTGAGGACTTAAAAGGCTTACTATCTGGGTCTCTTTTAAAGTAACCCTTGTCATAAGATTTAATGTTAAACATTCTCCATAATTTCAAAAGCCGGCTAAGAAAATCAACAGTACCACTAACATCAATTTTTTCTTTATCACCCAGATGTTTTAAAGAGACAATAACTTTTTCATCAAATACTTTTAATGCCAAACTAACATTTTGCCTTTCTATGCTTGATGGGTAAATTGATTTATAAGTCAAACCTGGGGCCAATTTAAGTGAATTGTCTTTTTCTGTGCTATACAACAGTCGAATAAGGGAAAACTTGGCACATGTTTCTACAGAACTGTCTTCTTCATTAAAAGGAGGAAACCTAAATGTTTGACAGTCATCACTCTGTCCTATCCAATTGTTCCGTATAGATTTAATTAAATGGACACTGTCAAATAAGAAAAATAATTTCCTCTGTTCATTACAAGGATGACAAATAGAAGACACCAATTTACCACTTCCAAAGGACATAAACATTTTTCTATTGACAAGATTATTGTCAGATAAGATAGCCAGTACTTGAAAACCAGACTGTTCAACACTTTCACAGAACATTCTTTCAAAAAATCAGTTGTTAATTTACTGACAGGTACCATAGAAACAACATCCTTATTTTTAGATAACAGTGAGCAAATCATAAAAGTTAATACAGTGCCTGCTGCAACTGAGGAATCATTAGCAGCTTTTCCTACAATAGAACCACCTTTATAAGTTACCTTGCTATTGACATAAATTTCATCTACTAAAAGAATAACAACCTTTTCAATTGGCTGTAAGACTGTTGCCTTTTGTTTAAGGTAAGCAGCATTAGAATTCTCAGTTAATTTAACTTTTAATGGAGCTGACAATTTATTTAAAAAAGAAATATGAGGAAGAGTCAATACTTTATCCCTGGTACACTGATAAGCTGCTCTAGATATAGTCATCAACTGATAGGCAAATACTAATGTTTGAGGACTGTATTTATTTTTGGAAGCAAACAAAAGAAAGAACTGTTCAGTAATAAAGGACAATCTAAATTTGACATCATCATCATACGTACCACCTAGACTAGACAGTCTGTCACACAAACCCTGCAAGGAACTACCAACAATATCAATTTGCTCTTCTACTTTTCTGTCTAACTCTAAGCTATTAAAATGACTCAAGATACTGGACAACACTGACCAACAGGTTATATGGTTATTTTTACCTAAAATCCAAGCTAAATTTGCCTTAGATACCTTAAATTTACCTTTGAAAACAGTGGTTTTTAAATTCAAACTAATACATACAGATACCACAACAGTCGGCACATCTTGAATATCAAGTTTGTACAAACAAACCTTTTCATCTGTCTGTTTGAAATTCCACTGTGGATAGTCTTTCATAAAAATGCTTAGTTTATCCATCAGGTCAGAGTACTCATTAATTTTATCATTTTCCAAAAACGTATTCAAAATCTCATCGTCTCGACGTGCAGCCTCTGCCCTCCTAGTGTCTGGATTTTTACGTGGCTGTGGTGGGTCCTGGGATAAATATGATGGAGTATTGGGAAAAAATGGTTGGATAGGCACCAGAAGCCAATTTAGGCCGATCTCGTGGAACACTAATAATGGTACCATCAGGACGTGTGGCCGAGTCTATCCGAATTATAAATTGTGGTGCAAAATGCTTTTCACAAACCACTGTAGTTTTAGAAACTTCTAAATCACGGGGAATATATTTCAGCCATTTCTTTTTCATTGTTTCGTCAGATGGAAATTGAAGGATGCTGACCTTCTCATATGGTGTAGTTAATGTAGCTGCATCATTTCCACGACAACCAGGTACACAACACTTAGGCATTGTACACTGAAATAAAAAAGAAAGACATTTATAAGAGCAATATGAAAATGTAATGTTTGATGATTTAAGAAATCCAAACTACGAGATATTCTTTCACTAGAGATAGAATACATTTACTATTGAGATGTACTAGGTTCTGAATAAAAAATGAATAAATATTAATTAAATAGACACATTACGTTTTCAAAATGTTTTTATGGTGTGTAATAAAAAATTGGATGCTATATGGTTGTAGCTAATAAATTATAAGTAACATTTTCTTTTTCATTTCAAATCAACTTCGTTTACAATAGAATACAGTTAACTTTTAACATGCCATGAAAAGACTGACAACAAAATGCAATGTTTGTTTTAAAACGATAAAGTAAGAGTAAAGAAAAATACTTACAGTAAATTGTTGACGTAGAGGTTTGGTGTAGTAATGTCAAAACTTTTTAAATAAATAACAAAATTAATATCCACGACAAAATGAAATGAACCACTGATCAGCAACACTCAGAGTGAAATTCAAAATGGCTGGGTAAGTGTCGTGACGTCATCAATCTCGTTCTTTCTCATCTCCACGGCCTGGTGTGATTCAGGGGGCAGTGGTTAAGGCTATTGTAGTCCTACGAAACCCAAAAAAAAAAAAAGAACTCGTTTTGTGAACCAGTTGATGAAACGTGTCACCTGATGTCCGTCTTCTAGTGATCCCCTCTATTAATACACCTTTATACAAATGATCCCTGCCATTTTTGATCCCTTATCAGTCATACCCAGTGATGATCCCAATTAAAAAAAAAATTATCCTACCAAGCCATCGACAGGTAATTATGTCAGTCCACATTTTATGTAATATACCTGTTTCAAGAAACTGCAAAGAATCCATTTTTCTGAATTCTCGCCGTTTTCTTGCATATGACGAAAGGGATACAAACATCACCGGGATTTATCATAGTTTGACTAATGGAAGCCCAGTTATAAGACTAACGGTTAATAGTGGCCTTGAAACAGTTTACTTACCAGATCATGAACTGTTTACTAACTTTAGGAGCCCGTATGAAGATGTGTGCAAACTATCGCCCGTGGGAAAATTATGACACTCTTAGAAGTTTTGTCCGGCCCGCTTATTTCATTTTTTGTGTACATTTTATCTCTATAAATCGCTACCTCTGTTTTATGACAGGTCGTTATGGAAAATGTAAGAACCACGCGTGGCCCGTGATTGATAAACGTATGCCCACCCACTGACTCATACGCAAGATATATTCTTTAATTCTAATAACGTGTAATCAAATACACGATGCGCTACTCTGTGGCCTAGTTCTATAGGCTGGTGATCTGCAAACATACAATGTCATCATGCACACCGAGAGGGGGGTGGTCAGGGGGGGTCATTGCCAGGGGACTCGCATGTGTAAGGGGGCCCGGCCGCCCCGACCATGTCAATTTTTTTACGACTCATTGTTTATTAAGGGGCCCGCAATGATGTCCTGCCCTGGGGCCCTTGTTGGCTCTCGGCGCCCCTGATCGCCATGCAGGTCATAAATACGTACGCCGTAAACGTTGATTCAAACACGTTCTCTTGTCTGAGAAATAAATTCATAGAAATATTCTTTTAATAAATTTGGAAAATATAAATGTGTCCATCATAATTGCAAAATTGTCATTTTCAAGAATGAAATTCGAAATTTATTAAACAACTGTGTGCGTATATATATATATATACAGGGTGGGCCAAAAAAAATGAGAGCATTGCGTATAAAGTAATATAATTATATGAAAGTTTGTTTAGCTGTACGCATAATATCTTAAATTGCTAACTCACTAACTTGACCGTTTAGATATATGACGTCATTAGTACGACAATTTCCGGCGCTATTTTGGATTTTAATATGACCCATTTTTTTTTATTTTTAAATAATTTGATTGTTATATGACGTTCTCGCTTTTTTTTGGCCCACCATATATATATATATGAGTTTTATCGCAGGTATGATCTAACCACGGAAGTTGCAGGAAAGACTGATAACGCCAATGCCGGTGAGTACAATGAGAAACTGAAAAAAATGAGAGCCGCACGCAGTTCTTAGATGAGCCACGTGTGGCTCCAAATGAGCCATTTTTTTTTCTTTCTATTTCTTCAATTAAAATGTGTGTACACCATCTGGATAGGTAAGGGTGTGGTGTGGATGTACACCATCTGGACAGGTAAGGGTGTGGTGTGGCTGTACATCATCTGGACAGGTAAGGGTGTGGTGTGGCTGTACATCATTTGGACAGGTAAGGGTGTGGTGTGGCTGTACACCATCTGGACAGGTAAGGGTGTGGTGTGGCTTACATCATCTGGACAGGTAAGGGTGTGGTGTGGCTGTACACCATCTGGACAGGTAAGGGTGTGGTGTGGCTGTACACCATCTGGACAGGTAAGGGTGTGGTGTGGCTGTACATCATCTGGACAGGTAAGGGTGTGGTGTGACTGTACACCATCTGGACAGGTAAGGGTGAGGTGTGACTGTACACCATCTGGACAGGTAAGGGTGTGGCGTGGCTGTACACCATCTGGACAGGTAAGGGTGTGGTGTGGCTGTACAAACCATCTGGAGCGGTAAGGGTGTGGTGCGGCTGTACACCATCTGGATCGGTAAGGGTGTGGTGTGGCTGTACATCATCTGGACAGGTAAGGGTGTGTTGTGGCTGTACAAACCATCTGGACAGGTAAGGGTGTGGTGTGGCTGTACAAACCATCTGGACAGGTAAGGGTGTGGTGTGGCTGTACACCATCTGGAAAGGTAAGGGTGTGGTGTGGCTGTACAAATCATCAGGACAGGTAAGGGTGTGGTGTGGCTGTACAAACCATCTGGACAGGTAATGGCGTGGTATGGCTCTTTAATAATTTTTTAATGATGCTTTGGTCGACTTGGTTAAAAGCCACTCCAGTTATCTTTGTATATCACACACACAGACACACACACACACAGACACACACACACAGACACACACACACAGACACACACAGACACACACACAGACACACACAGACACACACACACACAGACACACATACACACACACAGACACACACACAGACACACACAGACACACACACAGACACACACAGACACACACAGACACACACACACAGACACACATACACACACACAGACACACACACACAGACACACACACACAGACTCACACACACAGACACACATACAGACACACACACACACAGACACACACACACACACATATATATATATATATATATATTTATTTATTTATTTATTTGTCTGGCATATACCGCTGTGATACATGTATATATCTAATACATATCCAGGTGTGGCATATGTAGGAACAATTTGCTCGTCTGATGGTCTCAGCTCGTCTGTCATTGAGGACGGTGGGGGATACCAATGTATACAAGCTGCTGCCCATGAGCTCGGACACAGGTCTTTGTTAGTTTTATAAATGGCAGCGGGCGATTTAAAGTATAATGACTAATTAATCAAACATCAGCAAGGCAAAAAAAATACAAAAGTACCGTATTGCAGAAGTAAAAAAGTACCGTATTACAGAAGTAAAAAAGTACCGTATTGCAGAAGTAAAAAAAAGCATAAAACAGATTGGCGGAGATAAGAGAAAGACTGAGACAGACATGAGACAGACATGAAACAGACATGAGACAGACATGAAACAGACATGAGACAGACATGAAACAGACATGAGACAGACATGAGACAGACATGAAACAGACATGAGACAGACATGAAACAGACATGAATCAGACATGAGACAGACATGAGACAGACATGAGACAGACATGAAACAGACATGAGACAGACATGAGACAGACATGAAACAGACATGAGACAGACATGAGACAGACATGAGACAGGCATGAAACAGGCATGAGACAAACATGATACAGACATGAGACAGACATGAGACAGACATGAGACAGGCATGAAACAGAGATGAGACAGACATGAGACAGACATGAGACAGACATGAAACAGACATGAGACAGACATGAGACAGACATGAGACAGACATGAGACAGGCATGAGACAGACATGAGACAGGCATGAAACAGACATGAGACAGACATGAGACAGACATGAGACAGACATGAAACAGACATGAGACAGACATGAGACAGACATGAGACAGACATGAGACAGACATAAAACAGACTTACACAGACATACACATGCTGCTACAGATTTATTCAAGTCGTATAAAAAGTAACGTAATTATTTATTTTCACATGTCCAGTTTCTCCTCTCTACACGATGGTGAGAACAACAGCTGCAACTATTCTGACCGCTACATTATGGCGGGATCAATTCCTGCGTTCACCAACGCAACGAGACTGAACCCATAGCGCTTCTCCAACTGCAGCATCCAATACATAAAGAGCAACACGGATTGGCTCATGCAATCGAGGTACCCGGATATTCTGACAGTTTAATGCGTTAAGAGCTTTTCATTTCCATTTTTTAGAGCATTTTCGAAAAAAAATGCTCTATTGTCCCCGTTTTGTCTGTCTGTCTGTCTGTCATCACCCCAGATCTCAATAACCATAAGTCCTAGACCCATGATGTATATATCATTTTGTAGGTCTTGGCCTGCCAAGAAAGAGGTTTTTTCCATTTCGCGATCTGACCTCTCAGGGCCGTAAAAGGGGCCTTATAACTGTCTGTCTGTCATCACCCTAGATCTCAATAACCATAAGTCCTAGACCCATGATGTATATATCATTTTGTAGGTCTTGGCCTGCCAAGAAAGAGGTTTTTTCCATTTCGCGATCTGACCTCTCAGGGCCGTAAAAGGAGCCTTAGTACCGTATTTTACTATATAAGTTATATTAATAAAGGAACGCTATATCTCAGCAACTATAAGTCCTAGACCCATGATGTATATATCATTTTGTAGGTCTTGGCCTACCAAGAAATGACTTTTTTTCCATTTCGCAATCTGACCTCTCAGGGCCGTAAAAGGGGCCTTATAAAGTGCTGTTTTTTTTACTATATAAGCTATATTAATAATGGACCGCCCTATATCTCAGCAACCATAAGTCCTAGACCCATGATTGTGTAGGTCTTGGCCTGCCAAGTGTACATCAAAAGTCCATTTCGCGATTTGACCTCTCAGGGCCAAAATATAAGAGATTGTTATGTACCGTTTTGCTTATATTTTAAATATAAATAATAAAAGCTAATGAAAGGGGCGTAATCATTATTTTTTTTTGTAACAGTTATTCAACATGACTTACTTGTCCTTTTAATATCTTTTTTCAGATATATGCATTACACAATTGAATTTATATACAAACGTACTGAAAATGCGCTAACACGTCCTGTGTCCAGAATGGAACAGGCTTAATTGCTTGTTTAAAGTTATATAGATGAATAGCTAAATATGTTGAAATACATGTAAATAAATGCGTGTCTTTTTTTTAATCAGTTCAGGCGCAACTTGTCTCACTGATCGTAAGAACGTCACCTCAGGTCTACCTGGTGTCAATAAAAGTTTACCTGGTCTGAATGTATCGATCAATGATCAATGTCGAATGATTTACGGGAATGAATCGGTGGCTTGCCCGGTGAGGAGTTCCATCATAATCTGTTTCATCATCTTGTGTTTGTGTTTTTGACAAAAGACTTGTATTGAGTACCAAGGAACATGGGAGAACTAAGTTAAGCAGGTCAACGTGACCTAATCATTCGAAACTCGTGACCAAATAATTTGACATTCGTGACCTAATAATTTGAAATTCGTGGCCTAATAATTTGAAATTCGTGACCTAATAATTTGAAATTCGTGACCTAATAATTTGAAATTCGTGACCTAATAATTTGAAATTCGTGGCCTAATAATTTGAAATTCGTGACCTAATAATTTGAAATTCGTGACCTAATAATTTGAAATTCGTGACCTAATAATTTGAAATTCGTGACCTAATAATTTGAAATTCGTGAACTAATAATTTGAAATTCGTGACCTAATACTTTGAAACTCGCTCCGGGCCTTGCGAATTTAATCGTAATGCCAAGGTTACGTCTCTAGTAGCCAGAGCCAATGCTATAGATTCAAACTAGGCAATCACCTAGGATTTCTTATCCACTCGCCATCTTCTAGTGATGGCCCCTTTCAGTGATGTGATGACCCATTACAGAGATGACCCCTTCCAGTAATGATCCCTTCCAGTAACGACCCCTTCCATCATTGGTCCGTTCCAGTGGTGATCCTTTCCAGAGGTGTGATTGCCCCTTCCAGTTATGAACCGTTTCAGTAATGAGCCCTCTCAATAAAGACCCCGTTCTAGTAATAATCCCTTCCAATAATGATCCCTTCCAGTAATAATCCCTTCCAGTAATGGTCTATTCCAATAATGATCCCTTCCAGTAATAATCCCTTTCAATAATGATCCCTTCCAGTAATAATCCCTTCCAATAATGATCCCTTCCAGTAATGATCCCTTCCAGTAATGATCTATTCCAATAATGATCCCTTCCAGTAATGATCTATTCCAGTAATGATCTATTCCAGTAATGATCCCTTCCAGTAATGATCTATTCCAATAATGATCCCTTCCAGTAATGATCTATTCCAGTAATGATCCCTTCCAGTAATGATCTATTCCAGTAATGATCCCTTCCAGTAATGATCTATTCCAATAATGATCCCTTCCAGTAATAATCCCTTCCAGAAATGATCTATTCCAATAATGATCCCTTCCAGTAATAATCCCTTCCAATAATGATCCCTTCCAGTAATGATCTATTCCAGTAATGATCCCTTCCAGTAATGATCTATTCCAATAATGATCCCTTCCAGTAATGATCCCTTCCAGTAATGATCCCTTCCATCGTCGGTCCGTTCTAGTGTTGACCCCTTCCAGTGATGAGAATTAGACTATTGCCCCCCCCCCCCCAAATTTCTGTCAAAATAGAATTAAACCTAAAATAATGGGGGGGGGGGGTAGGTGGGGGGCAGGCCATACATGAGTTCCACGAGAGACGCAGTTGTTCCTGTGTATAAAAGTAAAGAGACCCTCACTAAGCTGAAGATCTCGACAAAAAAAATAACTGTTTGAAAGATTTTGTCAAAATGTAGTTCGATGTAGAACTAGAAACGATTCATTTTCATACCGGCTGATTAATTTTTTCGATTGATAAACTTATATAAATTGTTAAATGCTCTGACGAATTCACTAAAACACAGGCATTTAATAATTTATATACAATGAACAAGGGACACCATTCTACAAGGCGTGCTACATCATCGCACGTCTGCTGCTCTTACGTCACTACGTCACCCCTTTTCAATACAAAAATTATACGGGATTTCCCTATTCATAGCACACCACGGAGGGCAAGTAGAGATTTATAACAATATATATATATACTAGATATTATGCCCAGCGTTGCCCGGGAAATCTAGGTGTAATGTGAAACCCCTTACTAATCAATTTGAATACTGAATTTTTAAAAACGATTAATTAGGTTAATTAGGTGCTGATTTATGCCACCTTCCTAATGTGCAGAAATGACTTACATTTTATACGTCACAAATTACTTTTTACCCGTCAACGCGAACCAACCAAACAAACCAACTAACCAAACCAGCTAACCAATCAACCAAACTAACCAACCAAGCCAATTCCGTCACTAATTACGTTTTTCCCGTCATCGCTAACCAGCCAAACCAACCAAGCCAATCCCGTCACTAATTACGTTTTTCTCGTCAACGCTAACCAACCAAACCAATCGATCAACCAACCAAACCAACCAACCAAACCAACCAAATCAACCAAAGCAAACCAACTAAACAAACCAAACCAAACCAAACTAAACAACATTAGGTAAATATATGGGTGCTAATTTATCTCACCCGTTACGTTTTGCCCTTAATTCTATCAATGTTAAAATCAAAACGAAGCATTAAAAAAAGTTTTTATAAAAATGCACTGAAAAGTAAAATATAGCTACTTTATTATGCCATTTAGCAGCACAAAGTCACGATACAGCACCCGCGCGCAAGTTCAATTTGGCTTTATCAGTAGGAAAATTAAAAAAAAAAATGTACCATCGGGAAATGACGTCAAAGAGGATTTTTATTTATAATGACGGCGTTCCCATTCTGCACAAAAATTGTACCATCGGGAAATGACGTCATATAGGTTATTTATAGCGACGGCTTTCCCATACAGGACGGACGACAAGACAGCTGCTTTATATGTGTGAATATATATATATATATATATATATATATATATATATATAAAATTTTAATTTTAGTCAATACAGAATATGGAGCTAGACCCTACTTTAATTTGCACAGTGATGTATTGTTACAAAAATGATGGTAAAGGTAAATGTTATGAGGTCAAAGGTGCTATGCCTGGTACGTCCTGTGGTAGTAGGAAGGTACGTAACTCTGTTTATACTTTAAGCTCCAGTAACTTTAATGAGTTGTTTCCCCTGTTGTTGTACAACTATCTGTGTACTCGTCGTTGCCCGGTAAGTCGGGAGTTAAGATGTGACATTTCTAACACACCATCATGTAAAGATATGGGTGCTAATTTATGCCACCTACCTAATGTGCAGAAATGACCTACATTTCATACGTCACAATTTACGTTTTACCCATGAACGCTAACCAACCAAACCAAATCAAACAACCAACCAACCAAACCAACCAACCAACCAACCAACCAATCAAATCAACCAACAAAACCAACTAAGCAAACCAATACAAAACAAACCAAAGCAAACCAAACCAAACAACCAACCAACCAAATCAACCAACAAAACCAGCTAACACAACCAACTAATCAAATCAACCAATCAAAACAACCTAACCAATTAATCAAACCAATCAACCAAGCACCAAACACAACCAAACACCATAACGTAAAGATGCGAATGCTATTTATGCCAACTTCCTAATATGCCACCTACCTAATGTGTATAAATGACCTACATTTCAAACGTCACAAAATACGTTTTACCGGTTAACGCTAATACCATAGGATTATTTGTTTGAACGAGTAATTAATTCTCTCAATGTTAAAATCAAAACGAAGCATAAAAAAAAAAAAAACAGTTTTTATAAAAATGAAACGAAAAGTAACAAAAAATAAATTCTTCAATATGACATTTTGCATCACAGAGGCAAGTTGGTTTTAAATAATGTTTATAATTGGGGTGGGGGGAGGGAGATCTATTTGAGATTTTCATGTCAAATTAAATACGTAGGACAGAACCAGTTGAAAAGTGCGCTTAAAAAGTAAACCTTTTCTTTTTTAAAAAGTCTTTTAAAATTATGCACTAGTCAAATTAATTAACATATATTAAAAGTGTGCAATATTAAAAAAAACGAAATTTTAATTCTTTCAAAAACTAAAAAAGAAAAAAAAGAAAAAGAAATGGAAAGGGTAGTTAATTACAACATAGTGAGCTAAATTTGTCTTTATATAAGTTTTATAACCAGCAATAAACTGTAAATAAATAAATAAATAGTATATATATATGTATGGCGAACAAAGCGTATGTTTTTTAAAAATGAAACTTATATAGATATGTGCAGGCTACAATTAATTATTTCGTTTAATTTTTAGTGAATTCTAAAAAAATAAAAACAGTTTTTTAATAAACGTTTTTTTTCTTTTATTCCTTTTCGTTAGTAGAAAAATAACTGGTCAATTTCTCATTTGACCCCATAATTTATAAAATCTTGAAATGCCAAACATCGTAAATTGGAATTTGTTTCAGTTGTGTTTAAATGGAAACTGTGTAAGTGACCCTAGAGCCCCAGTGCTAGATGGTAAGTCTATAAATAACTTAAGAACCCCTGTGATGGGAGGTAAGTCTATCAAAAACCCTAGAACCCCTGTGATGGGAGGTAAGTCTATCAATAACCCTAGAACCCCTGTGATGGGAGGTAAGTCTATCAATAATCCTAGAACCCCTGTGATGGGAGGTAAGTCTATCAATAACCCTAGAACCCCTGTGATGGGAGGTAAGTCTATCAATAATCCTAGAACCCCTGTGATGGGAGGTAAGTCTATCAATAACCCTAGAACCCCTGTGATGGGAGGTAAGTCTATCAAAAACCCTAGAACCCCTGTGATGGGAGGTAAGTCTATCAATAACCCTAGAACCCCTGTGATGGGAGGTAAGTCTATCAATAATCCTAGAACCCCTGTGATGGGAGGTAAGTCTATCAATAACCCTAGAACCCCTGTGATGGGAGGTAAGTCTATCAATAATCCTAGAACCCCTGTGATGGGAGGTAAGTCTATCAATAACCCTAGAACCCCTGTGATGGGAGGTAAGTCTATCAATAATCCTAGAACCCCTGTGATGGGAGGTAAGTCTATCAATAACCCTAGAACCCCTGTGATGGGAGGTAAGTCTATCAAAAACCCTAGAACCCCTGTGATGGGAGGTAAGTCTATCAATAACCCTAGAACCCCTGTGATGGGAGGTAAGTCTATCAATAATCCTAGAACCCCTGTGATGGGAGGTAAGTCTATCAAAAACCCTAGAACCCCTGTGATGGGAGGTAAGTCTATCAATAACCCTAGAACCCCTGTGATGGGAGGTAAGTCTATCAATAACCCTAGAACCCCTGTGATGGGAGGTAAGTCTATCAAAAACCCTAGAACCCCTGTGATGGGAGGTAAGTCTATCAATAACCCTAGAACCCCTGTGATGGGAGGTAAGTCTATCAAAAACCCTAGAACCCCTGTGATGGGAGGTAAGTCTATCAATAACCCTAGAACCCCTGTGATGGGAGGTAAGTCTATCAATAATCCTAGAACCCCTGTGATGGGAGGTAAGTCTATCAATAACCCTAGAACCCCTGTGATGGGAGGTAAGTCTATCAATAACCCTAGAACCCCTGTGATGGGAGGTAAGTCTATCAATAATCCTAGAACCCCCTGTGATGGACGGTAAGTTACAACACGAAACCGTATTAAAGTTTTTTTGAGAGCCCCTGGCAAAAGGTACATCCCAAAAGCAATGGTGTGTTCTGGCGGTTCTAGCAAATAAAAATCTTGTATAGAAATAGTGGGGGCCCAGTAGCGTGGCAATCAGAGGCGCTACCAGGAGGGGGCAGAGGGGGGTTGAGCCCGCACCCCCCAGTCAAATCATCAATACATAATTTACGTTATAAAGTTACAAAAAAGACTGTCAAACTTTAGTCAAACTGTCTTTTTTTTTAATATGTGAGCCCCTCCCCCCCCCCCCGCATTTTTTGCTGGTTGCGCCACTGGTGGCAAGGGTACTGTGGCACAGGGCGTCGCATTGGGTAAAGGGCGCCGAAAGAGCACTGTTAAATTTTGTGTGTGTGTGTGCATTTTCAAGATTGAGATGAGGGCGCCGAAAATCGCAATACGCCCAGGGCGCCACCATAGCCAGCTACAGCCCTGTTGGGGGCCCCTATATCAAATCCGTTAAATTAAATATCGATGGTCCGTGGCCCCGTGCTTTACATTTGAACTAGTTAACTGTCAGATACTTACTGGACATAACTTACTGTCAAGGACGGAAAATTAATAATTTTGTTATACCTGATATTTCTACTTTATGTTTCATTTGCACTTGACATGCAAAAGTACCCCCCCCCTCAAGGGACAGGAGACCCTCCTCGCCCCTTCCCGGGAGTCCTAAGCAGCCGACTGATTGCCTATCCCTAAAAATATCTCTGTTTACTTGAATAAATATGACATACATTGTACAGTACTATAAATCAAAATCTATATTGATGATAATATATATATATATATATATATATATATATATATATATATAATATATAAATACATACCCATTAAATAGCAGAATCATCAATTTGTATAAAATAATGAGTTTATATATATATATATATATATATATATATATATATATATATATATATACATATACATTCGACAGAGGCTTGCTTGTTTGGTGATGACCTCTCTTATCGTGTCAACGATCTGACGTGCTCCAACATGGCTCTAACAAGAAGCTTGCTTTGCTATAACTCTGAAATCAGACCAAAATGCTGCGCGTCGTGCCAGTCTATTTATAGACCATATCAGGGTAAGCCGCAACGCGCACTGCTGGTCACATGCAGGGTGGTGAATTAGTGTAGAAATACTGATTTGTTCTAAAATGAAATGACCAATTACTAAACATATAATATAATATATTATAATAATCGATTTTCAACCTAAAAAGTGGACCGAACGTTTACTTTAACAACTACTTGCAACGAATTAGACTTTGTTGTTATAAAATATAAAACACGTCGTGATAAGGTCAATGTAGTCCAATATCGTCACTTCCTGTAACATGTTTTTTTTTTCTTTGAGGGAGGAAAGGGTGGTGGGGGGGGGAACTTCAGGGATACTGCAGTGGTCAGTTCTGTCCATGCCTCACTTTGTAGTTGCCGTCCACTCAACTAAAGAATGACACTTGACATGAGTTTGGGGATACAATATTCCGCGGCTAACTAACTTGCACTGATGGCTACCTTGGGCCTGAGGGATTCTGGACCTTCCTTTCAAATATATATTCAACACACAAGGTCAAGGTCGAGTGTCAGCGGTTGAGAAATTTTTTTTTTTTTTGTTTATTTACCATGTCTTTACTCTTGACCAGACTGTGAGTACGGTGATCACTGGACCGGCTGCAACACTGGACACTGTGCCAACTACCACCTCAAGTGTTGTGGAACGTGCAACCACAGCGTGCCCATCACGTCGACTTCAGCCACAGCTTCGACATCAACAGCAGCAACTTCACCTTCGTCATCAACACAATCATCAATATCTGCTACTACATCGTCTTCTTCAGCCACAGCTTCGACATTAACAGCAGCAACTTCACCTTCGTCCTCAGCACCAACATCAATCTCAGCTACTACATCGTCTTCTTCAGCCACAGCTTCGACATCAACAGCAGCAACTTCACCTTCGTCCTCGGCACCAACATCAATCTCACCTACTAAATCGTACTCTTCAGCCACATCAGACCAGCTGAACACGCCCGCACCATCAACCATAGTGCTGTGTTTGCTGCTGCTGCTCTTTTTCTTAATCCTGGTAACTTCCATTTATAAATACCAACCAATCAACACGCACATTGCATACGAGGATGAGGTCACCATAGCAACGAAAGGAATCAATTGAATTTCATATTAGACATAGGTACACAATGATAGCTAGAGAAACGGAGCAAGGAAAATAAAATATGAAGCACCAGAAGCACAAAGGTTCTCAAAGTGACATGCATGGCTTGACATATCGAACAATTTAACAGTGCATGCACTTATTTAAGATAAACAACATCAAACTATACAAACTACAAACTGTACAAACTACAAACTATACAAACTACAAACTGTACGAACTACTAACTGTACAGCTTTAAATGTATGTATCGAAATGCAATACAATAATTCACTTCCACACGATTTGATGAAAATATTTGAAAGAATTTTTAAAAAAATGCCAATAGGGACAGTAGACAGATGTAAGGGGCTGTAATTTTCATGCAACCCCCCCTCCCACCCATCCCCCCCAGTCAAAGTCTGTTCCATCCCCACCCTACACCACCACCGTATAAACATAATAAACCCGTATAAACATAATAAACCCGTATAAACATAATAAACCCGTATAAACATAATAAACCCGTATAAACATAATAAACCCGTATAAACATAATTAACCCGTATAAACGTAATTAACCCGTATAAACATAATAAACCCGTATAAACATAATAAACCCGTATAAACATAATAAACCCGTATAAACATAACCTCATGACAATCTGTTTACATTAGTTACATGCTGTTACTATGATTTGAAATTGTAAACAAAATAATCAATCAGATTCTAATATTCAGACGAATGAACAAAAAAAAAATATCTCAGAACAAATGAATCATCAAATTAATAATTAAAAAGTTGATGCAGCAAATTTATATTTTCAAACATAGCATGAGATTTTCATATTTGAATAAATAAAGACATACACTACACGATTTATGGCTTCAGTGTTTTTGAAGTTTATTTTGATTGGTTGATTGGTTGATTGATTGGTTGGTTGATTGATTGGTTGACTGATTGACTGATTAGTTGATTGATTGGTTGATTGATTGATTGACTGGCTGATGATTAATTGATTGACCGATTGATTGATTGGTTGAATGATCGACCGATTGATTGATTGGTTGATTGCTTGATTGATTGGTTGATTGATTGATCGATTGATCGGTTTTATTGATTGATTGATTGAGTGTTGTTGAAGTTTTGTTTTGATTGGAAGTAACAAGTTAATTGAAGATAGTCATATTGTAGAACAATAACATGAATTACATAGTCATACTGCAGAATAAGGACAAATTGAAATGATTTGAAAATTATTTACAATAGTTACAACGATCGGATGAAATTATTGCACCGATAAATAAAAAAAAATGTCCTGTCTTCTTTTCTAGATGTTAAATAATTTGCAGTTAATTTAATTCCCCCCCCCCCCAATTCTTTCTCTGCAACTCAAGTTATGACAGTTTGATATCACATCGCCACTTGATCTCTCTTGTAATCATTGAAACATAGCCATGTTAGTTTGTCAATTTACCTTCTCGTCACTACGTGGAACGCAGTGATCGGTGAAGTGTAAGGGGGCCATAACTCAAAAACCTGCGAACAACTCGGAATGTATTTGTGTGTTTGTACCTCAGAGTTACCTGGATTGATGTCCAGTCATTGTTGTATTTTTTTGTTTTACATAATGTAAGGTTTCACTTATTTGTATTGGCTCTCGCTAAATCAAATCCCCATATTATGTGTCTAACACCTGATCTGATTGTTTTCATTCTATTTTACCTTAAACGTGACTGGCAGAAATAGAAATAATGCAAGATATCAGCTCAGAGTTTTGATTTGCACGTCTTCAGAAATCAGGTCATATTGCATTCCCACACCATGTTCAAAAAAACCTAAACAAAATAACAATAACAAAAACAAACGATTGTTTACATTTTGAAATCTTCATGAACAAAAACACTATAACAACAAAATAAATACATAGGGAAGATTATTTTTAAACAGTCTTGCGAAACTGAGGCAGAAGTGTACAATAACAGCCACTTAAATTTTTTTCATAGCTAATAAGTATGAAATAAAAATATGTATACAAAAAGTATTAAATAAAAATATTTATACAAAATGTATTAAATGAAAATATGTATACAAAATATATTAAATAAAAATATGTATACAAAAAGTATTAAATAAAAATATGTATACAAAAAGTATTAAATAAAAATATGTTTACAAAAAGTATTAATTAAAAATATGTATACAAAAAGTATTAAATAAAAATATGTATACAAAAAGTATTAAATAAAAATATGTTTACAAAAAGTATTAATTAAAAATATGTATACAAAAATTATTAAATAAAAATATTTATACAAAAAGTATTAAATATAAATATGTAT
The DNA here is from genome assembly GCA_021962125.1 of Bulinus truncatus. Lineage (NCBI taxonomy): Eukaryota > Metazoa > Mollusca > Gastropoda > Planorbidae > Bulinus > Bulinus truncatus. The sequence continues at coordinate 1,006,848 of JAGDYQ010000186.1, forward strand.
ACATATTAAAACCTTTAAAAAAAAGAGTTATTCTAAAAATGTACTGAAAGGTTAAAAAATGATTCATTCTGTCATATAAACATATGTCTACATTATCATGACTAAAACTAAAAGCGTGGACGAATACACTGTACTGAACTAAATATGTCTTTACATTAGCTGATGAGCAGAAATAGATAAATAAAATAAATAATCTATGTCTCTGGATTAAATAAAATAATTACACTTCCTTGAGAATTTACACTGTTTTCTGTTTTACGTTATTTGAAAAAGACAACAACAGAAAACAATATCTTAAATATAGTCACTAGTTGACACGATCAGGACAGCTTTTACTGTTTTTTTTTAGGTTCAATACAAGACGAACAATGTCTATTCAGTGATTCTAACCCCACTGCCATGCCTCTACCCCACAGGCCAAGCATTCAAGACTATATTTTATTAGCCAAGAGAAAAGAGACATTTTAGATAATATAAACTTGAGTATCCAATAAATGATACATTATTATTTGAAAGATTTAGTTGTGGATAAAAGACACAGTGGAACGCGATAGAATACAACGAGTTAATATGTCAATGCTGACATACAAATAAATATGATATTTGAAAACAACATAATATATATATAAAAGCAATTTGGGCTCTGCGTTAAATCGAAAGTAAAGAATGAATACAACAGTATTCCAGTTTAAAATACAATCATGAAAAAAATCGGATCTGCCCGAAACCAAAAAATAACCCAGCCTACCGATCAAGCCTAAGGGAATACAACTCTATGCAAAGATTGTGCAGGGCACAGCTAGTACTTATAATAATAATAAAGGTCGGCTTGTGTAGAAAACAGTAATGAGAACATCACTACCAGCCGGTATCACCAATTCTTCACCAATTGAGAGTGATGGGGTGGTAGGTTCGGAAGTTTAGAAACAGGTATTCTGTGATGTTGCCTTCAAAGATATCAATAGAGAAAGAGAGAGTGAGATACAAAGAAGATGGATATATATATAGATAGATAGATAGAGTTCAAACTTTATTAGGTTTACATCACTCCCTCTCTCCTCCCGGCCTCCTCTTGACAACGGTCAGTACTTTAGTTGTTAACGGTAAAGCAGATCACGTGTTTTGTGACAAACACACACACACACACACACAAACACACACACACAAATACACACACACACATAAACACACACACAAACACACACACACACACACACACACACACACACACACACTAGTTGCGTGAAACAATCGAAATATGGCACTCGATACATTTTATAAAATCAATTCTGGTACTGAAAAAAAATTGCTCTTGTTGTATTCTATGCAGTAAACAATCAAGTAACAAATGTTAATTTAAACGAAAAGAAATTAAACTTTTCTGTACACAATCTTTCTCCGCCCTCTTTTTTTTTTTTAGCTGTACGCCCCCCTCCCACCCTTTCCTCCCTCCGAAAAAAAGTTTCATCGCCACCAGAGGGCCGAGATTGAATCAGTGGTCTATAGTAATATTTGAATCCATAGTACACCAAGTAGTACAGACAGCATCAACAAGTTCAACTCTAATGACGTTGATGATGACGGGCCTGAAGCAGCAGCGTTTGTCGAGGTCAAGAAAATGGCAGTAAAAAATGAGGTGGTGACACTATCTGTTGAACTGGTGACAATATCTGTTGAACTGGTGTCCGATGTTGATGACGTGTCGGCGAAGGATTGGATGATGGTTGACGTCGACGGAAACATTGCTGTACTTGGAGAAGTAGTTAGTGTAGTAGTAGAAGTTGTTGTTGTTGTTGGTGTTGTAGTAGAAGTTGTTGTTGTTGTTGGTGTTGTAGTTGTGGTTGTTGTTGTCGTTGTTGTTGTTGTTGTTGGTGTTGTAGTAGAAGTTGTAGTCGTTGTTGGTGTTGTAGTAGAAGTTGTAGTTGTTGGTGTTGTAGTAGAAGTTGTAGTTGTTGTTGGTGTTGTAGTAGAAGTTGTTGTTGTTGTAGTAGAAGTTGTAGTTATTGGTGTTATTAGGGCTGTTGTTAAAGGTACACTATAATTACAAGTACTGCAGCAAGTTATCAAATTGTTTGAACATGATTCAGTAGTACACCCGGTCGCCTTGTCACCATATTCACAATCTGGTTTAAAAAAAAAAACGAAAAAAAAGGTTAAAAATTGGTTTTTAAACATTTCTGAAACGCAGTGGTTACGGGACCAGGGAAACGGGACTCCGTATCATTCTTTTTTCGGGGACCAAGGATAGATGCGCATGCGCTCTAGCGCTCTAGACGGACTTTATTTTTTACGGCTGTGATGTGCGCATGCGCGATAGCTGGACTCCGTATTTTATTTGGGGTCCAGCTTTAGATATTGCTCCATACCCTAACCCCCTAACCCTTAACCCTAACCCTATTCCTAGCCCCGAAAACAAAAAAAAATATGCATCTTTCCTTGGTCCTCGGAAAAAAAAATTCGGAGTCCCTTTCCCTGGTCCCGTAGTCACTTCGTTTAAAAAATATAAAGTCGATGTTCCTAAGCAGCCATTTTGGTTTACATATTTTGACGAATAATTGATTCCATGGTCAGAATTCCAGGTATCCAAGCAAATCACGAATTCCGTATCAACCTTTTCGCAGCAATGCTATTCTTTTAAGTATTAATTTAAATGATTTTATATTTGAGTGAACGTTTCTTAGCAGTCAGTTTAGTTCATTTAATTAATACTAAGAAAAGCGTAAGATGCAAGGAGCTTAGCAGCTAAACTCTGAACATGTTGGAATGTTTGTTTTATCATGATATCATTGGAGCGAAACAGCTGCAGAATTTCTCACTGGTGGTAGGTGTGTGTAAAGTCCCTGTAAGGATGAGATGAAATCTCTCAGATCCTATAAACCACTAATGGGACGGTGTTTTTTATGGTGCTCTTCTTTTATCCCCCACCATAGCATATAGTGCAATGGCCATGAAGACACCACGGGAGACATATCGGGAACTTGAGCCAAGACCTGAACAATTTCATTTGTCCTTCAGGTCGACAGTCGAGCGCTTAACCACACGACCCTCCATCCCCTTGACTGGTGGTAGGTCACCTTATTAATGGAGCTTAGTGAATGAAAAAAAATAAAAGTATGAAGTTCTTACTTTGAAACGGTCTATAAATAGATTGACAAGACCCACAACATCTTTGTCTGATGTCGGAATCATAGCAAAGTGATGGCTGAGTGACGATAATCCGCGAGCAATTCATTCCATTGTAAGAATACAGTAGGTCATCACCAAACATGCAGCTCTCTGTAAAAAAAAAACAACAATAAAATATCGTATTGCTTTTTTATTTTTAAGAATAAACTATTTTTAATATTGGATTAACAGCTTAGCTGCACCCATTATAGCTGCAGCCATTATAGCTGCAGCCATTATAGCTGCACCCATTATAGCTGCACCCATTATAGCTGGACCAATTATAGCGCACCCATTATAGCCGCACCCATTATAGCCGCACCCATTATTGCTGCACCCATTATAGCCGCACCCATTATAGCCGCACCAATTATAGCCGCACCCATTATAGCCGCACCCATTATTGCTGCACCCATTATAGCCGCACCCATTATAGCCGCACCAACTATAGCCGCACCCGTTATAGCCGCACCAATTATAGCCGCACCCATTATAGCCGCACCCATTATTGCTGCACCCATTATAGCCGCACCCATTATTGCTGCACCAATTATAGCCGCACCCATTATAGTCGCACCCATTATAGCCGCACCCATTATAGCCGCACCCATTATAGCTGCACCCATTATAGCCGCACCCATTATAGCCGCACCAATTATAGCCGCACCCATTATAGCTGCACCCATTATAGCTGCACCAATTATTTGCGCATCCAAAGTGTCAAATGCATCTTGGCCTACCACCCCACCATCTGTTATTTGCTGACTTGGAAAATTGGAATAAGTCTAATTTTAAATTATCTATATTATGTATGCATGATTTGTTAATTGTCTTAAACGAAAATAGTTTTTACAACTTTGTACTATAATTACAATTTGCAGTACGGACACATTTCATATGCAATATACATTTAATTAAAATTAAACTAAGTTTTGAAAAATGATTTAAGAATCTGCTATCCGGTAAGTTACAAAAACAAAAGAGAGAAAGAGAGTGACTTTCAATATTAAATTTACTTTGACATTAGACCACGTACACCACTGCTCCCAACTGCTCCCAACTGTTCACAACTGATACCGACTGCTCACCACTTCTCACCACTGCTCCCAAATGCTCCCAACTGCTCACCACTGCTATCAACTGCTTACCACTGCTATCAACTGCTTACCACTTCTATCAACTACTCACCACTGTTAACAACTGCTCACTACTTCTCCTCAAGCTCTCTAATGCTCATCACGGCTCCAAAAATGCTCACTTCTGTTACCAACCGCTTCCAACTGCTCCCAACTGCTCACCGCTGATACCAACTGCTCCTAACTGCTCACCACTTCTCACCACTGATCCCAACTGTTCCCCACTGCAAGAGTTGGGGGGGGGGGAACTAGAATCTATTTTTAAATTTAATGCGATTCATTCATTCACAGCCTCCCCCCCGCCCACCCCTTAAACAATGTTTGTCGTTTGGAGAGGGCCGGCAAAGGTGCATCAGAGACACTGCAGTGGGGGGCGGGAGGGGTGTGTCTCCCACCCTTCCTCTAATTGTCGCGTGACCGTTAGTAGAGTCGTAACATTTTCCCGCCTATCAGGCTTTTAAATAATTGCCTGGCATTAACAGTGTGAGATGAGTTTATGATGCCATTACTGAAAAGAACTCTAATCAAAGAGGCGAAAAAATGCCAATATAGACTGCCTAAAAAACAATAGAAAAGCTAGCTCAAAACAGACAGAACTGGAGAGACACGCTGAGAGCCCTATCTGACGTCTAACGGCACAAGAAGGATTAAGATTGTGGTCGCATGTTTGCGGTATTATGTAATTTGTTGGAGGTGTTCTAACCTCCAATTGTTCTCAAAAGCTATGAGAACAGAGTTCTCACTAACTACTCTCGGTACAGAACTTTCACCATGACCTGAACAATTCCTCTTAGCCCTGACCAGGTACCATCAGTGCGACAGTCGAGAACTTAACCACACGACCACACGAGCAGGTAATTCTCAGTAATTATCAATCAGAATGTGGGAAAAAAAAGACCGGGTGTTAGAATAGCCGTGCTATTTGTACATCATTTATTTAATGTAATAAAACATTTATATAATACTTATTTAAAGCCTGACAAATACGATATTTCTGATGCATACTTACTAAAACATTGTCAAACGAACGATTACCACTTGACCTAAATTAGCTTATCCCGAGTTATCGTGGAATTTTGAGGAAAATGACATCTTTTATCCTGTTATCCCGAAATAAGCGCAAAGCGCCCGGAAATAGGAATACTTATACACACGTATACATTATATATTTGTGATATCTGGCTTACCATCTTTAATATATGGGGCTCTTGGGTCTGACACACATTCACCGAAGAGGCATAGCTGCAGTAAATATTCAAAGTTTAATCATGAACATTTTAATAATTTATTATTTATGCGAATGGAAACAAAAAAATGAATGACGATTGTGAAATTAAGGGAAAGAACTCATCGTAACTTGTCATACAGATACTAAAAAGAGTTACTGACCTTTCCACTTCCGCAGGTTGTTCCGGACAGAGCTCCTACGAAGTAGGTTTGGCATACATTCTCAGTTGATGAGTTGTAACAGTACATTGTGGTACAAATCGCTGATGGATTATAGGGTAGGCTGAGCGCCATGGTCCACTAAAGAAAATTATATGTACTGTGATACGAATGATTATAGTTTTCATGTAAAGTGGAGCCAGCTATTTCGGCGCCATTATCGAGTCAAATAATTTCGGCGCCCAACCTCCGACCTGTAGCGCCCCTCGCTACATTAGCCCCCCATCCCCCACTTTCAGTGCCGAACCTAGGGATTTTGGGGCCCGGGGGCTTGGCCTCTGTGGGCCCCTGCATTTTTTCATTCGACACCTTGACATGGGATAATGTATTTAATATTTTATGCAAAAAACATTTTGGGGGCCCCTGCTTTTTTCATTCGACACCCTGACATGGGATAATGTATTTAATATTTAATGCAAAAAACATTTTGGGGGCCCCCTCAAGCAGAGGCCCGGGGGAATTTTCGAATTTGGACCCCCCCATCCTAGGTACGTCTCTGCCCCCTCCTACGTTCTAACAATTTATAAAAGCTGTTAGAATACCTTCCACCCTAATCACATGGAAGGACTTTCTGAATAATCCCTACGCCCGATAATGCAGATGTCTAGAGATCATCAACAACCCTTCCCCCCCCCACCACACACACACACACACATCAGCAATGAATAAAAAACGTAAAGCAATAAGTATATTTTTGAATAACTTTAATTAAATACGTTTTTAACTAACCCCGATATAACGAACCGGGACTACCAGACGTGTATAGCACAGTGTATTATAACTAACCCCGATATAACGAACCGGGACTACCAGACGTGTATATTCACAGTGTATATTCTTATAAAACGATTCTCACCAAACAAACACACGACTTATTTCCATACACCATCCGACATTGATCATGGATCGATACATTCAATCCAGGTAGACTTTGACTGACATCCGGTAGACCGGCAGTGATGACCTTACGATCCGTCAGACAGTTGGCTCCTGGACTAAAAAAAATAACATAATTGAGATTTATTAAATCACCGAATTTTGTCCCAAATGATTTTAGTGTCTTTAAGTTATTCATGTTTATCTCAACTTGTACGCTCCTGTTGGTCAATGTACGACTTCATGTATTGGACACTACAGTTGGAGAAGCGACTTGAATTATGCCTAGTGGAGGGTGACAAGTCTATACTGGGCGCCATAATGTAATGGTCAGATTGATTGCAGTTGTTTTGATCCCCGTCATGCAAGGCTGAAAAACTGAGAAAAGATTTTAAATTATGTCACTGTTACGGCCAATGTTAGCTAGCCGGCCAATTTTAGCTAGCCGGCCATTTTTCGCTCGCTAGCAAATGTTAGCTAGACAGACAATGTTTGCTAGCTGGCAAATGTTAGCTAGCCGGACAATGTTTGCTAGCTGGCTATTGTGAAACTGGCTGTTGCGACCTGCTCAATGTGAAAGTAACAATGTCTACTGTATCGTATAACAATACATTTTTTGCAAACAGAATGACCACTGGGATATGGACGAACTGCATTTTATTTAATTTCAATAGATTTAGTTGTGATTTGTAGTTCTTTTAACACTATCAAACAAACACACACGCACACACACACACATACATACACATCCAAGAAGATATACTAGAGTTATTTATGAAGAAAAAGATTTTTGTTTAGTTTTTTTAATGCTGATGATTATTTTGGCCAATGCCAATCAATAATTTGTGATAATATCTTCTCTACATAGTTGGTGTACAGTAGTAGCGTCCCTTCTGAAGCTCAAATCTCTTTCATTTTTATACTAGCTGTACCCTGCGAAATCTTTGCATAGAGTTATATCCCCTTAGGCTTGATCGGTAGGCTAGGTTATTTTTTGGTTTCGGGCAGATCCGATTTTTTCATGATTGTATTTTAAACTGGAATACTGTTGTATTAATTATTTACTTTCGATTTAACGCATAATCCAAATCGCTATTATTATATTATATCTTTTTTTGGCTGTTCACTTCTGGAAACAATAACCTTACCATATTCTGATTAATTCTGAACCATCATCTGGCTCTTTCTAATGGTAACTCTAGCTATCTATACAGTAACATGATCATAGCCAATAACAGTGGAGTACCGAGCACATATTTGGGCCCACGCTTTTTTTTGATGCGCCAGACCCTCCTCTCTTCCAATGTGGCCTTTAGGTACAGAGTATAGACAGCAGGGGGGGGGCTTTCCGGATTTAAGGCCGCTTTTTGTTTTTCTGTAGGTCAAGCGAGGTCAAGCATTTTCATTCACTTGCATAAACAACCATTCAGATCAAATGTCAGCTGATAGTATTGACACTTTTATTGATGATCATCTTGACCTTGAGCTAAGCGAGAGGTTTTGTCGATCTTGTAGTCAACGTTGGCAGGAAATTCCGACCCTGGGACAGTTCTACCCCGGAGCAGTTGGATCCTGTGACAGTTCTACCCCGGGGCAGTTGGATCCTGTGACAGTTCTACCCCGGGGCAGTTGGATCCTGGAACAGTTCGACCCCGGGGACAGTTGGATCCTGTGACAGTTCGACCCCGGGGACAGTTGGGTCCTGGGACAGTTCGACCCCGGGGACAGTTGGATCCTGTGACAGTTCGACCCCGGGGACAGTTGGATCCTGTGACAGTTCGACCCCGGGGACAGTTGGATCCTGGGACAGTTCGACCCTGGGACAGTTGGATCCTGGGACAGTTCGACCCTGGGACAGTTGGATCCTGTGACAGTTCGACCCCCCGGGCGCCCCGGGGGGCCCGGCCCGGGGGGCGGCCCCCGGGGGGCCCCCCCGGGGGGCCCCCGGGCCCGGGCCCCCGGCCCCCCCCGGGGGCCGCCCCCCCGGGGCGCCCCCCCGGGGACCACCGGCTGGGACAGTTGGATCCCGGGACAGTTCGACCCTGGGGACAGTTGGATCCTGTGACAGTTCTACCCCGGGGCAGTTGGATCCTGGGACAGTTGGACCCCGGGGCAGTTGGATCCTGTGACAGTTCTACCCCGGGGCAGTTGGATCCTGGGACAGTTCTACCCCGGGGCAGTTGGATCCTGGGACAGTTGGACCCCAGGAAAGGATCGACCCCGGTAAAGCTCGACCTTTGTAAGCTGATAAAAATAATATTTGTATTAACTTTGCTCAACTTTGTGTGTCTCGTTGTTAAAGATACATTTTATATTGGTGTACTTTGTTTACATTTTTAAGGACGCTGCCGATCGAAGACATAGATAGATAGATAGATAGAGAGAGAGAGAGAGAGAGAGAGAGAGAGAGACAGACAGACAGAGAGACATACAATGTACGCACGCGTGTTTACCTCTGCTTTGATCTACTAGTTTAACATGGTTATATCCCTTAATTAGTTATGAAAAATGTTTTTTTTACTATTTTATTTGTTAATAATAAAAAATTAATTGCAATATTAATTATCGAATTATGCATTGTCATGGAGCAAGAACATGTGTTCGAAATTTCAATAAAATCTATCACTAAAAATCGCCTCAAAAATCGATTACAAAATTGTTTACCCAAATAGATGTATACACTGTATTTTTGAGTGGAGAAAATCGTTACAAAAATGAAATTTCATGGATATGTTGTAAATTGGCAGGATCAAACTTTTCCAGGGTCAAACTGTCCAGGCGTCAAACTGTCCCGGGGTCATACTGTCCCGGGGTCAAACTGTCCCTGGGTCAAACTGTCCCAGAGGTCAAACTGTCCAGGGGTCAAACTGTCCCCACGTGTCAAACTGTCCCGGGTTCAAACTGTCCCGGGATCGAATTGTCGTGGGGTCGAAAAGTCGTGGAACCGTAATTATGTCGATATGTTTGTCTGCTCTATGCATGTCCGTCCTTCTTGGTACTCTGTATGTCCTACCTCTTGGACTATATCACAGCTTTATATCTTCTTGTATCACACTTTCTGTCAATCTGACTGTAATATAATGTATGTCTATCTATCTATCTATCTATCTATCTATCTATCTATCTATCTATCTATCTATCTATCTATCTATCTATCTATCTATCTATCTATCTATCTATCTATCTATCTATCTATCTATCTATCTATCTATCTATCTATCTATACATTTTAAACAAATCTGTGTAATCTACCAATCCGTCATGAGTTGAAAGATTATTTTGAGATTAAGTAAATATTACCATTAATTAGAAAAAGTTTTAATTTTGGTTTTATTTTACGTCTCTATAATACCGAATTTTTTCTACGTGCCTTTATTGTGTCTTTATTGCGTCCTTATTGTGTCTTTAGTGTGTGTGTCCTTATTGTGTCCTAATTGTGTCTTTATTGTGTCTTTTTTTTCTGTTAGATGTCTGTCTGTTCAAGTATTTTTTTATGTGCCTCTATCGACTGTATTTTATCTGTATGTCTAAAGTCTGTCTTTTCGCCAGTAAACGCCTCATACAATAATTTGATTTGACACTGACCTGTGACCTAGTTCATGGGTGGCCGTATAGATACAGCTATATCCTCCCAGGTCTTCCACAAGTGACGTACTGCGACCATCTGTTACGCACAATGTGCTAAGGTATGCGATTCCTAGTGAAATAAGAAAAAAATAAATACGTTTTTCTGTACTAAAGTAATAACTTTTTGTATGGAATTAATTTGTAGATTTTCAACCCCCTGAACATTATAGAATCGTAGAAAATGTTTATTCATTGTTCTGTGTGTGTCATTTATTGTACAGACAACCGCAACGGCAGCAACCAAACCACTACAGTGGCAACCCAACCCAACCATAACAGCAGCAACCTGACAATAAAAACAACACTCTAAACCAACCACTAAAGCTCCCCCAACCAAAACCCAGCAACTACAGCAACACCACCAACAACAGCAACAACAACCTAACCACTCCAGCAACAACTCAACCACAACACCGACAGCCCAACATCAACAGCCCAACCACAACAAAGATAAAACATTTTGGTTTTTTATGCAAATAAAGCGACTTGCTTTGTTACAAATATCTTCATAATAGTTTTTCTATTCACTATGCAGTTTGACCTTTACTGTTTTCGAATTCCTATCAAGTCCAATAGTCGCCTTGAAAAACGATTAAAACTTAACTAGTTTATTACTCACCAAGGTAACCATATTTTATTTCACCTGATGTTTCAATTCCAAACAAATCATATCTGCGGAAAAATACCCAGAATAAAAGTTAGTTTCCAATGCCAATCCTAGATTTGGTGCCGATAACCACTCTGCGTTACGTCATCTGCCCTGATGACCCTTTAAGGCCAAAGGAACTTAACTTACAGCTGGCGTTGTAAAACCTGTCTTTCAAAGACATTCAAATAAGTCTATTTCTCATATTGCTTTATCAATCTATTTATCTGTATTTATTCAATTACATTATTAAAGTAGTTATTGAATTTGGTTTAGAAGGCGCAAAAATTACAATTTTTTTTCTTCTTTTATAACGGCCGTATTTAATTTTTTTGGAACGGCCACATGCCTAGAGATTCATCTCTCACGTCTGCTGAACAGAAGCAGGTGCTACTAGTGAAATCATTTTCGTGGCTAATTTATAATATACTAGCTGTACCCTGCAAAACCTTTGCATAGAGTTATATCCCCTTAGGCTTGATCGGTAGGCTATGTTATTTTTTTGGTTTCGGGCAGATCCGATTTTTTTCATCGTTGTATTTTAAACTGGAAACATGTAGTATTAATTCTTTACTTTCGATTTAACGCAGACTGGAAATGAGTATTATTATATATATTATTAAAAAAAACGGTCTATCAAAATACTAATCCTAATCCTCGAACAATAATCCTATCGCTGCACTTTGTGAAAGGAACAAGTAAATGTTATGGTACACTGTTGTTTAATCTAGAGATGTTTTTAGTAATGACAAAAACAGTTATTACTGTGAAGTTGGAGAAAACAGGTTCAACCAAAGGGGGTGGCCAGTCCCCCCTGCCCATGTCTCTCGTGGTGCCTCCATAATCATTGCACTATCGGCTACGGTGGGAGATGAAAGGAAGGCGCCACAGCGCCCATTGATGTATAGTATCTGACAGATAAACATTGCAGTCGGATGACAACCATGTATAGGATCTGAGAGATGAACACCTGCAGTCGGATGCTAACTTTTTGTTTTGAAATGTGCACCCAATGGCCAGGTGTTTTGAACGAACTTTGTGTAAGTACAATGTGTAATAGAATTTGATTACTCACCCAGAGAATAACATGGCATGATCACACGTCTCGCCGATCTTATTAGTAGCAATGTACTCTCTGAATGATGTTAGACTTTTATCTTTATCAGTTCCTTTGTCTGTTTTGTATTGCTCCGTAAATGATGAACTGTTAGCGGACTTTGAACAAAAGTTTGGAAAATTAGTATCTATCTATCTATCTATCTATCTATCTATCTATCTATCTATCTATCTATCTATCTATCTATCTATCTATCTATCTAACTATCTATCTATCTATCTATCTATCTATCTATCTATCTATCTATCTATCTATCTATCTATCTACCCATCCATCCATCCATCCATCCATCCATCCATCCATTTATCCATCCATTTATCCATCCATCCATCCATCCATCCATCCATCTATCTATCTATCTATCTATCTATCTATCTATCTATCTATCTATCTATCTATCTATCTATCTATCTATCTATCTATCTATCTATCTATCTTTCTATCTATCTATCTATCTATCTATCTATCTATCTATCTATATCTACCTATCTATCTATGTATCTTTCTATGTCGGTGATGTAAAAGATAGCTAAAATAAAGCATTTCACTTTGGAAATATGTCCTTCAAAATAATAATGAAATAATAATTCATATCTTGCATGAACGCGAAAGTCTGTTATCTGCAACTGCCGTACTTTTACCAATTGTCTTTCAACTTTCAATGTTGTGTGTTCAGTAAACAGATTTTAAAAATTTAGATTACACCCATACCTCGCTTTACGGCCTAGATACGTTCCACGAAATTTGGCCGCTAAGTGAAAAGCCGTATAGGGAATCAATTATTCTAGTACAAATCCATACAAATTCAATGAGATCGGTTCCAAGTTGTTTAAATATGTAACATGGTTTATCATTCAAAATGTATTTTCTCTTTTTATTTCATTTAAATTAAAGCTACATACATTTGTACATAAAATAATAACAAACTCCAACAATCAACAATAGTCTATAAACAAAAATGAAACAATTTCATGTTACATAAAATATGAATATGTATATATTTTTTTTAAATGAAGACAATGAAGAAATGCTAACCTGCAGATCAATGACGTCATCATTTTCCGCTGGTAAAGATGGACCTGGCTTACAGCAATTGGCCAACGTTGTTTGTCTTGCCTTCTTATCTAGTTCATTCTTCAAGGTGTCCACTAACTACTTTAACTGACTGAGGTTAATTCCTTGAAAGAAATTGAGGCGCTACGTCTGAGCATCAGATCAATTGAGGGAGGGGATTCCTATCAGCTTCAAGTAGAGCAAGCAAATCACGTTCGTTCAAACATTTCCAACCAGAAATCTTCTACTAGACCCGAAGCTATTTTACTAATTTCAGGAAGAAAATTAACTTATATATCCAGTGCCGAACCTAGGGATTATAGGGCCCCTCATTGGAGGTTCCTGCACTTTGACATTCGACAACATGACATGAGATAATGTACTTTATATTTAATGCAAAAAAAAATTTGGGGGCCCCTCAAGCTAAGGCCGGGGGGACTTTTGAATTTGGACCCCCTCCCTAGGTACGCTTCTGTCTACATCAGTATTTTTTTTACACATTCTGGCCATATTTTTATCCATATATGGTTCATTGTTGTCAATTTTAATTCCTTCCATCATTCACTGATGCTGTCAACAGTATCCTTAATGTTATAGTTTTTCCAAAATGTTTTAATTGAAGATTCATCATTGGTTTCCCTTATGCTGAGTTGTCGGAAAGTTCGGTGTAGGTAATGTGCCTTAAAAGTGACTATTGCACCCTTATCCATTGGTTGGATTAGTGTTGTTGTATTTTTCGGAAGGTACTCAATCATGAAATCTTCAGATAGATCGGATAAATTAGGTAGGATGCCCTGGTGCATTATGCAAAATTAGCAATATTTTTTCACTTTTGTACAAAAGTGATTTTTTTTGGCCGTTATAGCGAAACATTTTAGGCCGTAAATCGAAAACGTGCCATAAATGATGAAGGCCGTTATAGCGAAATGCCGTATAAAGAGCGGCCGTATAGCGAGGTATGAGTGTACTACAACATCGTATATTAAGAAAGATGGTTGCGAATTTAAACTATTCTTGTTAGTAACCGAGCTATATAGGTAGACAAACTCTCACCTCTGCTACAATAATCTTGATTAGTATTACGTGAATATTGAATTCCTTGGAGTTGATACCTTTGTACATTAAGTCAACCTAAAAGAAACATGTTATTCCAGTGGGATTATTTTTATCGAAATTTTAACAAAAAATAACATAGAGTCAACGTAATAGTGCATTAGTTCACTCTAATCCTAATAGTCAACGTAATAGTGCATTAGTTCACTCCAATCCTAATAGTCAACGTTACAGTACATTAGTTCACTCTAATCCTAATAGTCAACGTAATAATGCATTAGTTCACTCTAATCCTAATAGTCAACGTAATAGTGCATTAGTTCACTCTAATCCTAATAGTCAACGTAATAGTGCATTAGTTCACTCTAATCCTAATAGTCAACGTTATAGTGCATTAGTTCACTCTAATCCTAATAGTCAACATAATAGTGCATTAGTTCACTCTAATCCTAAGTCCTATTACTGCCTACAATATTAAATACTTACACCGGAAATAGTAAACGCGTAATATTGGACTAGTTCACTCAAAGCCAAAGTTCTGTTGTTCTGCGCATCAGAAAGAAATCGACTGTACGCTTTGAAATCCACAACAGCCGCAACGTCAATGTAATAGTTGGGTGTGGTGACGTCACGTCTTCGTCTTTGTCGTAGACTGGACAAGACTGGGGGTAGTGGGTCAACACGGTTGGACCCAACATCTGTACGATTTGTTAAAAATAAAAATGTGGCCAAAAAAACGTTTCAAAAATTTATTCATAAAATTTTAATTTGCAGACATTGTGATAGTGTAATCTCAAGCTTTTAAAATGTTCTACTTATAATAAAAAAAAATTGAAAATAAAAATATCACTAAAATCATTACTAAAAGTATAAGCGTGGGAGTCCATTCAGTGGCACCGAGAGCCCCTTAATAAACAATGAGTCGTGAAAAATTTACATATCGGGGCTGCCGGGCCCTCTTTATGCCCTCTTACAGATGCGGGCCTTCTGGCAATGACCCCTCTGCCCCCCTCTCGGCGGCCCTGAGTCCATCTTAATGAATATATTTCCTTATTTTTAAAAATATTTATCAACTAATATAATTATAGTCCAGTATATTGTATTTATTTTTTGGAAAACACCTGCCCACTCTCAGCTGAAGAAGAGATCAGAAAGAGGCGATGGGGCTGGATAGGACACACCTTTTACGCAAACCAGCAGCCAGTGTCACAAGGCAGGCACTGAGGTGGAACCCCCAAGTTAAACGGAAGAGAGGCCGCCCAAGAAACACCTGGCGTCGAGACCTGGAAGCGGACACCATAAAGATGGGACACAACTGGAACCAGCTGGAGAAGATGGCAAAGGACAGAGGACACTGGAGATCTGATGTTGGTGTCCTATACCCAGCCATGGGTGAAGGGCAATGAATGAATGAATAAATGAATGAATGAATATTGTATTTACCGAAGCTATTTATTTTAGTGATGATAAATAATATTGGATAATGTATGATATAAGGAATTATTTATTACCTTTTATTGCATTTTAATAAACAACTTATTAAAAAACAACAACTTGTAAGACTGAAAAAAATAAGTCCTGACTAGTTAGTCCATTTATACACCTGCTGTGTGCACCGTATTAATTTTGACAGAATAATCTCGAAGCTAATTCATTCCAATTATACACATGACTAAATAGTAATTGGATTGGTAACTCTCTAGAAAATGTTCATTCTAGGACCGGAAATTATTGACACCATGTATTGTCATATAAAATCTAAAAATGTGCCAACTTTGAACCTTTTCAGTAAATTTAGAACTGGATGTCCAAGTTGTTAGCTGCTAGAACTGACACCGGAAGTAAACCTTAAAGACCTTCAAAGAGTCATTTCACCTGCTGTGACGTAATCGTACACCTGATGCTCCAGTTCTGGCATGACCTGCAAGTTGTACTCGTTCTCTGACGACATCACGTCCCTTTTACGTCTGGCCTCATAGTCCACGAAATACCTGGTGCCATTGTGTCGGAACTGACCTTTCTGATGTGCATGCCAAGAAAAAAAAAACTATGTTCAATCAGTGATTCAAACACACGCACACGCACATATCGAACGTAAAAGTACATTTCCTAATTAAAATATTTATGTTTTTTTAATACATTATTTTGTAGTTTAAATATAAATAGCGTAAAAAGTATAAAGATAGTCGTCTAAATAAATAATGATAGATTAGAAAATGAATACAGATATTTGATTAAACTATATTACAGGAAGAAATCTACAATAAGGGTGTTTCTAATACTGTACCAAATACTAGTATGATTTTAATTCCAGTTAAATTTAGGAATAGCACTGAAATCGATCTCGAAAATAAATCAGTATATATATATATATATATATATATATATATATATATATATATATATATATATATATATATATATATATATATATTGATTGATTTAGGGCAATAAAAACATAAACACAGTAAGTTCCCATTGTTGTTAAAAGTTGGTTTATTCACGACGTCTTACGAATATTCGCTTGCCGTCAGTGCTTGAGTTATCTCCTCCAGGGTTCCTTGTCTGGAACACAGCTTCCGATGACACGTCATGGTACTTGGCGAGATCCTATGACAAGATGAAAACATGTTATGGTCATTGGATGACAAGATGAAAACATGACGAGTGTCATTGGATGACGGTATGAAAACATGATGGATGCCATTGGATGACAAGATAAAAACATGTCATGGTCATTGGATGACAAGTGGAAAACATGTTATGGTCATTGGATGACAAGTTATTGACAAGATGAAAACATGACGGATGCCATTGGATGACAAGATAAAAACATGCCATGGTCATTGGATGACAAGATGAAAACATGTTATGGTCATTGGATGAAAAGTTATTGACAAGATGAAAACATGACGGATGTCATTGGATGACAAGATGAAAACATGACGAGTGTCATTGGATAAAAAGATGAAATCATAACAGATGCCATTGGATGATAAGCTGAAATCATGACAGATGACAAGTCAGTAACTTTTAAAAGTATTGGAACTATTGTATGTATGACCATTGTAGTGGACTGGTCACTATCGTTTCTCAACAGAAAGTCCATGTCAGAGAGTGACCCCCCCCTGTTTTGACCTACTTGTAAATTGTCAACGTTTTCCAGCCTGTGAACCAATTCACCCGTCTCATCCACATTGACTGTATACACTGGCAGGTCAAAGGTCACGTAAGCTTATCTTTTCAGTCGGAGATCGACCGATAAACTGCCCGATGTCAGGGTTAAGTTGACCTCATTCGGTACTAGCTCCGGACTGCTTGAGAAATTGACGTGGACTGGAAACGAGGCGAAAGAGTTGCATTAAGTAGCTTTCACAGAAGGATTTCGGAAAAATGTCCTAATTAAGATAAGCCGATGGTGCCATGAGTGGTGTAGAGATAATGGAATGTGCCGGAGGCTGACAGAGGACACGCCCCTCTTATAATATGGCCGGTCGAGATAATGGACACACCCCTGTTGTTACATCACAGGCCCAGATTTAGGACACACCCCTGTTGTAACATCACAGGCCCAGATTTAGGACACTCCCCTGTTATAACATCACAGGCCTAGATTTAGGACACTCCCCTGTTATAACTTCACAGGCCCAGATTTAGGACACTCCCCTGTTATAACATGACAGGCCAAGATTTAGGACACTCCCCTGTTGTAACATGACAGGCCCAGATTTAGGACACTCCCCTGTTATATCATCACAGGCCCAGATTTAGGACACTCCCCTGTTATATCATCACAGGCCCAGATTTAGGACACTCCCCTGTTATATCATCACAGGCTCAGATTTAGGACACTCCCCTGTTATAACATGACAGGCCCAGATTTAGGACACTCCCCTATTATAACATCACAGGCCCAGATTTAGGACACTCCCCTGTTATAACATCACAGGCCCAGATTTAGGACACTCCCCTGTTATAACATCACAGGCCCAGATTTAGGACACTCCCCTGTTATAACATCACAGGCCCAGATTTAGGACACTCCCCTGTTATAACATCACAGGCCTAGATTTAGGACACTCCTCTGTTATATTATGACAGGCCCAGATTTAGGACACTCCCCTGTTATAACATCACAGGCCTAGATTTAGGACACTCCCCTGTTATAACATCACAGGCCTAGATTTAGGACACTCCCCTGTTATAACATGACAGGCCAACATTTAGGACACTCCCCTGTTATAACATGACAGGCCCAGATTTAGGACACTCCCCTGTTATAACATGACAGGCCCAGATTTAGGACAATCCTCTGTTATAACATCACAGGCCTAGATTAAGGACACTCCCCTGTTATAACATGACAGGCCAAGATTTAGGACACGCCCCTATTATAACATGACAGGCCCAGATTTAGGACACACCCCTGTTATAACATCACAGGCCCAGATTTAGGACACGCCCCTGTTATAACATGACAGGCCCAGATTTAGGACACTCCCCTGTTATAACATCACATGCCTAGATTTAGGACACTCCCCTGTTATAACATCACAGGCCCAGATTTAGGACACTCCCCTGTTATAACATGACAGGCCAAGATTTAGGACACGCCCCTGTTATAACATGACAGGCCCAGATTTAGGACACTCCCCTGTTATAACATCACAGGCCTAGATTTAGGACACTCCTCTGTTATAACATGACAGGCCAAGATTTAGGACACGCCCCTATTATAACATGACAGGCCCAGATTTAGGACACTCCCCCTGTTATAGCATCACATGCCTAGATTTGGGACACTCCCCTGTTATTAACATCACAGGCCTAGATTTAGGACACTCCTCTGTTATAACATGACAGGCCAAGATTTAGGACACGCCCCTATTATAACATGACAGGCCCAGATTTAGGACACTCCCCTGTTATAACATCACATGCCTAGATTTAGGACACTCCCCTGTTATAACATCACAGGCCTAGATTTAGGACACTCCTCTGTTATAACATGACAGGCCAAGATTTAGGACACGCCCCTGTTATAACATCACAGGCCTAGATTTAGGACACTCCTCTGTTATAACATGACAGGCCAAGATTTAGGACACGCCCCTATTATAACATGACAGGCCCAGATTTAGGACACTCCCCTGTTATAGCATCACATGCCTAGATTTAGGACACTCCCCTGTTATAACATCACAGGCCTAGATTTAGGACACTCCTCTGTTATAACATGACAGGCCAAGATTTAGGACACGCCCCTATTATAACATGACAGGCCCAGATTTAGGACACTCCCCTGTTATAACATCACATGCCTAGATTTAGGACACTCCCCTGTTATAACATCACAGGCCTAGATTTAGGACACTCCTCTGTTATAACATGACAGGCCAAGATTTAGGACACGCCCCTGTTATAACATCACAGGCTCAGATTTAGGACACACCCCTTTTATAACATGACAGGCCCAGATTTAGGACACTCCCCTGTTATAACATGACAGGCTCAGATTTAGGACACTCCCCTGTTATAACATGACAGGCCCAGATTTAGGACACTCCCCTGTTATAACATGACAGGCCCAGATTTAGGACACTCCCCTGTTATAACATGACAGGCCCAGATTTAGGACACTCCCCTGTTATAACATGACAGGCCCAGATTTAGGACACTCCCCTGTTATAACATGACAGGCCCAGATTTAGGACACTCCCCTGTTATAACATGACAGGCCCAGATTTAGGACACTCCTCTGTTATAACATGACAGGTCAAGATTTAGGACACTCCCCTGTTATAACATAAAACGCCCAGATTTAGGACACTCCCATGTTATAACATTTCAGTTCTAGAACCATGACAAATCCGTCTTATAACATTACGGGCCTAGATCTAGGGCACACTCTTCTTTTTTAGAATGTCCAAGAGCTAGGCTAATAAAACGACCACTTCAGAAGGTGTTACTGCAAGAGGCTTCCAACGGCCTCACAGTTCTAGCTGTACCGCCAGGCGAATACACATCATTTAGACTGGGTGGTGTTACCATCATGTAAACCTACGACCTGACGGTCCCTGGTTACATCTCCGGTGAGGACCGATGGATGTTTCAGGTCATTATGAAAGTGGCTTCCATATCTACCGTAGTGCCTCTATGATCATTGCACTAATGGCTATGGTGGGGATGAAAGAAAAGCAGAATTAACCCGTCCCATCAGTGGTTTATAGGATCGAAGAGATTTAATCTCATCCTTACAGGGACTTCACACACACAAACACACACACACACACCATCATGTCAGATACACCGATAAGAATACTCACACACACACACCATCATGTAAGATACACCGATTAGAATACTCACAAACGCACACATTCACAGACGGAAATCAAATAAAGCTGGAAACATAAAAAACTGACCTGGAAGACATTGACCACAGACTGACCACAGCAGTTGACCAATGATGCAAGGGAGAACGATTCTTACTAACCAGACATTGTTATTTATAGACTGCATTGTTCTGGAGGTCAATAAATGAAACTGCTCTAATGAAATGGTACATACCATTACGATAAACACGTGCATGTAATAATTTTAGGCTGAAAAAACGGATTTTATTGCTGAAAGTCGTATTTTAAAATACTATATGCTTCATCCAATATTTCAGAAATTAGAAATTCAATTCTTAACATTTCAGTCATGAAACGTATATAATTATAAAGTCATCTCTATCGCAAATATCGCATTACATAAAACAACACATTTTCCTCTAGTTTTATACACGTCTGTTTCAAATTCTAGAACAAGTCAGCTATTCAAAAATACATTTCCTTTTAACAGTGTTTAAATTAAATTAAACATTCCAGTGTGACGGTATTTACAATTTAAAACATTCCATTCTTTATATACTGTTTGTTATACTCTAAATGTTTCCTGGTTACTGAGATTTAATTACATTGGACTATGAGATGCATTTTTTTATATTTTTATCAACCAATAGATGCAGCGCTTAGCTAGTAGTGTTTTTTTTTTATAAGGGTAGAGAGGGGGTAGTGAGGGGTGTGTGTGGGGGGGGGGAGGGGAGGGATGAGATAATTTATCTTCACCTCTTATCTGACGTAACAATGGTTTCTGAAGCTTTTGTAGTGAAGCACTGACCATCGAACCGTGACCTCTGGTAGCCCGCCCTCCCAGACTGGGGATGAGAGGGGGGGGGGGAAGGGGAGGAACAGGGATGAAATCTGATACACAAGAATGGTCGTGT